>CANJKZ010000724.1:1387500-1647500 GCA_947471745.1 Closterium sp. Naga37s-1 | reverse complement strand
CAGGAGCAGCTCGACCGTCTGGTGCGCCAACTTGAAGATTCGGCGCTCGAAATTGCGACGCTCACGGCGGAACGTGACTCCGCGCGTCAGCAATCAACGATGAACACTCCAGCGCCACCACACGCACCGACAAATGCATCTGCACAATCAGACGAGCCGATCGTCATCTCGTCCGGCACTGTCAAACTTATATGATCTAGCCTGTGTAGGCTGTAGCGGGTTAGATACTAAGGGGTACACAATTCTAGGGTTTCATATTTGTATCACTTTCATTCCTTAGTCAACCCATTCTCGTTCTAAGTTTCTCATGGTATCGAGCAGGTTCCCTCGTGGGAACTGTTCCTAGGGCCCACCAATATTTTTTTTCCTACCCGGGGCGCGTGCCGCCCCTGCCCGAAGCGCGCCTAGTGTCCCGCCCTTAGCGACCCGTCGCGCCCTTCTTAGCGGCCCCTCAGGCCCCGTCGCTGCCCTCTCTAGGCCCCGCGTGGCCCCTTAGCGGCCCCGTCGCCGCCCCTTACGGCCCCGCGACCGCCCCTTACGGCCCCGTCACCGCCCCTTAAGGCCCCGTCGCCGCCCCTTACGGCCCCGTCGCCGCCCCTTTCGGCCCCGTCGCCGCCGAGCCGCGACCCCGTAGCCGCCCTTAGCGGCCCCGTCGCCGTCCCCCCCTCCCCTCGGCCTCGTCGCCGCCCTTCAGCGGCCACGTCGCCGCCCCTCAGCGGCCCCGTCGCCGACCCTCAGCGGCCTCGTCGCCGCCCTTCAGCGGCCTCGTTGCCGCCCCTTGCGGCCCCGTCGCCGCCCTTCGCGGCCCTGCCGCCCTTCCTCGGCCCCTCAGCCGCCCTTCCCGGCCCCGTCGAGCAGCCGAGCCGCCGTCACCGCCGAGCCGCCGAGCCGCCCTTGCCGCCGTGCCGCCGAGCTGCCGAGCCGCCGAGCCGCCGAGCCGCCGAGCTGCCGAGCCGCCGAGCCGCCGAGCCGCCCTGCAGCCGAGCCGCCGAGCCGCCGAGCCGCCGAGCCGCCACGCCGCCGCAGCCGAGACGCCGCAGTCCCTGCCGTCGCGGCCCTGTCCCTGCCGGCCTGCCTCGGCCCGCCCCACCTGCCTGGTAAGAGCAGCGCCTCTGCCACTGCACTGCCCTACCCCGCTGCTCTCTCTGCCAATCTACTGCTGTCATGGCCACCCCCAGTGTTCTCACCTTTGACGCTGAGGGTCGGGCTGTTGACTTTGAGGTCTGGGTAGATGATCTGCAGCTTTTCCTACAGTGCGATAGGGCAGACGGTCTCTCTCTGTTTGACCTCACCTCTGGTGCCTCTCCTGCCCCTGCTGCTGATGCTGACGCCACTGTTCGCTCACAGTGGGCCACGCGCGATGCTGCTGCTCGCCTTGCTGTACGCCGCCACTTACCAACCGCTGAGCGCGCGCATTTTAGTCAGTACAAGAGTGCTAAGAGCTTGTACGACGCTGTCGTTGCACGCTACTCTTCCCCTGCCACTGCTGCCCTTAGCCGTCTCATACCGCCGTACCTCTTCCCTGACCTCGCCGCTTTTCCCACAGTCGCTGACCTCATTACGCACCTTCGCACTAGTGACATTCGCTACCGCGCTGCGCTTCCTGCTGAGTTCTGCGCCAAGAACCCCCCCCTATGTACATCACCCTCTACTACATAGTCACCCGGCTCCCTGACACCCTTCGCTCGGTCAGGGACCACTTCCTCTCTGTTTGCCCCACCACCCTCACCGTTGACCTCCTCGAGGAGCGCCTCCTAGCAGCAGAAAAGAGTATAGTCGCTGTAGGAGCCTCTCGTGGTGACCCTCGTACCCCTGTCTTTGAGGGGTGCTCCCCCTCCCCCCTCTTGCCCTCTGTTGCCTCTGCTGCTGCGGCCGACCTCGTTGGTCTTGAGTCAGTCGGCGCGGCGTCTGCCCCTAGCGGGAGACGCCGCTCAGGCAAGGGCAAGGGGGCAAGGGCGCTGGAGGAGCTGGCGGGGGCGGTGGAGGCGGCGGTGGAGGCGGCGGAGGGGGTGGGGGTGGCGGTGGGAGTGGTGGCGGGAGTGGGGGCACTAGTGGCGGCAGTGGAGGCGGAGGAGGCGGCGGTGGTGGCGGTGCGAGCGGAGGTGGTGGAGGTGGAGGCGGTGGTGGAGGTAGCGGCGGCGGAGGTGGAGCTGGTCGGGGCGGCTCTTCGCAGAGGGTCGGCTCCGGTGGTGGTCAGCGCCAGCAGCAGCAGCAGCAGCGCACTCGTGAGACCCCTTCCCCCCAGCAGCTTCGTGAGTGGTACACTGCTCGTCAGCGGGGTGGGGGTGCTGGCCCCTGTACCTACGTTCTGTTAGAGACTAAGGACGGAGTCTAGAAGCTTAGGAGCCGAAATTATCACAAAATCGTTGGCTTAGAATTCTGGACAGAAACGTCGACTTCACAAGAAACGTTGTCGACGAAAGGTGCACCGTTAGAATCCCACGAATTTCGAATATGTTGTAGCCCTAGACCGTGGCTACATTTCCCAGTTTGAATCGTATCAAAATATGAAGTATATCTCGAGTTATGTTTTTCGGCGCACTAGGGGGTATGCTGCCACAGAAATTTAACTCAATCACAATTAACTCACAAGTCCAACAAAAGAACATTGGAGTAGCACTAAACCAGGTAGGAGGGGAAGACGAGGACGAGAGGGAAGGCCCCAAGGGAGTCCCCAACCAAGGAAACCCCATACCACACAATTCCCTTCCCCATAGGCAACAAACTTTGACCTTTGTCACTTTCCAACCCATGCCATCCACCTCACCCAACTTGGCCACACTTGCCAACCTGGTTTGGCACCTCCCAACCACTTGGCAGCATCTGCAGTGATGTTGACGAATTTCCCAACCCCCAAGATTCTGTACTCCTTATGGAGTCAACACCACAACTTCCCATAGTCACCACAACCAAATATCAAAAGCATACGAACTTCCAACGTTCGTAACTTTCTTGTTCGTGCTCCGATTGAAGCGATACTTGGTTCGTCGGAAAGCTCTTGAGCAGAGGAGTCACTTCAGATATCTGCTCAAGCCAAATAACATTCACACACACTCAGAAAAACCAAACCGCACAAAACACAAATTCTTGCATACGCTCAGACCACGCATGCAACGCACGAACACATGATGGGAGGCAGACAGACGTGAATGCGTATGATTGCATCACACAACAAACTCCCCCTCTGGCTGCCAACCATCATCCCACATGTCATAGCTCAAGCATGCACCCTCAATGCACACTCATCCCAGCAAGCTTCATGCCCTTCCAATGCTCAGATTCAGCCAGGCGCTTGGTGAGAATGTCAGCCGCCTGCTGATGGGTCTTCACAATCTCCAGCCGCACCTCCTTGTCCAGGAGCCTCCTTGTCCAATGCCACTTTGGCCTGATGTGCTTTGTCAAGCCATGAAGACAGGCATTCTTCGCAAGCTTCACCGCCGACTCATTGTCACAGAAAATCACAGTCGGCTCCCTCTGACACACTCCGATTTCCTCCAACAAACGCCTCAGCCACACCACCTCCTTTGCCCCATGATGCAGGGCCATGTACTCTGTCTCACACGAGGACAGCCCCACCTCGTTCTGCTTCTTGCTGCGCCAGCTCACTGCACCACCTCCAAAGAGGCACACATAGCCTCCAATGCTGGTGCCATCCGTCTTCACTGAGTTGAAGCTAGCGTCGGTGTAGAAAGTCAAGCGCATCTCCCCCTTGCTCAAATCAGCTGCACCCCTCTGCAGCCTCTGTCGCACAGCACTGTACTCCAAGCCCACTGATGCTGTAGCGCTCACATAGCGGACCAACCTCTTGGCCGCTTCCAGCTGCTCATGACTTGGGCATGAAACCACACTCGCAAGCCTGGATGTAGCAAAGGCAATGTCAGGCCGCGTGTGGTTAGCCGCATAGTTGAGTGCCCCCACCATGGAGTGAAACAACTTCCTGTCACTCTCCCCCACCACCTCCTCATCAGCACAGGGCTCCACAGTGAACCCCGAAGGCAGTGGGGTGGCCGGCTTTCCTGCATCTTGCAGCCCATACTTCTCGGCCAGCCCCTCACAATACTTCCTCTGGTGCAACCTCAACACTCCCTTGTCAAGGTCCCTCTCCACATGCATCCGAAGGTAGTACTTCACATCTCCCATCTTGGAGCACTTGAACTGCATTTCCAGCATCTCCTCCACACGTTCAATCATCGCAGACGACTCAGAGAAGAGCAGGATGTCGTCCACGTACACCAGGAGCATGAGGAACTGCTCCTTCTCTTGCAGCAGGAACAGGCTGTGATCACACTCGCTCTTCTTGAACCCCCCGGCCAGCAGTGTCTCCTCCAGCTTGTGGTACCATGCGCGAGGAGCCTGCTTCAGGCCATAGATGGCCTTCTTCAGCCTGCACACCCTGCCGCTCCCATCATCCAACCCCTCAGGCTGCAGCATGTACAGCTCCTCCAGAATGATTCCATTGAGGAAGGCAGTGATTATGTCCATCTGCTTGATCTTCCAGCCACGGTTTGCAGCCATTGCCAACATCGTCCTCAGTGTAGTGCCTTTCCCCACAGGAGCAAAGATATCATCAAAATCCTTCCCCTTTGTCTGCTGGAACCCCTTAGCCACAAGCCTTGACTTGTAGCGGGTCAGCTCCCCATCAGGTCCGTACTTGTGCCTGAAAATCAGCTTGGAAGAAATGGCCTTCTTCCCTGGAGGCAGCTCACACAGCTCCCACGTCTCGTTCTCCGGCAGAGAGTCATACTCCTCCTTCACACTCTGCTTCCACATCTCAGCATCGGGCCCACTCAAGGTCTCGGTAAGTGTCTTGGGCTCAGGGACGGCTGCCAAGTAGCAGTGCGCTATCTCTTCCTCATCACACTGCTCAGCCACACTCCCAGCCCTTACCACACTTGGCTTCCCAAAGCTCGGATAAGTCAGCCGGTTAGGAGGGCGCACATCCCTCCTTGGACGGTCAGCCGGACGTGCGGCACCTTGTGGAGCATCTTGCTGCTGCTGCTGCGGCTGCTGCTGCTGCTGCTGCTGCTCCTCCACCTCAGGTTCTCCCCCATCCTCAGTCACCCCAGAAATCTCCTCCTCTGAGACAGTGACCTGCACTTGCCTCGAAGGCCGCTGCACCTCATCGGCCTCAATGATCAGTGGTGTTGTAGGAAGCTTCTGCTGCTGCTGCTTCCACTCTTTGTAGTACAAGGACTCAAGGAACTTCACATCCCTTGACACAGTCAGCTGCTGGCTGGTCAAGTCCCAAATCAGCCAGCCCTTGTGATCCTTAGCAAGCCCCAAGTGCACACCCCATCTCCCAGAAGCTTCCAGTTTTCCCCTCTTCTCCTTAGGCACATGAAACACCACCATGCACCCAAAGGCTCTCAGCATGTTCACAGCTGGTGCACTCCCATACCACTTGGTGTAGGGGACCCATTGCTTGTCCCCCACTGTCGCCAGCACCCGGTTCTTCACAACAGCGACCTGCCGCAGTGCTGTCACCCAAAACGGATCCGGCAGCCCTGCACGCCCAAGGAGAGTGCGAGCACCTTCCTGCAGGGTCCGGTTGAACCGCTCAGCCACGCCGTTCTGCTGAGGGTTGTAGGGCACTGTGAGCTGATGCTGGATCCCCTTCTTCTTCAGCACCGCCTCAAAATCAGCGCCAATAAACTCTCCCCCATTGTCGGTGCGGATCACCTTGACCTTGTGTCCGCTCTCCCTTTGTGCTCTCGGCATCCACTCCTTAAGAACAGCCGCTGCCACCTCCCCTTTAGTCTTGAGAGGGTAGACCCACACCGCACGTGTGTGGTCGTCCACAATGGTCAAGAAGTAGCGGCTGCCCGAGAGAGAAAGGGCCCTTGTGGGGCCCACCACATCCATGTGCACAAGCGCGAGTGGAACCTTGGCTGGTCCCGTGCTGCTGCTGAAAGGGAACTTGGTGAACTTTGTCTCAAGGCATGTAGGGCAACTCCCAATCTCCTTCGCTGCCCCCTTCACCTCCAATCCCTTCAAGCTCCCATCCTTCACCAACTTCTGCAGCATAGGAATGTTGATGTGGCACAGCCTCTCGTGCCACGTCTCCCAATCGGCCTCACCACTCCCAGACGAAGCCTTTGCCCATGCAGCCGTTGCATCCACACCAGCAAGCACCTCACCATGTGATTGCTGTGGCTGCTGCACCTTCTTGACTCCATCCAGGGCCCCAGCAGTTGGTGCACTCTCCTCTCCTCCCGCAGTTGCCTTAGCCGCTGCCGCTGCCTTTACCGTTGCTGGTGGTTTCCCATTCCAAGGGATGATGGGCAGCTGCCACAGGTCCTTGATGCAGCTGCTCTTCTCCTCCAAATCCCACAACAGCAACTTCCCAAGCTTTGCACGGTAGCTGGTTGGGCCGAACGTAACTTTAGCCTTGCTTTTCTGCAGCCGGCGCACAGAGAGGAGGTTAGCGGATAAACCTTCAACCAACAGCGCATTTCCCAGCCCCACAAGCCCCCCATTAGCTCCCATAACCTTGGCATTCCCAACACCAATCACAGGGAGCAAGGCACCTGAAGCGGCAGCCACAAACTTTATCTTCCCAGGGGGCTTCACCTCATCAAGCAAATCTGCCCGTGGAGTCATGTGACTCGTGCAACCTGAATCGATCACCCAGTGAGTGAGGGGGTGCATCACAACCTTCCCAACTGAACCCACATCACCCCCACTCCCTTGCACATCCTCAACCATGAGGAACATCCCAGGGTCGGCTTTACCTTGTGCACCATCACCTTGTGCACCTGAACCTTGCACAGCACCACCTCGTGCACGTTCACCACTTGGCGGCTTCATGTCTGGAGGCGCCCATCCTTCAGGCCGGCTGAAACACTTGAACCACGGGTGTCCAGCCTTCTTGCAGTACCAGCACGCACCCTCCATTCGGGTGCTCCCCCTGCCACCAGAGCTCCCATGCCCCTCGTTGTAGTCACCTCGGCCTCTTCCTCTGCCAAAGCCTCTCCCACGGCCTCGGCCTCTCCCTCCCCCTCTCCCCCTGCTGCCTCCTGCAGCTCCATACCCCTCAGCAGTTTTGTTGGCAGCACCACCTCCCGTGTGGCGCCTGCGGAAGTCCTCCTGCAGGATCTGCTGCCGTAGCCACTCAGGCGTCCACTTGTCCTGCTGAGCGTTGAGGGTGGGGATAAGGTTGTCCCACGAGTTGTCGAGTACCGAGATGATTTTGGTGCACTGCTGCATCTCCGACACCTTGCTGCCCGCCGCTGCCATCCTCGCATAGGTGTCCTTGATCTTGTCAAGGGCCGGCTTCACATCATCTCCCGGCCGCATGGAGAGGGCAGCCAGCTCCTTCTCCAATACGATCACCATGGGCAGCGTGTTGGGTTGAACCACGTCGCGTAGCAGCTTCCACGCCTTCGGTCCCGAGTCATCGAGCTCCACCAAATCCTTGATGTGCTGGAACATGTCGTTGTTGACCGACTGTAGAATCAAGTCGTACAGCACTGCGCTCCGCTCAATCCACCGATCGCGGGCATCTCCTTCCTCGGGCATCTTCTCTTCTCCCATTGCAAGTTTCAGCAGCTTGTAGCGCTTAAATGCACTCCGCATCCGCCCGCTCCATTCCTCATAGTTGGAGCCATCCAATGCCTCGATCTTGGATGGTGGTGGCTCATTCCTCTTCTCAGCTGCATCTCCACTCCCTTGACTCATTTCCTCTGCTCCCAAGCACAGGTTCCAGCTCCCCCCTTGCTGTCCACACCGAAGTCCCACTCAATTTCCACAAGTGTCGGCGCCAACGAAATTTCGGCAGAGTTTCCCCTTAGCGGAAGTCACATGCAACCTCCAGAATTCCACTTAGGCACGCCCACAGGCCATGGTGGGTCTAGGAGGGTCTTCACACTTCAGTAGACTCTCCAAAAAGTCCTTAATCAGCTCTGATACCACTTGTTAGAGACTAAGGACGGAGTCTAGAAGCTTAGGAGCCGAAATTATCACAAAATCGTTGGCTTAGAATTCTGGACAGAAACGTCGACTTCAAAAGAAACGTTGTCGACGAAAGGTGCACCGTTAGAATCCCACGAATTTCGAATATGTTGTAGCCCTAGACCGTGGCTACATTTCCCAGTTTGAATCGTATCAAAATATGAAGTATATCTCGAGTTATGCTTTTCGGCGCACTAGGGGGTATGCTGCCACAGAAATTTAACTCAATCACAATTAACTCACAAGTCCAACAAAAGAACATTGGAGTAGCACTAAACCAGGTAGGAGGGGAAGAGGAGGACGAGAGGGAAGGCCCCAAGGGAGTCCCCAACCAAGGAAACCCCATACCACACAATTCCCTTCCCCATAGGCAACAAACTTTGACCTTTGTCACTTTCCAACCCATGCCATCCACCTCACCCAACTTGGCCACACTTGCCAACCTGGTTTGGCACCTCCCAACCACTTGGCAGCATCTGCAGTGATGTTGACGAATTTCCCAACCCCCAAGATTCTGTACTCCTTATGGAGTCAACACCACAACTTCCCATAGTCACCACAACCAAATATCAAAAGCATACGAACTTCCAACGTTCGTAACTTTCTTGTTCGTGCTCCGATTGAAGCGATACTTGGTTCGTCGGAAAGCTCTTGAGCAGAGGAGTCACTTCAGATATCTGCTCAAGCCAAATAACATTCACACACACTCAGAAAAACCAAACCGCACAAAACACAAATTCTTGCATACGCTCAGACCACGCATGCAACGCACGAACACATGATGGGAGGCAGACAGACGTGAATGCGTATGATTGCATCACACAACACGTTCTACGTACAGGCGACCGCACGGGTGAGCAGTGTGGGGGTCCGCACTCCACCCAGCGCTGCTTCGGCCGCCTAACGGACGCTTGTCGTCATCAGTTCCCCGACGCTACTGAGATCCCTCGCTGGGGCGAGCTGTTTAGGGCGGGTGTTGCGATCTTTGATCTTGATTATGATGCTATTCTTGCTGCAATGTATGTTGTGACTATTAGTGATGAGGGTGACTGTTACCGGTGTTTTCCGCCTGACCCGGGCATTGAGGCTGCTGCTCTAGGTGCTGGTGAGGCTGCTGCTCTAGGTGCCAGTGAGCCTGCTGCCCCAGGTGCTGGTGAGTCTGCGCTCTCAGGTACCGCGTCGGCTCCGGCCACCCACACCTTCACCCTTGACTCGGGTGCTTCCCGCTCCTTCTTTCGAGACCGCACCACGCTTACGCCGCTTAGTCGGCCAGTGGCAGTCTCCCTGGCAGACCCCTCTGGGGGTCCTGTCCTTGCCCACTTCTCCACTGTTCTACCGTGTCCGGCGGCCCCTTCTGGCACCCTGTCGGGTCTTTACCTCCCCTCGTTCTCTACGAACTTGGTGAGTGGTGCTGACCTCCAGGATGGAGGGGTTCACCAGTTCACTCCTGCGAGTCAGCGAGTGACCCACTGTACCTGTGCTCGGACGGGCCGTCACTTGGCCACGTTTACCCGTCAGCCGGGGTCGAGCCTGTACACACTGACTACTGAGTCTCCTCCGGTCGCTGAGTCTGCTCAGGTAGCCGCGTCGGGTCAGGTGTTTGCTGCGGCGTCCAGGTCTGGTCCTGAGTCTGCCCCCTGCTCGTGTCGTCTCCTGTCTCACCAGACTCTCCTCTGGCACCACCGCCTTGGTCACCCCTCCCTGCCTCGTCTTCGAGGCATGGCCTCCCGTGTCCTTGTCTCTGGTCTCCCCCGGTCCCTCCCTCCCCTTCCTCCGGGGCCTGCCCCCACCTGCGTTCCCTGCGTCGAGGGGCGGCAGCGCGCTGCTCCTCACTCCTCCGAGTTTCCTCCGACAGAGGCTCCGCTGCAGACGCTTCACATGGACGTGTGGGGCCCAGCCCGCGTCCGTGGACAGGGTCACGAGCGTTACTTCCTGCTGGTGGTTGACGACTACTCGCGTTACACTGCAGTCTTCCCCTTGCGCAGCAAGGGTGAGGTCACTGAGGTGTTGATCGCCTGGATCCGCGCAGCTCGTCTCCAGCTCAGAGAGAGTTTCGGCTCGGACTTTCCTGTTCTGCGTCTGCACTCTGACAGAGGCGGAGAGTTCTCCTCTGACCTTCTGCGAGCCTTCTGTCGTGCACGAGGCATCCGCCAGACCTTCACACTTCCGGACTCTCCGCAGCAAAATGGGATTGCTGAGCGCCGCATTGGCATGGTCATGGACGTCGCTCGTACGTCCATGGTCCATGCGGCTGCCCCCCATTTTCTGTGGCCGTTTGCGGTTCGGTACGCGGCGCATCAGATCAACCTTCAGCCCCGGGTCTCCATGCCGGAGACCTTGGCGATGCGTCTGCGTTCCGTGTCTGGGGATCTCGGGCGTTTGTCCGCGACTTGTCTGCGGACAAGCTGTCCCCTCGTGCTGTTCCCTGCGTCTTCCTTGGCTTCCCCCCTGATGCGCCGGGCTGGCAGTTCTACCACCCCACCTCGCGCCGTGTTCTGTCCTCCCAGGACGTCACGTTTGACGAGTCGGTTCCCTACTACCGTCTCTTCCCCTACCGCACTGCGTCCCTCCCCCCCCCGCCGCTCTTCCTTTCGCCAGGTCCCCCTCCGGTAGACCCCCTCCCCCCTCAGGGTCCTGCCCCCTCAGGTGTGTCTCAGGTAGACGCAGTCGACCCTGTCAAGGTAGCTGTTGACTCTGGTGCTACTAGGGGTGCTGAGCCTGCGGGTGCTGGGTCTGGGGGTGCTGAGCCTGGGGGTGCTGACTCTGGGGGTGCTGCGCCTGGGGGTGCTGAGCCTGGGGGTGCTACGCCTGGGGGTGCTGCGTCTGGGGGTGCTGAGCCTGGGGGTGCTGCGTCTGGGGGTGCGGAGTCTGAGGGTACTGGACCTGCTCGTGTGGCGTCTGGCGGTGCTGGGCCTGGAGGTTCTTCGGGTGCTTCGTCCCGGCGGGAGCTACTCTCTCCACAGGAGCTGCGTGAGTGGTTTGCCCGGCGCTGGAGGCGAGCTGCTGGAGCTGGAGGTGCTGCGGGTGCTGGAGGTTCTGCTGCTGCTGAGGGTGCTGGTGCCGCGGGTCCCGGAGGTGCTCGTACTGGGAGTACTGGAGCTGCTGGGCCTGCGGGTGCTTCTCGTACTGGAGCTGGTGGTGCTGCGGGCGTCGGTGCTACTGAGGGTGCTGGAGCTGGACCCGCTGCGTCTTCTGGTGGTCCGGCTGGAGCTGGAACTGCTGGGGGTGTTGGCGCTGAGGGTGCCTCTGGTGCTGGTGCCTCTGAGGGTACTGGAGTTGGCGGTGCTGGAGCTGGGGGTGCTGCTGGCGCTGGTGCTGTCGTTCGGGGTGCTGGTGCTGTCCCTTCTGGTGCTGGTGGTGCTGAGCGGCCGCGGCCGTACTTCGTTCCGCTCCTTGAGCACGTTCTTGGTCTTCCGCCCTCTGCTAGTCCGGCTCCTCCCTTAGAGTGTCCACCGCCTGTCCAGTCCGAGTCACAGTTACACCCTACCTCTCCTCTGCCTGCTCCTTCTCCCTACACTGGTCCTACTGGAGGTCTTGCTGAGCGTCGTGAGCCTGCGTCTCGTCCTGCGTCGCCTGTCCGTGCTGCTCGCACTAGTAGTCGTGGTTCGCGTCAGCGTCCTCCCCCTGTCCCCGGCACGCACCGGATGTCTCTGCGTCCCTCCACTGCTCCGCTGCGTGCCCCTTTGCCTTCTCCTCCTGAGTCCTCTCTTCCTGTTCTTGCTGACCCGGAGTCGGACTCCCTTCGTGCTGCCAGTCCTACTGTCACGCGTCTCCTTGCTACTGTCGTCACTGACCCTTCCTTTGAGTCCGCTGCTGCGTCTGCCTTAGTTTCTGAGCTTGTCGACTTCGCTGCTCGCTGCTCGCTGTCGACTTCGCTGCTCGCTGCTCGCTAGTCTTGTCGCTGAGTCTGAGTCTGTCTGTCCTCCGTCCGTCGGGGGTGAGTGTGCCCTTGGCACGGACGTCCTTGAGGACAGGCAGGAGGAGTTCCAGTGCTTTGCTGCTGCTTCACCTCATCTCGTGTCCATGCTGCTTGCCCCTGAGGGAGACCCGGATGCACCAGACATCCCGACTCCGCGCTCTTACGCGGAGGCGATAGAGGGTCCCTACTCCTCTCAGTGGCAGGCAGCCATGGATGCAGAGATGGCTTCCTGGAAGTCCACAGGCACCTACGTCGACGAGGTTCCCCCTCCTGGGGCGAACATCGTCAGTGGCATGTGGATTTTCAGGGTGAAGCGGCCGCCGGGTTCTCCGCCTGTCTTCAAGGCGCGCTACGTGGCTCGTGGCTTCAGTCAGCGGCAGGGAGTTGACTACTTTCAGACCTTCTCTCCCACCCCGAAGATGACCACTCTTCGGGTACTGCTGCACATAGCCGCTCACCGTGACTACGAGCTTCACTCTCTTGACTTCAGCACTGCTTTCTTGCAGGGCAGCCTGCACGAGGAGATCTGGCTGCGCCGCCCACCTGGCTTCACTGGGTCTTTTCCTCCTGGTACCCAGTGGAGCCTCCGGCGGCCAGTCTACGGTCTCCGCCAGGCACCTCATGAGTGGCACGACACACTGAGGACTACACTTGCAGCTCTTGGGTTTGCTCCTTCTACTGCCGACCCGTCGCTGTTTCTGCGCACCGACACTTCTTTGCCGCCGTTCTACATCCTCGTGTACGTCGAAGACTTGGTCTTTGCCACAGCTGACACTGCTGGACTCGCCCACGTGAAGTCCGAGCTGCAGAAGAGACACACGTGCACAGACCTGGGTGAACTGCGTAGCTACCTTGGCTTGCAGATCACCCGGGACAGAGCACAGCGCACCATTACCCTGACTCAGTCACACATGATGCGGCAGGTCCTTCAGCGCTTCGGCTTCACGTACTCCTCGCCTCAGGCCACTCCTCTGTCTACTCGCCACTCGCTCTCAGCTCTGCCTTCGGATGAGTCCGTAGAGTCGAGTGGCCCGTACCCAGAGCTTGTTGGCTGCCTCATGTACCTGATGACCTGCACTCGACCTGACCTTGCATACCCTCTTAGCATTCTGGCACGCTATGTTGCTCCTGGGAGACACAGACCAGAGCACATGGCTGCAGCGAAGAGGGTGTTGCGCTACTTGTGCAGTACGTCGGGCATGGGGCTTGTGCTTGGAGGGCGGAGTCCAGTGGTCCTCACTGGTCACGCAGACGCTTCTTGGGCTGACGACCAGGCTACGCAGCGGTCGTCACAGGGTTACACCTTCAGCCTTGGTTCCGGCTCTGTTTCGTGGCGGTCTACCCGCTCGTCTTCTGTTCTCGGCTCCAGTTGTGAGGCTGAGATCTACGCAGGGGCCATGGCTGCACAGGAGCTACGCTGGCTCACCTACCTGCTGACTGACCTAGGAGAGCCGCCTCGTTCTCCTCCAGTTCTGTACGTAGACAACAAGGCTATGCTGGCCTTGTGTCGGGAGCACAGACTGGAGCACAGCAGCGCCTTGCTCGTGAGCTGCAGCAGCGAGGTCAGCTGCGCCTTGCTTACGTGGCCTCTGAGGCCAACACTGCTGATATCTTCACCAAGGCACTTGCGCCTTGTGACCATCAGCGCTTCTGTACTCTGTTAGGTCTTGTACCTACCTTGCCTCACTTGCTCACTTCTTGACCTTGCTTGTACTGTTACATATATATATACCTGCTCTTGCTTGTTTAGCGTTATATATATGTGTGTACTCATGCATGTGAACTGGCCTTGTGGCCTTGAACTTGTGCTCAGAATGTGTGGTGACGTTGTGATCCACCCTGAGCTTGCTTTGCCTTGCTTTGCTTGACTGGTCTTGTGACCCCTTGTTCTCCCCCACTTTGCCTATGGGGGTGTGTCAAACTTATATGATCTAGCCTGTGTAGGCTGTAGCGGGTTAGATACTAAGGGGTACACAATTCTAGGGTTTCATATTTGTATCACTTTCATTCCTTAGTCAACCCATTCTCGTTCTAAGTTTCTCAGGCACACCAACACAAAACAACAGCGTGGGACAGCGCTGAGGCGCAGCCAGCGATGGCGCCGCCCAGCCGATGCCCGGCATGGGAGGAAACAGGGTCGCACCAAGCCCGCGGGAGCCTCGTGAAGCCCGTCGGCACGTGGAGTTCGCGGCGACAAGTGGCGAACAGACCATTATGGCACCAATGCCACTCAAGCCGCAACGCCCGCCCTGCTTCGACCCGAGCCAGCGTGGAGGTCCGACGGTTCAGTCGTGGGTCTTCACGATGAACGTCTTCTTCGACGCAAATTACGTCGAGTCGGACGCAGCGAAGATTCGGTATGCCGTTTCGCTGCTAAGGGGCCCCGCCATGGACTGGTGGCGAGTCATCGTGACGTCGCCACGCGCCTACGAGCCACCGTCGCAAGAGGAAGGGCCCACGGGCCCAGCTGTCACCTGGAGTTCATTCTGCGAGACCGCCCAATACAGCACGTGGGATGCGTGGTGCGCAGGGCTTCGGGCGCGCTTCGAGCCGATCGCGGCTTCTATTTCGGCGCGTCAGAGATTGCGCACTTGGCGGCAGCTTGGATCGGTTCAAGACTATACGAGTGGTTTTCTCGCATTATGCGAGCAAGTCGGCTATATGCATGAAGCGGAACGGGTGGACTGTTACGTCGGAGGGCTGAAGCCGGACATCTCGCACGAAATCATGCTACGCGGGCTCTCGAACTTCAACGAGATCCTCGCGCTCGCCGAGAAAATAGACATTTTACGCCGTCCGAGACCGGGGTCCTACTATGGACATCGTCCTCGGGGACCGATCGAGCACGCCACTGTACACGCTGTTGCGACGAATGCAGCTGCCGCGCCGTTTAAGGGGCGCTGCTTTGCTTGCAACAGGCCGGGCCATCGCAAGAGCGAATGCCCAGAGGAGCTAAGGCGCCGCGGAGCAGAGCAGGGGAGGGAGTCTCCAAAGCAAGGAAACGCCAGCAGTCAGTAGGAATCGGGCCAACTACTGACGAGACTGCCTGCTCGCCCAACCCCACCGACCCTCACCGAGTCACAGTACCGATTCATGCTATCGATCGGACTCGGACGAATAAGGAGGGTACAGCGACGGATCGCCCAGTACTGATCCACGGGAAAATACAGGGAGCAGCAGTGAAGATTTTTATTGACGGAGGAGCAAGCCACAGTTTAGTTAATACCGCAACCGCACGAAAACTGCAGCTGACACTCAGCCGTTGCTTACCGGAGATAGACGCACGCTTAGTCGACGGCACGCCACTGGCCATACGGGAAAAGGTAGAGAGAGTCAAAGTCCGCTGCGGGGGAAATTTCGGGTTTACACAGGAAATGCTCGCAACGACACTGGATGGGCACGATATTTTACTGGGACGTGATTGGCTGCGACGGTATAACCCGCGAATTGACTGGACGACGGGTAGCTGCACCGTGCGAAGTAGTGGTAACTGGGTCGAGCTACCTCGCTGGCAGTCGCCCGAGTCTTCAACGGTACACGTCAACGCCATCACAATGAAACGGGCTGTCGCTGCTGGAGCTGACGTGTACGCAGTAGACATCGCAGTAGTAGAGGAAGTGGAGCAGCCGAGTGATTTCAAGAAACTGCTGGCAGCCGTACCGCCCGAATTACAGGAACTGTTGAAACGATACCCCGGGATTTTCCCCGACGACTTACCGGAAGGACTGCCACCTCAGCGAGCACATGACCACCGAATCGAATTTGAACTGGGGGCACAGCCAACCGTACAGCGCCAGTTCAGACTGACACAGCCCGAGCTCGACGAACTAAGGAAGCAGCTAGATTACCTGTTAGAGAAAAAATTCATCCGACCGAGCTCGTCACCGTTCGCCGCACCGATACTATTCACGCCGAAAAAAGACGGGGGTTTTCGCATGTGTATCGACTACAGAGCACTGAACAGGGTAACAGTCAAGTCGCGGTACCCCATTCCCCGCGCCGACGAACTGATCGACCAACTGCGAACAGCACGGGTTTTTTCGAAAATAGATTTACGGGGAGGTTACCATCAGATTAGGGTCGAACCATCGGACTGCGCCAAAACAGCTTTCAGGACTAGGTACGGGTCGTTCGAGTACACTGTGATGCCATTCGGGCTGACCAACGCACCGGCGACTTTTCAAATGACCATGAACGAGGCATTCAGGCCGCTCTTAGATAAATGCGTGATCGTGTACCTCGACGACATCCTAGTTTACAGTCGGGATAAACAGCAGCACTTAGCAGGTCTGGAAGCAGTATTTAAGGTTTTAGACGAACACAGATTACTGACCAAGGGTTCCAAGTGCGAGTTCTTCCAGGAAAGGTTAGAATTTTTGGGGCACGTTATTTCGGAGGCTGGAGTTGAAATCGACCCAAAAAAGCTGGATACGGTAAAAGCGTGGCATCTGTCAGATTTATATGACATAGCTACTGTAGGCTATAGTGGGGTAGCACATATGGGGTACAGTTTTCTAGGGTTTGCTTTTGTACCCAACTTTCCTTTAGTCATTCCATTCCTCGTTTCTTCTCATGGTATCGAGCAGGTTCCCTAGTGGGAACACTTCCTAGGGCCCACCACGAATTTTTTTTTCCTGCCCGGAGCGCGCTTCGCTCCTGCCCGAGTCGCGCCCTGTGTGCCCTCCCTACCGTCGCGCCCTCTCACGGCCCCTCATGGCCCCTTCGCGTCGCCCTTAGCGGCCCCTCTCACGGCCCCTTGCGCCGCCCTTACGGCCCCTCGTGCCACCCTTACGGCCCCTCGCGCCCCCCTTACGGCCCCTCGCGCCGCCCGTCGGCCCCTCGCGCCGCCCTTAGCGGCCCCTTACGGCCCCTCGCGCCGTCCCTTACGGCCCCTCGCGCGGCCCCTTACGCCCCTTACGGCCCCTCCCGCGGCCCCTCACGGCCCGTCGCCGCCCTCCGCGGCCCCTCGCGCCGCCCTATCACGGCCCGTCGCCGCCCTCCGCGGCCCCTCGCGCCGCCCTTCACGGCCCCTTCGCGCCCTTCGCGGCCTCTCGCGGCCCTGTCGCCGCCCCCTCCGGCCCGCCGTCGCCGCCCCTGCCGCAGCAGCCGCCGCAGTCCCTACAGCAGCGGCCGCCGCCGTCCCTGCAGCAGCAGCCGCAGCCGTCGCCAGCAGCAGCCGCCACCACCTCCCTCGGGGCCGCACCTGCTGCCGCCGCTGACTGCACCCGCCGGTGCGCCTCGGCCCTACCGGCGCCGCTCCACCCGGCCCCGCCGCCGCTCCCCGAGCGGCCCCGCCGTCACCACCGAGCCGCCGGCGCCGCCGAGCTGCTGCCGAGCTGCCCGATCCACCCGAGCCGCCCGAGCCGCCGCGCCACCTGAGCCGCCCGTGCTGCCGAGCCGCCGTACCGCCGAGCCGCCCGAGCCGCCCGAGCCGCCGAGTCGCCGAGCCGCTGTTGCTGCCGAGCCGCCGTCCGCCGAGCCGCCCGAGCCGCCCGAGCCGCCGAGTTGCCGAGCCGCTGAGCCGTCGAGCCACCCGAGCCGCCCTGTCTGGTAAGAGCAGCGCCTCTGTCACTGCACTGCCCTTACCCTACTGTTCGCGCTGCTAGTCTACTGCTGTCATGGCTACCCCTAGTGTCCTCGCTTTTGACGCTGAGGGTCGGGCCATTGACTTTGACGTCTGGATAGATGACCTGCAGCTTTTCCTACAGTGCGATAGGGCAGACGGTCTATCCCTCTTTGACCTCACCTCTGGTGCCTCTCCTGCCCCTGCTGCTGATGCCGACGCCACTGTTCGCTCACAGTGGGCCACTCGCGATGCTGCTGCACGTCTTGCTGTGCGTCGCCACCTGCCTACCTCTGAGCGTGCGCACTTTAGCCAGTACAAGAGTGCTCAGACCTTGTACGACGCTGTAGTTGCGCGCTACTCCTCCCCTGCCACTGCTGCACTGAGCCGCCTCATGCTACCGTACCTCTTCCCTGACCTTGCTGCCTTTCCCACAGTCGCTAACCTCATTACGCACCTCCGCACTAGTGACACTCGCTACCGCGCTGCGCTTCCTGCTGAGTTCTGCGCCAAGAACCCCCCCCCCATGTACATCACCCTCTACTACATAGTCACCCGGCTCCCTGACTCCCTTCGCGTAGTCAGGGACCACTTCCTCTCAGTTTGCCCCACCACTCTCACCGTTGACCTCCTCGAGAAGGCCCTCCTAGCAGCAGAAAAGAGCATAGTAGCTGTAGCAGCCTCTCGTGGTGACCCTCGCACCCCCATCTTTGAGGGGTGTTCCCCCTCCCCCCTTTTGCCCTCTGTTGCCTCTGCTGCTGCGGCCGACCTCGTTGGGCTTGAGTCGGTCGGTGCGGCGTCTACCCCTAGCGGGAGACGCCGCCCTAGCAAGGGCAAGGGGGGCAGGGGCACTGGAGGAGCTAGCGGGGGCGGTGGAGGCGGCGGTGGAGGCGGTGGAGGGGGTGGGGGTGCCAGTGGGGGTGGTGGCGGGGGTGGAGGTGTCGGTGGCGGCAGTGGAGGCGGAGGCGGCGGCGGCGGTGGCGGTGGGAGCGGAGGTGGCGGCGGTGGAGGAGGCGGCGGCGGAGGAGGTGGAGCTGGTCGGGGTGGCGCTGCGTAGAGGGTCGGCTCCGGTGGTGGTCAGCGCCAGCAGCAGCAGCAGCAGCAGCAGCAGCGCACTCGTGACATCCCCCCCCCTCAGCAGCTCCGTGAGTGGTACGCTGCACGCTAGCGGGGTGGGGGTACTGGTCCGTGCACCTACGTCCTACGCACCGGAGACCGCGCGGGTGAGCAGTGCTGGGGTGCGCACTCCACCCAGCGCTGCTTTGGCCGCCTGACGGACGCTTGGCGTCACCAGTTCCCTGAGGCCACTGAGATCCCCCGCTGGGGTGAGCTGTCTAGGGCGGGTGTAGCTGTCTTTGACCTTGACTTTGATGCTATTCTTGCTGCCATGTATACTGTGACTATTAGTGATGAGGGTGACTGTTAACGGTGTTTTCCGCCCGACCCGGGCATTGAGTCTGCTGCTCTAGGTACTGGTGAGGCTGCTGCTCTAGGTGCTAGCGAGGCTGCTGCTCTAGGTGCTCGTGCGTCTGCTCCCTCAGGTGCTGGTGAGTCTGCTCTCTCAGGTTCTGCGTCGGCTTCGGTCTCCCACACCTTCACCCTTGACTCGGGGGCTTCTCGCTCCTTCTTTCGAGACCGCACCACACTCACGCCGCTTGGCCGGCCAGTTGCAGTCTCTCTGGCAGACCCCTCTGGGGGTCTTGTCCTTGCTCACTTCTCCACTGTCCTCCCGTGTCCGGCGGCCCCCTCTGGCACCCTGTCTGGTCTTTACCTCCCCTCGTTCTCTACGAACTTGGTGAGTGGTGCTGACCTACAGGATGCGGGGGTTCACCAGTTCACTCCTGCGAGTCAGCGGGTGACCCACTGCACGGACGCTCGGACAGGCCGACACCTGGCCACGTTTACACGTCGGCCGGGGTCGAGCCTGTACACACTGACCACTGCGTCTCCTCCAGTCACTGCGTCTGGTCAGGTAGCTGCGTCGGGTCAGGTGTTTGCTGCAGCGTCCAGGTCTGGTCCTGAGTCTGCCCCATGTTCGTGTCGCCTTCTGTCTCACGAGACTCTCCTCTGGCACCACCGCCTTGGTCACCCCTCCCTGCTTCGTCTCCGAGGCATGGCCTCCCGTGTCCTTGTCTCTGGTCTTCCCCAGTCCCTCCCTCCCCTTCCTCCGGGGCCTGGCCCTACCTGCGTCCCCTGTGTCGAGGGGCGGCAGCGGGCTGCCCCTCACTCCTCCCAGTTTCCTCCGACAGAGGCCCCGCTGCAGACGCTTCACATGGACGTGTGGGGCCCGGCCCGCGTCCGTGGACAGGGTCACGAGCGCTACTTCCTGCTGGTGGTTGACGACTACTCGCGTTACACCACAGTCTTCCCCTTGCGCAGCAAGGGTGATGTCACTGAGGTGTTGATCGACTGGATCCGCGCAGCTCGTCTCCAGCTCAGGCAGAGCTTCGGCTCGGACTTTCCTGTTCTGCGTCTGCACTCTGACAGAGGTGGAGAGTTCTCCTCTGGCCTTCTGCGAGCCTACTGTCGTGCACGAGGCATCCGCCAGACCTTCACGCTTCCGGACTCTCCACAGAAAAATGGGATTGTTGAGCGCCGCATTGGCATGGTCATGGACGTCGCCCGTACGTCCATGATGCATGCGGCTGCCCCCCATTTTCGGTGGCCGTTTGCGGTTCGGTACGCGGCGCATCAGATCAACCTTCACCCCAGGGTCTCCATGCCGGAGACCTCCCCAGCTTTGCTGTGGACGGGGAAGGTTGGCGATGCGTCTGCGTTCTGTGTCTGGGGATCTCGGGCGTTTGTCCGCGACTTGTCTGCGGACAAGCTGTCCCCTCGTGCTGCTCCTTGCGTCTTCCTTGGCTTCCCCCCTGACGCGCCAGGGTGGCAGTTCTACCACCCCACCTCTCGCCATGTTCTGTCCTCCCAGGACGTCACGTTTGACGAGTCGGTCCCCTACTACCGCCTCTTCCCCTACCGCACTCCGTCCCTCCCCCCGCCACCGCTCTTCCTTGTGCCAGGTCCCCCCCCGGTAGACCCCCTCCCCCCTCAGGGTCCTGCCCCTTCAGGTGTGTCCCAGGTAGACGCAGTCGAGCCTGTCGAGGTTACTGGTGACTCTGGTGCTGCTGAGGGTGCTGAGCCTGGGGGTGCTGACTCTGGGGGTGCTGAGCGTGTGGGTGCTACGCCTGGGGGTGCTGAGCCTGAGGGTGCTACTGCTGGGGGTCCTGAGCCTGGGGGTGCTGAGCCTGGGGGTGCTACTACTGGGGGTGCTGAGCCTGGGGGTGCTGAGCCTGGGGGTGCTACGCCTGGAGGTGCTGAGCCTGGGGGTGCGGAGCCTGAGGGAGCTGGGCCTGCTCGTGTGGCGTCTGGCGGTGCTGAGCCTGGAGGTTCTCCGGGTGCTTCGTCTCGGCGGGAGCCACTCTCTCCACAGGAGCTGCGCGAGTGGTTTGCCCGGCGCTGGAGGCGTGCTGCTGGAGCTGGAGGTTCTTCGGCTGCTGAGGGTGCTGGTGCCGCGGGTCCCGGAGGTGCTCGTACTGGGAGTACTGGAGCTGCTGGGCCTGCGGGTACGACTGGAGCTGGAGCTGCTGAGGGTGTTGGCGCTGAGGCTACTGCTGTCGGTCCTGGAGGCGGTCCTACTGGGGGTGCTACTGGTGCTGCTGGAGGTACTGGAGCTGGAGGTGCTGCTGGCGCTGGTGCTGCCGCTGGGGGTACTGGTGCTGTCCCTGCTGTGTCTGGAGTCGCCGCGCGGCCTCGGCCGTACTTCGTTCCGCTCCTTCAGCAGGTTCTTGGTCTCCCGCCTTCTACTGGTCCTCCTCCTCCCTTAGAGTGTCCACAGCCTGTCCCGTCACAGTTACAGTTACAGCCGGCCTCCCCACTGCCCGCTCCTTCTCCCTACACTGGTCCTACTGGAGGTCTTACTGAGCGTCGTGAGCCTGCGTCTCGCCCTGCGTCGCCTGTCCGTGCTGCTCGCACTAGTGGTCGTGGTTCGCGTCAGCGTCCTCCTCCTGTCCCTGGCACGCACCGGATGTCTCTGCGTCCGTCCACTGCTCCTCTGCGTGCCCCTTTGCCTTCTCCTCCTGAGTCCTCTCTTCCTGCTCTTCCTGACCCGGAGTCGGACTCCCTTCGTGCTGCCAGTCCGACTGTCACGCGTCTCCTTGCTACTGTTGTCACTGACCCTTCCTTTGAGTCCACTGCTGCGTCTGCCCTAGTTGCTGAGCTCGTCGACTTTGCTGCTCGCTGTCGTCTAGACTACGCTGCTAGTCTTGTTGCTGAGTCTGAGTCTGTCTGTCCTCCGTCCGTCGGGGGTGAGTGTGCCCTTGGCACAGACGTCCTTGAGGACAGGCAGGAGGAGTTCCAGTGTCTGGCTGCTGCTTCACCTCATCTCGTGTCCGTACTGCTTACCCCTGAGGGAGACCCGGATGCACTTGACATCCCGACTCCGCGCTCTTACGCGGAGGCGATAGAGGGTCCTTACTCCTCTCAGTGGCAGGCAGCTATGGACGCAGAGATGGCTTCCTGGAAGTCCACAGGCACCTACGTTGACGAGGTTCCCCCGCCTGGGGCGAACATCGTCAGTGGCATGTGGATTTTCAGGGTGAAGCGGCCGCCGGGTTCTCCGCCTGTCTTCAAGGCGCGGTACGTGGCTCGTGGCTTCAGTCAGCGGCAGGGAGTTGACTACTTTCAGACCTTCTCTCCCACCCCGAAGATGACCACTCTTCGGGTACTGCTGCACATAGCTGCTCACCTCGACTACGAGCTGCACTCTCTTGACTTCAGCACTGCTTTCTTGCAGGGCAGCCTGCACGAGGAGATCTGGCTGCGTCGCCCACCTGGTTTCACTGGGTCCTTTCCTCCTGGCACCCAGTGGAGCCTCCGGCGGCTAGTCTACGGTCTCCGCCAAGCACCGCGTGAGTGGCACGACACACTGAGGACTACACTTGCGGCTCTTGGGTTTGCTCCCTCTACTACCGACCCGTCGCTGTTTCTGCGCACCGACACTTCTTTGCCGCCGTTCTACATCCTCGTGTACGTCGACGACTTGGTCTTCGCCACAGCTGACACTGCTGGACTCGCCCACGTGAAGTCCGAGCTGCAGAAGAGACACACGTGCACAGACCTGGGTGAACTGCGCAGCTACCTTGGCTTGCAGATCACCCGGGACAGAGCACGCCGCACCATTACCCTGACTCAGTCACACATGGTGCAGCAGGTCCTTCAGCGCTTCGGCTTCACGTACTCCTCGCCTCAGGCCACTCCTCTGCCTACTCGCCACTCGCTCTCAGCTCTGCCTTCGGATGAGTCCGTAGAGTCGAGTGGCCCGTACCCAGAGCTTGTTGGCTGCCTCATGTACCTGATGACCTGCACACGACCTGACCTTGCATACCCTCTTAGCATTCTTGCACGCTATGTTGCTCCTGGGAGACACAGACCGGAGCACATGGCTGCAGCGAAGAGGGTGTTGCGCTACTTGTGCAGTACGTCGGGCATGGGGCTTGTGCTTGGAGGGCAGAGTCCAGTGGTCCTCACTGGGCACGCAGACGCTTCTTGGGCTGACGACCAGGCTACGCAGCGGTCGTCACAGGGTTACACCTTCAGCCTTGGTTCCGGCTCTGTTTCGTGGCGGGCTACCCGCTCGTCTTCTGTTCTCGGCTCCAGTTGTGAGGCTGAGATCTACGCCGGGGCCATGGCTGCACAGGAGCTTCGCTGGCTCACCTACCTGCTCACTGACCTCGGAGAGCCGCCTCGTTCTCCTCCAGTGCTGTACGTAGACAACAAGGCCATGCTGGCCTTGTGTCGAGAGCAGAGACTGGAGCACAGAACGAAGCACATTGCTCTCCGCTACTTCCTTGCTCGTGAGCTACAGCAGCGTGGTCAGCTACGGCTTGCGTACGTGGCCTCTGAGGCCAACACTGCTGATATCTCACCAAGGCACTTCCGCCTTGTGATCATCAGCGCTTCTGTACTCAGCTGGGTCTTGTGCCTACCTTGCCTCACTTGCTCACCCCTTGACCTTGCTTGTACTGTTGCATATATATATACACCTGCTCTTGCTTGTCTAGCCTTATATATATATGCAATCCTGCATGTGAACTGGCCTTGTGGCCTTGAACTTGTGCTCGGAATGTGTGGTGACTTTGTGATCCACCCTGAGCTTGTTTTGCTTTGCTTGACTGGTCTTGTGACCCCTTGTTCTCCCCCACTTTGCCTATGGGGGTGTGTCAGATTTATATGACATAGCTACTGTAGGCTATAGTGGGGTAGCACATATGGGGTACAGTTTTCTAGGGTTTGCTTTTGTACCTAACTTTCCTTTAGTCATTCCATTCCTCGTTTCTTCTCAGCATCCCCCGACGAACATCACGGAGCTGCAGAGCTTTTTAGGGTTCGTTAATTATGTGCGTCGGTTCGTCCCCGATATGGCACGGTTAACTGCCCCACTGACGGATTTACTGCGGAAGGGGGTCGCTTTTACGTGGGGGGAGAAAGAGCATGCTGCCTTCTCTGCCCTGAAAAATGTTCTCTGTTCACCGCCCGTCCTGCGCATCGCCGACCCACACCGCCCATTCGAAGTAGTTACCGACGCAAGCAATATCGCCATCAGAGCCGTACTGCTACAGGATTTCGGCAATGGCCTACAGCCTATCGCATACGAGTCACGAAAACTGCATCCGCCCGAAAAAAATTACCCGATACACGACCGCGAAATGCTTGCGATCGTGCACGCGTTCAAAGTATGGCGCTGTTACTTGACTGGCGCGGACGTGACAGTACGGACAGACCACAAATCACTACAGTACCTTCGCGCACAGCCACACCTCAACCCACGACAGATTCGCTGGCTCGATTTCCTCGAGTCCAACTTTCACTACACGGTCACTTACAAAAAGGGAGCCTCGAACATCGCCGACGCACTGACCCGCCCCACTGCCCAGATCCACGCAATACTACTCGCCCAGACAAGCCCGCTACTGACAGGCCTATTCACCCACGGGTACCAAACGGATCCATTCTTCACAGGAGGAAATTCGCAGCAGTTCGCAGCAGCAAAGGGAGTCTATTACGTAAAAACCGGGACTGACCGCATTTGGGTGCCTGTGTATACACTGCTACGGGAATTACTGATACAGGAGGCACACGACGGGGTTACCTCGGGGCATTTCGGAGTAGAAAAAACACGGCAGCAGTTGCAGCGGTATTATTACTGGCCCGAAATGTTGACTGACGTACAGCGACACGTGGCATCGTGTCCCACTTGTCAGCTCATGAAATCATCACGACAGCGGCCGGCGGGACAGTTACAGCCGATACCACCCCCAGAGCGTGCTTGGCAGCAGGTGACGATGGACTTCGTCACGGGGCTACCAGCCGGGGCGAGTGGGAACGACGCGATCCTGGTCGTCGTCGATCGACTGGCGAAAATGGCACATTTCGCAGCCTGCAAAAAATCAATCACAGCCGAAGAAACAGCACGCCTCTTCATCTCCACCGTCGTTCGACTGCACGGGATACCAGCCGCAATCATCAGCGACCGCGATACGAAATTCACCAGCAACTTCTGGCGGAACCTATGGCAGCAGTTCGGCACGCGACTGCAGTTCAGTTCATCATACCACCCCGAAACCGACGGACAGACAGAACGGACAAATCAGACCATGGAACAGCTCATCAGGGCCACGTGTGACGACCCGACCACGTGGGAACAGCAACTGCCACTAATCGAATTCGCGTACAACAACTCGCCATCCGCCACGACCCAACAGTCACCATTTTACCTAAACTACGGACAAGACCCGACAGTACCCATGACCCCGAATCCCGACAACCCAGTACCACGAGCACAACAGTTCGCCGAAATATTACAAGCAGCACGGACCCGGGCAGTAGACGCAATAAAAAAATCAAACATCATCGCTAAACGCAACGCCGACCGCCACCGCCGACCTGTCACTTACCAGTCCGACGACTTAGTTTTACTTGACACTCAGAACCTCCGACTGCCCATCACCCCGAAACTCCGCCCCCGATACTGCGGGCCATTTCGCATAAGCCACATGCTTACACCCGTCACCGCCCACCTCCTCCTCCCTGCTGACTGGTACGTCAGCCCCTCATTCCACGTCAGCCTACTTCGCCCTTACGTCCCGTCCACGAGCCAACTACCACGCAATCGCCCAGCCAGCATGACAAGACCACCAACTGAGCCAATCATCACCCCCGAAAAAATCCTGAGTCACAGAGTTCGCGACCCTCGAGGAGCCCGAAGGATCGAGTTCTTACTCCGCTGGAAGGACCGTACACCCACCGAAGACAATTGGGTTCCCCTGGACAGAATCGAAAACCACTCCGTCCTCACAAAGTATCTGCGCAGCCGAAATTTCAGGGATGTACACACACTTTCGTAAGGAGGACCTCCTTAGGAGGGGGGGTAGTGTAAGGAAAATTCCTTTTCCTTACTTCGCATCCCTGCTCAACGCGTACAGGCACTGTAGCACCACAGTCAGCACCGTTACCACCCGCCACCCTCGCATCGACAATCCGCCCGCCAACTTCGCACATCGCACCCCGACCTCACGGCTCGGCGGGTAACCCGCGCTCCGGGCCTCCGCTTCGACACTTTTCCCAACCTCAGTCCCAGGCCCGTCGCGCGACAACCACAGTCCATTACCGTTACCACTGTAGTTTCGCTATATATTCTTCGCTCATGCCTTCGCTCATTGTACTCTTGCTTCGATAGTGCAATTCTCGTTCGTTCACTCAATTGCACTCGTAACACTGAAGCTCTAACGACCTTGCTGTCACCTCACTACAGTCTCTCGGCGGGTTATATTTATTCCTCTAGCGTTCTTTCACCGCTTTCGAATACTGCGTACCAGACTGAACCATACTAGGTCCATTATAAAGGAACGAAAATGTCCCGCCCATCGAAACGCCTCGTCTCGCAAGGCCTGGCGCGGAGCGAGCAACCCCTCTGCCACAGCCAGCTCTATAGTTGCCTGCCACTACGGCCTCATTTCGCCATTGCTTTGTGAGACAGGTTCCTCCTCCTGCCCTCATCCCACCCTGTCACCTCGCCTCCTCATCTCGATTCACCTCGCCTAGGCCCGCCTCGCCTCGCTTCGCCTCGCCTCGCCTCGCCTCCTCTCGCCTTTCTACGCCTCGCTTCCTGTGGCCGCATCCGTCTCATTCAGCAAGCACTCGCCGTGCCGCCCTGTTTTTACATGGTCGTGTCTCCAACCCCTTCACCTCTCCTGCTTCATTCCAACTGCCCCGCTCTGCACCGCTTCTCTCACCACCGCGTGTTCGCAGATTGAGGCGCCTGAAAGCAACAAGCCCCCTCAGCTGCTGCTGTCGCTGCTGCCGTCGCTGCTGCTCTCACGCACGGGAGTTGCGGGATACTAGTCCTATCGTTGCTGCCTTTTGTGTGAAGCGATTTTAGAGCAGTTAATTCGACTACGAGTCGGGTCTGAATCGAGTCGAGTCTGAGCGAGTCAAGTCGAGTAGAGTCGGGTCAACACCGACGCGGAACAAGCGGAGCCAATGACGAGTCGCACTGCGCTGCTATCAGCAGCCGCCGCGTGCCGCCAGCAGCGCAATCTCCGCCACTTGCTCTCCGCCGCGCCATTCTCTTCCGCCGCTGCTCCGCCACTCTTGCGCCCCTCATCCCCCTCCCCGACGTCCCCCGCCGCCGCCGCCTCCCCCGCGCCCGCAACCGGCTCCTCTTCCGCTCATTGCGCTGCTTCCGCGTCTCCCGCTGGTTTCCCCTTCGTCCCGTCGCGCCTTGCGTCATGCGTCGAACCGCACCGCACTTTCAGCAGCAGCAGCAGCAGCAGCGGCGGCGCGGGCGGCGGTGCGCGCGGAGCGGAGGGGGGTGTGACAGGCGCGGGGGAGAGCGCGGTGGCGGAGAAGGACTTTAGCGCGGCGGATCTGGTGATTCAGGAATCCACCAGACCCAAGGTGCGCACACAAGGACTGGAATGGGTGAGAGCTGAGACACAGAGAGGTGCTGTGCTGTGCTGTGCTGTGCGGCTACTTTTGAGGCGCCTCAAAAGTATCGTAACGGCGGAGAAGGACTTTAGCGTGGCGGATCTGGTGATTCAGGAGTCCACCAGACCCAAGGTGCGCGCAAGGACTGGGTGAGAGGTGCTGAGCGGTGCTGTGCACTGAGTGGTGTTAAACTTGCATACCTGCCTCTCTCCTCCTCCCACTTTTTGCCCAGAATCTCTCCCACCCCTCCCCACCCCCTTCCCACGCTCAATCCACCCCCTCTCATCCGTGTAGGAGTCACTGAGTTTCCGCGCACTCAAGTTTGGGCCGCATTTCTCCAGAGCACATGCTGCTGGTGCCTCACCCCTTTCCCCATCTCCATTCCCGCTTCTCTCCCTCTCCCACTCCCCCCCAACCCCTCCGCCCCTCCTGGAACAGGAGCCACTGAGTCTGCGCGCGCTCAAGTTCGGGTCGCAGTTATCAGAGCACATGCTGCTGGTGCCACACCCCTTCCCCCATCTCCAGTCCTGGTCCCACCCGGTCTTCCCCTTGTCTAACTAAACCCTTCGCCTCCCTTTCCCCCGCGTGCAGGAGCCACTGAGTCTGCGAGCGCTCAAGTTTGGGTCGCAGTTCTCGGAGCACATGCTGCTGGTGCCGTGGCGCCGCCAGCACGGCTGGTCCAGCCCTGTCATCAAGCCCGTTGCGCCGCTGCCGCTGCACCCTGCCGCTCAGGTGCGTGCGTGCGTGCCTTTGGGTAGGGGTGCGTGCATGCATGCGTGCGATTGTGCGAAATGTGCGCTTTGTGGCGGCAGTGGGATGAAAAGAGTGGAATGCGGTTGTGATGATGCGGCCAAGTTGTCTCAAGCGGGTGAAGGAGATGGGGAGGGGCAGGGGTAGGTGGGGGAGGGGGGGAAAGGGGAGGGGGCTGGGTTGACGTGACTTGACAGCACTCCTCAATGTTTCTTTTTCTCATCACGACATTGAGTGCCCTCAGGCCCTCAATGCACTACAGCGACATCCCTCAAGGCCACCTTTTCTCAGCATGACACACCCTCTCTGCACCGCACCGCTCTCTCTGCACTGCACCACCCACCACACACACGGCACCCACCCCACGCGCATGTGCGCAGGTGCTGCACTACAGCATGGGATGCTTTGAGGGCATCAAGTCTTTCCTCCCCTCCCTTGTGCCCCGCTCTGCACCCACTCTCCACGCACCCCACACATGTCTTTCAGGTGCTGCACTACAGCATGGGGTGCTTTGAGGGCATCAAGTCTTTCCTCCCCTCCCCTCCCTTGTGCACTCCACCCACTCGCCCACCAACCAACCACCTATCCAACCGCCCATGCAACCCGCACTTGTCTTTCAGGTGCTGCACTACGGCATGGGGTGCTTTGAGGGCATGAAGGCGTTCAAGTCAGGCAGCGGCATCATCCGTCTCTTCCGCCCCGACAAGAACATGGACCGCCTCGCCTCCTCCTGCCACCGCCTCAACCTCCCCGCTTTCAACACCGTGAGCGCACCGCACCCCTTATCCCTCTCCCTCTCCCTCCCTTTCCCCCGCAAACTCCCAACCCTCGCACCCTTCTCCCCACCCGGCTCCGCCGCCCCTTCTACTCCCTCCATTTTCTCGTTCCGTTATTTCTCCTTTCTAACCAACCCTGCTTAAAGTCGAGAAGAGCACTTCATCCCCTCCATCCGGTGCCCTGTCTGTTCCCCCTTCCTCCCCCCCACCCACCCGTCCCACCATTCCCTCCCTCCTTCCCCCATCCCCCCACTTCCCCCAGGTGGAGTGGAGCTGCTAGAGTGCATCAAAGCGCTGCTCAAGCTCAAGGTGGGCCAGCACTACATCCCAGCCTCCATCTAATGCCCTGAATTTCACCCCGTCCCGCCCATCTCCCAATCCCCCCATGCTGCCCCATCCCCCCCTACAACCTCCCCCAGGTGGAGCTCCTAGAGTGCATCAAAGCCCTGCTCAAGGTGGACGAGCACTACATCCCAGCAGCGCACGGCTTCGCAGCCTACATCCGCCCCACCGTCATCGCCACCACGCCCTTCCTGGGCGTCGGGCCCCCCACAGACGTGCTCCTCTACGTGCTTCTCTCCCCCGTGGGGCCCTACTTTCCCTCCGGTCTCAAGCCCATCCGCCTGCTCGTGGACCAGGAGCATGCGCGCGCGTTCCCGGGGGGCGTGGGGGATAAGAAGGTGGCTGGGAACTACGCGCCGACGATCCTGCCGCAGGTGCAGGCTGCGCACAAGGGGTGCTCCCAGGTGCTGTATGTGCTGAAGGATCGAGAGGTTGCGGAGGGCGCAGGAGCGGAAGCAGGAGCAGGGGGAGGAGTAGCAGGGGCAGAGGACGGGGAGGAGGATGGGTTGATTGGCGAGTCGGGGTCGATGAATGTGTTCTTTGTGGTGCGCAAGGAGGGAGGGGCGAAGCACGGCACGAGTGGAGTGGAGCTGGTGACTCCGAGTCTGGACGGCATGATCCTGCCGGGTGTGACTCGAGACTCGGTGCTGCAGCTCGCACGCGCATGGGGCGATATGGACGTCTCTGAACGGCCGATCCGACTCAAGGAGGTGCGAGCGAAGGAAGTGACGGGTGTGCTTGGATGCCCGTGCCTTGCCTATGTGCACACACAAACACACTTCTCTTTGGGTCTCTCCCCCTCTCCCCCTCAACTCCTCTCCCACCATGTAGCAGAAAATTGTTTGGTCAGCACATCCGTTGCAGCAGAGATAAGCCACCACCACCAGACGTGTCCTCTCTTACGCACTCTTCTCCTACCTGTACCGTCTCGTCTCACTCTAACCTCCAACCTGCCAACACAACCAACCCAACCCAACCCCTTTCTCCCCAACCAGATCCGGCAAGCGCACAAAGAAGGGCGGCTGCTGGAGATCTTTGGCACGGGCACAGCCGTGGTGGTACAGCCCGTGTCCGCCCTAGTCCTTCCCGACGGCACGGAGCTTTCCACGCCCGTGGAAGACGCCACGCTGGCGCACTGGACCAGCAAGAAGCCCGGACAGGTGTGGAACAAGCCTGAGGATTGGGAGCCACTCAGTGTGGCGGCTCGCGTGCACCGCGCGCTGATGGATATTCAGTATGGGCTTGTGGAGCACCCGTGGAGCGTGAAGGTGGAGTGAGGATTAGGATTTCGAGGGATTAAATGGAATGAAGTGTGGGTTTGTGTCAGAATACCAGTCACTAAACCATTGGGATAAAAGGGGATCGTAAGTAGTGGGTCAGTGGGCCCATAACCCTCCAGGCCAGCGAGCCTGTAACCCTTCCCTAGGATCAATTGGGCATTTGTAGTGCTGGTTTTCTGATAATTTGGTGAGGTTGTTTTGGCACAGACTAGGGGCACTGTTATTTTGTATGAGATTGGTGTATTTACTCCTGCAGGTTCTTTGTTTGCTTGTGCTCTAATCCATTTGCATCATGTCAGCCGTTTTTATATCTGACATTAGTTTGTCTTGGTGTGGTGAAGTGAATATACATGCGAATTATATTTTTTCCTTTATCAATTGCTATTTGTCATTCCAAGTGTTCTCCTGATTCAGGTTCGATTCCAGAATGCCCAAACGAGCTGCGATCCGCGTACAGATCGAGACCCAATCAGCTGATGCATCTGGCGGGAGTTGCGCGATGCCGACTGTTATCGACGGCACCGATTGAATGCTTGATTGCGGAAGTTCCTTAGACTTGGATGTTCCCGATCGCGAGAAGAGCCAAGCCGCCAACATTTTCGCACTCCAGCTGAACATCTGTCTCCTCCCGACCAGTTCACCGTTTGGATACAAAAGGCCAACATCTACAACTCCATTCTCCACTCTTCAGTCTTCATTGTGTTCACTTTCCACTCTTTGTGGCTCAGACTTCGCATCCCGTCTTCTTCATCCTTAAGTAGCCATGGCCCGCACTAAGCAGACTGCACGCAAGTCTACAGGAGGGAAGGCTCCTCGCAAGCAGCTCGCCACCAAGGCTGCCAGGAAGTCAGCTCCCGCTACTGGTGGCGTGAAGAAGCCTCACAGATATCGTCCGGGTACAGTGGCTCTTCGTGAGATTCGCAAGTACCAAAAGTCTACTGAGCTGCTCATTCGCAAGCTCCCATTCCAGCGTCTCGTGCGTGAAATTGCCCAGGATTTCAAGACGGACCTGCGGTTTCAGAGCTCTGCGGTTATGGCTCTCCAGGAGGCTGCTGAGGCTTACCTGGTCGGTCTGTTCGAAGACACCAACTTGTGCGCCATCCATGCGAAGCGTGTCACCATTATGCCCAAAGATATTCAGCTTGCAAGACGCATCCGTGGCGAGCGTGCATAGGCCTGTAGAACAACATCCGCTCTAACATAGGTTTCAGACTAGGATCAGACTAGAGCTCAAGTTGAGGCTTTTGCTTTATGTATGTAGTTGCTTAACACTGACTAATTGGTACGTCATAATTAACAGTATAATCGAATATTTGCGTTAAACCGTGGATTACTACTATATAACGTGGATGCGTGTTAGAATCTTCCATGGGCCGTTTGCTGGCTCCATTGTTTTCGAAAGGAAAGCCCAATAGTGAGAACCGTACAATGGCTCTGGGCATGAAGCTGCTGAACCTGAGCCATGTTCAGTGTGACTCACAGCACCTTGCTCAAGCACCTCAATTTTCTCAACAAAGGTGCTGTTGTGCAGTTTTTAGGTAGGCTATGGCTTCAGGACTAGCTGAAGAATGCAGGAAGCTGTTTCACAAGACAAAAGTTGGATAAAGCACGAAGCATAACAGAATCGTGCAGCCAGCACTCGCTTGCAATTAACACAAATGCTCTGCAATAAGGTTTTGTATTTCCAACAAAGTCTGGTGGAAAACACATTTTCTAAATGCGATACTGCACGTTATCTTTATTATTATTAAATATTTTCTAGCATGTTTGTGTAAAAAGGTAAGAAACTGAATTGTGTGGTGTACGTTCTTTTATAGAAAAAAATAATACGATATATTCCTCATACATAAATATTGCTCGTTCATTTTTCTTTCATTCTCTTTCCCGAATCGAAACTCGTCTTGTACGGATCCTTTGTTTGGGCTGGTGGTGGGTGTGGTTGTCCGCAACGAGGAGTAGACATTGTTGACGATCCAGACAGAGAAAATAAGCCAATTACATTTCAGATTGCGTGCAGCGCGCGATGCCATTCGTTTTGACGGTTTCGATTGATTCTTCGATGCCAAGCTTTTGCACTTCGATCTTTCAAACCGCACCGCGTCGATTCCGAAGCAAGCAATTCCGCAAGGACCCCTCAAGGGGCCGGACCCCAACCCAACCCAACCAAACACCCATCTTCTTTCCCACCTTGCCTCCGAGTCATTTCTCTTCAAAACTGTTGGTGTGCTCCACTTTTCTCCATTCACCATTTTCTCTATTGCTCACTGATTAGCTTTCATATCCTTCGTCTCCAGCTCGCGGTACTACCTCCACTGTACTTCAACGTTCATTTGACGCTCTTCAGAATGGCTCGTACTAAGCAAACTGCTCGTAAGTCAACAGGAGGCAAGGCTCCTCGCAAGCAGCTCGCCACCAAGGCCGCCAGGAAGTCAGCTCCCGCTACCGGCGGCGTGAAGAAACCTCACCGCTACCGTCCCGGAACCGTGGCGCTTCGTGAGATCCGCAAGTACCAGAAGTCGACGGAGCTTTTGATTCGCAAGCTCCCCTTCCAGCGGCTAGTGCGTGAAATTGCTCAGGACTTCAAGACAGACCTGAGGTTTCAGAGTTCCGCTGTGATGGCTCTGCAGGAGGCTGCAGAGGCTTACTTGGTCGGTCTGTTCGAAGATACCAACCTGTGCGCCATCCACGCGAAGCGTGTCACAATCATGCCCAAGGATATTCAGCTCGCCAGGCGTATTCGCGGCGAGCGGGCATAAGCGTTCTGTGGGACCTTTTTATTTGTTTCCTTTTGTATTTTCCTGCTTTATTATCTAACATTTACTAGACTGAAATTAATGCAGTTTATGTTCATCTCTACCGGTAATACGATGTCGTGTCCTCGTGCACATTGTACATCATGGGGCATCCATCTGGAATCAAGATGTGGCTATGTCGAGGTCGCTGGTAACTTGGAAACGCATCAGAGAGTTTGCATGCAGAGATGCAAGTGGGCTGAGGATGTGTACACAAAACAATATGGTTCACCAAATGTGTGTTCCCAACCACTAAACTAATGTTGTGAATACATTTAGCTACCGTTTTATACGAATCAGTGTAAGTGGGTTTCTATATTCCCAATCGGTTTTGTCACTTCGTTCACTCGCCTTCGCTCTTACGCAACCTTTATCGAGCGGAGAGGCCGGAGTGCAGCCCATTATCGGTGTGGCGTGCCTCGCCTTGACCGAATAATTCCGCTGACGCTAATCCAGTAGATCGGCGCTCGTCCTGCGAGCTCACACGATGAGCCTCACTCGCCAGTCAATTGGCCTTTACCGTCGGCTCCTACGCACTGCGAGGAGCTGGCACGGCTCTGCAGAAGAGCGGACGTATATCAAGGTGCGGCATGGCGCCATGGTCTAGCGCGGTCGAGTTTCTCAACAAAAATTGTTCCGAGCCCTAAATCTGATCGTTTCGGCGAGACGTTTGTGTGACCCTTCTGCTTCGTCTAAATGCCTCTTGCCTTGCCACAATTCCTGTTGCAAGCATCCCGTGCTGCCTGTTTAGGAGGAGAGTCGGCGAGCGTTTGAGAGCAACAGAGACGTCCAGGATAAGGAGCGCATCCGGGAACTGGTGAGAGTTCAGTCAAGGTCTAATAATTTGGTGCATTAGCCGGTGCCCTTTTTTGTTGAACATGGTTGAATTCTTGCAAGTTGAATGTTGCTGCCTGTAGTTAATCTTATAATGGTCCGTGTTGGTCCTTCCTCTGCCTGTTCAGAGCATGCCGTATGCATGCTCTGTGCCGCTAGGCTTTCGTTCGGCTTAACCTAACCCGCACATCATATGCTTATTCGTAATGTAAATGTTTTCACCCATGGTACACACACGGCAAGGAGTAACATCAGTTGGAGGAGGGCGAGGCTCGTCGGCAGATGGCGGTGCATTATGGCATCCCGTATCCACGCTTGCACAACATGCCAACTGGCGCTGTCAGCTCCAAGAAGGCGCAGGTTTGCTCACTGCCTTCGTTCTCCACATAATGTATCCAAGCGGTCGAAACTACTGCCAGTATCTTGTCCGTTGCTCTCTTTCCTTGATATTCCCATATACGGTACCTGCTGTCGAGGAGGCTGTTGGGGTCGTTGTCATGTCATCCCTTTCAGTCTCTTCCCATCAGGCACCATTTTCATCCCACTTCGCCTGGTTCAAATCTTATTTCTCACTCCCATGACTCGTCTCATTTCTTGCCTGCCCTTCCCTTCATTTCTCTTCGATCCGCTCCCCCCCTCCCCCCCCCCTCCTCTCTCCCCTTACAGTTTGTGGTCCCCACATCCATGTCAGCAGTGTACCAGGGTGAGAAGGACACGGACTACACCCCCCAAGCCTCCGCGTCTCGCTGAATTTCCGAACCCTTATATAGGCAAACGGGAAGTGAGCCTGGCCTGGAGCTGCTCGTGCCCCATATTATAGGTTGCGTCCAGGCAGAGGAAATGGCAATGTGGACGTAAATTGAATTGAAGCCAGAAAAGAGACGAATACAATTCGGCTGTTTATATAGCAGGAGATATACCCTGCTGCCCAATACCTGCAGCTACATGGTAGTACGTACGGTAGGAGTTTCTGTGGGGAAGGCATGAGAAGGGAGTGTGTGTGTGTGGCCCTTTCTGCTGTGATTCTCCTTGGCCAGAGTAGCTAGCAAGAGGACCTGGTATTTAATTTTCCTTTGACAGAGTTGCATAAGGTAAGGACCTGGTGTTGCTGGTTTACCGTACTAGTGCATGTGCAGAGTGCTGACTAGAATGTTAGCTGCTGACTGGTATGACAAATTTACTAACTTGCTAAATGTACAGTTACTACAATGACAGGTCTATACAGTAAATAAATGCACAAATATGCACACCATTTCAATCTTAAACACAGCAAACGGCCGTCCGTGCTGCTGTTCCCTATGGCAAACGCCACGCTCATGCTCCTTTGCATCATCACTCTTCCTCCAACACCAGCCAGGCTCGGTACCAGTACCGGTAAAAGTGGGAAGCAAAGCCAAACCGTCCTCATCCCCAACCTTTCGCCCGAGCATCACGTCCTCGAGGGGCGCACACCTTCACCACTAGAGGCATTCTTTACAGCCAGCCTACTCCCATGCTTTTAGCGGGAGCTCCGGCTGGGGTAGAAGACGCCTTTTGAGGCGCCACTAAACTCCAACTGTTGCAACAGCACATTCGCTTACGAGTCACCACCACTACCACCAGCTGCAGCACCACCTCACCACACGCCAGAACCACTGGAGGCATTTTTCAGCCAGCCCGCTGCAACGCTGGAGCGGAAGCTCCAGTTGGGGTAGTCGTTGGTGCGGTTGAGCTTGAGCGACCAGAAGTACCACCCGCCCTTGGCCTGCCCAAACACCTCCCGCTGCGTTTCAGTGAACTTCTTGACGTCATCCTGATGGTGGGTGTGAGGTTGGTAGGAGAGGGATGAGGAATGGGGTGGGAGGACGGGAAAGGCAGCAAAAGGGGGAGGGATGAGGGGGGAAGAGGTAAAGGAGAAAAGAGGGAAATGGGGGCAGGGGAAGTAGGAGGGGAATGGAGGAAGTGCAGAACACGAAGAAGGGAGAAGGGTGCAGCGCTCCTCTTCCAATGATTCCAGGCCAATCCACGTGGGCAATGGCTAGGGAAGGGGGAAAAAACCTGAGGCCGAAATCAGAGTTGTGGTTGGTTGGTAGAGCGAGCGACCACTCCCCACGACGGCCAGTGGATTGAGGCGCCTCACAAGTCGGCCCTCTTCCCAAAGCTTTTGTTGTTGTCGCCTCATAATCCTGGGAGACTTACATCGGAGTCGTTGTCGGTTGGTAGAGCGAGTGACCACTCGCCCACCATGGCCATCCGATTGCCCTCCTGGTACTGCCTTATCTCCGCTGACCTCTGCCATGTGGGGACGGGGAGGGGGATGGGCGGTAGAGGGGATGGGTTGTGTTTTGAGTCGACTCTAAACACACTTCTCTGTTGGTGGTGCAAGAGACCACTCCCCCACCATGGCCAGCCGATTGCCCTCCTGATACTGCCTGACTTATCTCCGCTGACCTCTGCCACAGGGAGGGAGATGGGCAGTAGAGGGGATGGGATGGGGGGCAGGGGCCGGAGAGGACAGAGCGAGACAGTTGGGGCAATGAAAAGTGGGGGAGGAGGAGGAGGAGGAGGAGGAGGAGGAGGAGGAGGAGGAGGAGGAGGAGGAGGAGGAGGAGGAGGAGGAGGAGGAGGAGGAGGAGGAGGAGGAGGAGGAGGAGGGAGGAGCACGACTGGCGTATGATGGTCCGCCCTTTCCCTCCCTCCAACGCCATGCCACAGTCTGCCCAAAGGAAGACAAGTGCCCCAAAGGCAGGGCTCTCTGTTCCTGCACTGACAACATGTCATCTCATGCCATAGCATGTCATGTCATGTCGTGTCATGTCATGTCATGTCATCATGTCATGTCATGTCATGTCATCATGTCATGTCATGTCATGTCAGCATCCTATGAGTCAACTACAGAATAGGCCGGCCATATAGAGCATGGCGAATTCCCAAAGCAGAGACTGTCGGTTCCTCCCATACCATCACCATGCCACGTGCAAGTCTCCCCATGCCACCCCCATGCCATCCCCATGCCACCCCCATGCTATCCCCATGCCATCCCCATGCCACCCCCATGCCATCCCCATGCCACCCTCATGCCATCCCCATGCACCCCCATGCCATCCCCATGCCACCCCCATGCCATCCCCATGCACCCCCATGCCATCCCCATGCCACCCCCATGCCATCCCCATGCCACCCCCTGCTCCCATGGCACGGCACTCACGTTGAGTGTGAGGAACTGGAGGTTCTGCTGGAGGGACATCTGCCTGAGCTTCTCCGCATGCACGCTGTAGATGTGCAGGTCCACCAGCACGTTCGTGTGCTCGTCGCCCGTCATCAGCCCCTTCAGAAACGGGCTGGAGGCATGGAGGGAGGAGGAGGGAGGAGGGAGGAGGGAGGAGGGAGGAGGGAGGAGGGAGGAGGGAGGAGGGAGGAGGGAGGAGGGAGGAGGGAGGAGGAAGCATGAGGATGGGACCCACACAGAACAGAACAGGCATAGCACAGGGCGAGGCGACTTGTGAATTCGACTCACGTGTCATGGGCTGGAGTAGACACACCTCCTGTCTATGACGTTTGAAGTTGCATCATGCACACCACGTGGGTCAAACACCACGTGGGTCAAACACCACACACCACACAGCACACACCTGTCTGTGTCAGCGTAGGTGGAGAGGCCCACATAGGCGCAGGGAGAGGCAGCGCGCACGGCGGTGTAAGCACGGCGGTAGAAGGAGGAGAGGGCCTGCGAGTTCACCCAGTTGCTGGTGGGCTCGTTGAGCACGCCCATGCCCAGAAAGGCAGGGCGGGCGGCATAGCTGGTTTCATGAAAAGATTGGGGAGAGGTAGAGGGAATGGGGGGGAGGAAGAAAGAGAGGGCGGGTTTGTTCACCCAGTTGCTGGTGGGCTCGTTGAGCACGCCCATGCCCAGGAAGGCATCGGTCGACAGGATGGGGAGAGAAGTAGGGGAGATAGGAGGGGAGAGAAGAGCAGAGAGAGAGGTCAGAAGATGGAGGAAGGAAGGGGACAGAGAAGGAGTGGGTGGATGCATTACGAAGGCATGCACTGCTTGAGAAGGCATGCACTGCTTGAGAAGGCATGCACTGCTTGAGAAGGCATGCACTGCTTGAGAAGGCATGCACAGCGTGTTTCGGAAAATGATATCGCATAGCTGTTCCTGCACCCAAGAGCACAAACTTAAGCAACATACACTCCAGGCAGCACAATCTAAGCAACAGAGGCTGGGAAGCATACACACACACACACACACACACACACACACACACACACACACACACACACACACACACGCACACGCACACGCACACGCACACGCACACGCACGCGCACGCGCACGCACGCACGCACGCACGCACGCACGCACGCACGCACGCACGCACGCACACACACACACACACACACACACACACACACACACACGCACGCACGCACGCACGCACCGCTTGGCGAGCAGCTGGATGGTGTTGAGCGTGGCAGTGACGTGGTATGCAGAGTCGGCGCGGCCAAACTCCCCAAAGCCGTCCTGACTGCCGCTGTGATCGTACCCGTTCTGCGACCCATGTGCCCCGTGCAGGGAAAAGAGCACCCTCACTCCGTGCTTCTCTGTAGACGAGAGGGCGTAGGGGGGGTGGGGGGGGGGTTGGAGGGGAGAGGGGGGACAGGGAGCAACATCGGCCCACTGTGATCCAGTGTGTTCTCATTTTGAGGCGCCTCAGAAGTCATTTGAGGCACCTCAAAAGCAGCATTCCCCCCCCCTCCCTTCCAAACCTTTCCCATTCTCCCCTTCCCCTCCCCCTCTTTCCCCAACCACCCATCTCCTCAACCACCCTCCGCACCCCAACCCCCCTCTCCCACCTCTCCCTCCTGCTGAATCTAACAGCTGATCCAGCATCGTTGTGACGCAAAAGTCACAACAATGCAGCTGCATCGGTGCAAAAGTCAGCTGAGCAGCATCGTCAGTCAGTCAGCCCCCATTCCCCCCTTCGTCCCCTCCCTTTCCCCCTTCCCCCTTCCCCCCTTCCTTTCCCCCCTTTCCCCCTTCTCCCCCTCCTTTTCTCACTTTTCCCCACCATGCATCCTCCCAGTTCCCCCTCCTCCTCCTCCCCTTTCACACCCATCCCCACCTCCCCAGTCAAACAGTCTGCTTTTGATGAGTTGACTCAAAAGCCGAACAGTAAAACCCAAAACAAATAATCAGCCTTCAAAAGCGCCTCAAAACTCCCACCCACCCACCCACCCACCTGCCCAGTCGAAGAGTTGATCCACCTTCGCCAGACCCCCTCCAACGAACGGCGTGCCGCCGCTCTCCCCCACGCCCTCCCCATACACAGTCCAGTACCCCACAGGCACCCGCACCGTATTCACCCCCTGCCTTGACAAATACGCCAAATCCTCCTCCCTCACAAACCCCTCTCTATGCTCCTTCACCCGCCTCTCCGCCTCCTCGTCCCCTTGGGTGGCTCTGAGGCCTTGGGATAGCTGCCACTCGCCTCGCCGGCGGTCCTGGGGGAGGAAGGAGAAGAGGCAGGAGGGGCAGGAGGAGGAGGAGGGGGACCAGAGAGGGGAGGCCGGGGAGGAGAGCTGCGAGACGGGGATGGGTGTGTCTGCCACGAGAGAGGCGTTGGGGAGGACTCGCAGGAGGTAGAGCGTGCTGGTGGTGGTGGTGTTGCTGCTGCTGCTGCTGTTACTGCTGCTGGTGCTGCCGGTGCCGCTAGTGCTGGTTTTGTTGACGGCGATGACAGCAGTGGTGTTGCTTCGAGGGGCGAACACAACAACAAACGACGTCCACCCGCTGTCGCTGCTGCCAGCGTTGCCACTGCTGCCACTGCCGCCGCCACTGCCGCTCCCCGGCTGTTCTCCAGGCCCGGGAGGGCCAGGATAGACCGCCTTAGCAACAAGCACAGAGCTAGGTGGAGCAGCAGCGGAGGCAGAGGAACGAGAGGTGGAGCGAGAGGCGGGAGAAGTGGAGGGAATGGAGAGGAAGCGGCCGTTGGCGGCACGGATGTAGAGAGAGACGTTGGAGGGCGAGGAGGAGGGGGAGGAGAGGGAGAGGGGAGGGGAGGAGGAGGGGCCGGGTGCGAGGCGAAGGAAGAAGGTCTCAGCTGAGGATGGCGAGGTGGCTGATGCTCTGACCTGTGCGGGCGAGGAAGGAAGGGAGGGAATGGTTGGGGGATGGGGGGGAGAAAAGAAAGAAGAAGACAGGGAATGCCATTGTCTAGAGTAATCAGAAGGAGGTCTCAGCTGAGGATGGATAGGGAGGTGGCTGATGCTCTCGCCTGTGCGGGCGGGAGGGTATAGTTGGGATGGGAGGGGGGAATAGGGAACAGATCAAATAGATAAAACAGATGAAACAGGTCAAACAGGCCAGCCAGCCAGACAGACAGCGAACAAGCCACACAGCCAACGACTCAAACCCAAACTGGCCATGGCATTGCAACATCACATCCCCAAGCAGCAACGCACCTCCCCAGTGGCGGCATCCCACAGCGACACGTATCGCCCCGACTGCTGCGCCTGCAGCTGCACGAGCACCCCATCCACGACCTCCGGAACCCCTTCAAACAGCCCCGGCTCCATCCACTCCTCCGCCACCATCCACCCCCCCAGGTTCACGCCCATGCCCTCACCGTGACTTTTGAGTCGACTCAAAAGTCAAAGCCAGTGGCAGCATCCCAAAACACCCCAAAGCACCCCAAGCATCCCAAGCATCCCAAAGCAACGCACCTCGCCAGTGGCAGAGTCCCACAGCGACACGTATCGCCCCGACTGCTGCGCCTGCAGTTGCACGAGCACCCCGTCCACCACGTCCGGAACCCCCTCAAACAGCCCCGGCTCCATCCACTCCTCCGCCACCAGCCACCCGCCCAGGTTCACGCCGCGCGCTGCTGCCACCTCCATGCCCTCCCGCACGCGGAAGTATGCGGGGCGCGCAGGGAGGGAGCCCGGGGGATGGAGCGCGAGGAGGGACGCGGGAGGGGCGGAGACGGTGAGGTAGGAGGCGGGAGGGGATGCGAGGCGGATGAGGAGGGAGGAAGGGTCGCCCTGGGGGAGATTGAACGGGGTTGCGGGGTTGGGGATAGATTATAGAAATTTACTGGGGGACAGTTAAATGACAGCATCAGAGTGAACAAAAGAACAGATGAATAACTCGTATAGGGCAACCAAAGACTATATGGAGACAGTCAGAAGGTGGTGGAGTTGAATGGGTGACTTCGTGGGGCGATGAAGAAGTGGGCATGTTATGACAGGGAGTCGCATTATTACTGTTATCACCATGTGCATAATACCAATAATAGTAGTAACCATCTTCCCCCCCACGCCCAAAAGAAAAACAACAAGAGGCTGTCACTTGAAGAAGAAGCAAGACGAATACAAAGCAGAGGCACGAAAGGCTCACAGGAGCAGGCTCGGCAACAAAGGCAGCTGCGTCCCCAATGGAACCAGCAGTGGCAGCGAACGTGGCTCGAGGGGTGGGCGAGGACGGTGCGAGAAAGAGACCGGAGGGCGCTTGCAGTGCAAAGGCGGGAGAGGCAGAGGAAGGGGAGGAGGGGGCAGAGGCGGAGGAGGCGGAAGAGGAGGACGTGAAAACAATGGTGAGAGACTGGTTGAGAGGCAGGGAGGTAGTGAGTCCTGCTGCCCATGGCTTGGACCAGTCAAGAGCGGGGGAGGAGGAGGGGCGGGAGGGAGGGGGGGAGGGTGCGGTGGCAGTGGGTGGTGCTATCCAGCGGTTAGCTCCCTGGGAGAAGAGCATGACCTGTGGGGGAGAGCGAGGGGAGAGAGAGGAGGGAGAGAGATGCGGAGATGAGGAGTTTTAAGGCGCCTCGTAAGTGGTGTCATCCAGCAGTTGGCTCCCTGGGAGTAGAGCATGACCTGTGGGGGGAAGCAGGGGGGGAGAGAGAGGCGATGAGGAGATGGGAGATGGGACATGGGGAGATGGGGAGATGCGGAGATGGGCAAGCAAAGGGGAAATGTGAGAAACAAAGACGGGGGCAAGGAGAGTACTTGGAGTTTTTGCTCTCTATCTCTCATGTCCTGTCCACAACCTGCCATATTATGCCCATCCATCCTATTAGTCTTGCCGTTCTCCCACCACAGTACAGTGGATGAAGACGCGGAGAAGACAGCACCCAGAGCGAAGAGACTCAAAGAAAAGAGACACAGAACAAAGACAACGAGAGGAAACAGGTGAAAGAGGTGACAAAGAGAGACCCAGACCAGAGGTGACAGATGAGCAAGCAAGCAAGAAAGCAAGCAAGAAAGCAAGCAAGAAAGCAAGCAAGAAAGCAAGCAAGCAAGAAAGCAAGCAAGCAAGAAAGCAAGCAAGCAAGCACACACCTTGCTGTTGTTGCGCAGGCTAGTCGTCCACCACACGGAAGGCATCGTGGCAGCACCAGGGGGGATGACAGGCGGCTGCGACGAGTCACACACTCCGCCCAGCAGAGCCCCGGGTTCAATACCCGACGCCGTCATAACCGACACATCACCACCACCGCTGCCACCACTGCTGCCATCGCCACCACCACTGCCACTGCTGCTGCTGCTGGTGTTGTTGCTGCCACTGTTGCTGCTGTCGCCGCTGCCACCAGTGCTCATGACGCCTGTTTTGACCAGAATCCCCACGACGAGACCAGCTAGGATGGCGAGGGCAAAGAGGCCGCAGAGAATGAAGAGCACCTTGCGGCAGGTGAGGCCTTTCCTCTTGGGGCGAGCGGGCGCCAGGAACGGCTCGTGGATATTCACTAGAGCCTCCTTGCCGCTGCTGCGCCCTGATACCATGCCGTTGTTGCCAGCATCGCTGCCACTTGCATTGGCATTGGCACTGGCACTGGCACCGGCACCACCCCTGCCGCTGTTACTGATACTGCTGCTCGCAGCAATGCCTATCGCCCCTGCTGTCGCTGCTGCTGTCGCTGCTGCTGTCGCTGCTGCTGTCGCTGCTGCTGTCGCTGCTGCTGTGGCTGTTGCTGCAGATGCTGCATTGGCAGAACGTGTGCTGCTTGCCTTTGCGGGGGGTGGTACCGCTGGTTGTCGTTGAGATGGCGTCGGAGCAGCCTCTGCTGCTGCTGGCGCTGCTGCTCCTGCTTCTGCCCCTGCTGCTGCTCCTGCTGCTGCTGCTGCTGCTGCCCCTGTTGCTGCCCCTGCTGCTGCCCCTGCTGCTCCTGCTGCTGCTCCTGTGCCTTCGGATGCAGCTCCTGTTCCGGCTGCCGAATCTGCTGCTCCTTCTGCTGCTGTCTCTGCAGCAACACCTGAAGCCTCCACTCCACCACCACTTGCTTCTGGAACCCCTGCTGCCCCTGCTGCCGCCGCTGCTGTTGTTGCTGCTGCTGCTGCTGCTGCTGCTGCATCTGTCACTTCGTTCACAGCACCTTTTGTATTTGCCCCTTCCTCTGCACCATTACTACCACCACCCACTCCTGTCACCTCTTCTGCAGTATTTTCTACTGCTGCTGCCGCCGCTGCTGCCGCCGCCGCCTCTTCCCCCGACCCTTTAGCTTCGCCTGCGCCTCCCGCGGCGGAGGCGAGGGGGGCGGAAGGCGGAGCCGCAGCGGATGCGGCGGAAGTATCAGGGGAAGACGCGCGTGCGGCGGAACGCTTGCGCTCGAGAGAAGTTTTTTTTGGAGTCGATTGCTTTGATAGTGCTCCGCCGCCACTTCCCCCCGGCTTCGCGGACCCGCCTGCGCTTTCCGCGAGCGGGGCGGGACCAGCGGAAGGCGGAGCTTCGCCGCGGTGAAGCGCCTTGAGAAAGCTTTCGGGGATCTTGGGGGGATCCGCGGAGGCGCGATTGGCGCGCCCAGACATACCGGCGGGAATGGATGCGATAAAGTTAGACGGGACACAATATGACACGGTACGAGAAAAAAACCTGGAAGCTTTTTGGGATGGGCCTCTGGCTTATAGGATTGTGGAGGTGTGGCTGGCAGGAAATGTGCGTCCCGGCGACTGTTCAGGCGGACATGATAACGATAGGCTCGGTGTCTGAGGGTGCTAGCGTGCTTCTTGCTGGATGCAATCAATAATAATAGTGATATCCGTCGATGATGCGCCTGATGGAAATCAAATCATACATTCATTTTCGTCGACGGCTTGAGGGGGACGGCTTCACCTGGAGGCGATACGGCGGGATGGCTGTTGGAGCTGATATTAGACGCAAGCAGTTCCTTGCTGGACTGGGGTGTTGTACACCACCCAGGAATATTAAAGCCGGCGGCCCAAATTGTTCATGCTTTTAAAAGTTGACCAGAGGGAGTTTTTCTGGTGTGGGCTTTGGCGAGAGTTTCCGATTTCGTCTAGGTTCGTTTTTTTCGCGAGACCCAGCCAACCCTCGGTTTTCCCCCTGGTGAGTGAATCTGTCTTCGAAAGTCCCAAATTGCAGGTGCGTGACTTTCAAAAGCTTGGACACTCAACTTCGTCAAGTTTTAAAAACTTGACCCTCGCGGCCCGCAATTTGGGACGCGGGCTTTAAACGATCGTTCAGAACTTTTCCGTTGGTTCCTAGACGGTATTGAGCATGTTCTGGATCTTTTATCGTGGTAACCGGATTCGAAACAAGTACGTTTTCTCGGTGTGGTTTGGTGGTCGTGGCTGGGCGAGGACAGCACAGGCCCTGTCGTTCCCGAACCTAGGCTATCGAACAGAGCTACAATTTTTTAACCTAGCTGTGCTGTATCAGTTGTATAGTATATAGTTCGTTCCATAGCATGCTGTAACGTTAGGGTACGATAACGTACGGTGCTTACTGGGAGTTGCATCTAACTTTGAACTATGCAAAGTCGGTGCGGCGCGGTGTGCCATGAATGGGTCGTGGAAGGCGTGTGACGTGGCAGGATCTGGTCTGGCCAAGCCAGTGACCGACAGCCTGACGTGTGAACAGTGTGGTTCGGTCTTCATGTCGGAGCTGCGGCTGGTTTGGCCCCATACCGAATTCCGAGTCGCAAAATATATGTCGAGAAGATGTGCTCCGGTATAGTGATCGGCATCATTGTCGCCTTCGTAGTCCAATTGGTATATGATATTTGAAACCTAAGATGCATAGCCTTCACTGGTTAAAAGAAGTGGTACAATCTTCTCAACGCCCAGAGCACGACTGAATGGAGATGTGCACCATTACTTCCACCCCTCTAAGCCTGCTTAACTCTAGCTGTAATAGAATCTATTGTTTTCTACCAAACCTAACCCCCTATGCGTGAAAGGATAAGAAGCCCAACCACAGAAAGGCAGATAGCTCCGAAGGTAGCTGCAACAAGAGCAAAAGCCAGGAACTGGTTGGGGAGGTTGAGCTTCTCCTGGAACTTCTTCAACGCCTTGTCAAGAAATGGAGCCACGGCTGCAGCACCTGCCACTCGAAATGGCCGCGTCACATTATTCCCCGTCCACATCAGAACCACAATCTGCAGAGCACACGCAAGGAAATCAAGCATACAATGAAACGGGAAAAGGAAAACGAAATGGAAAAATGATTAAGGATAAGGTGACAAAACCAATCCCAGACAGCAGACGGACAGGAAACCAGTGCACCGAGCCCAACGCTCAGATACTGGGGCAAACAAACATACACAAACAAGGACACAGACCACAACTACTACCACCACAACAACAACAACCGAGGAAACAAAACACACACACACGCACACGCACACCCACACACACACACACACACACACACGCACACCCACACACACGCACACACTCTTCAACAGACTCTGATCTGATCACATCACGCAGGGACCCACGCACCCCAAGGAGAGCTTTGAGGTTGGCAGCGGGGTTGAGTCCGGTGCTCTTTTCGTAGCCGAGGAAGGCGAGCACAAAGAAGGCGGTGTAGGTGATGCCGTCAAACAGCCCGTACGCCAGCACTGCCGCCAGCCCCAGCTTCGCCACCTTCTCCTTGAGTCCCGCCGACCGCGCCTGCACGCACACAGGCAGGCAGGCACACAACACGTGACATGGCATGCCACGGCATGGCAGGGCACGGCAGGGCACGGAATGGCAGGAGGAGGAAGAGCTTTGAGTCGCCTGCAGCGCTTTGAGCGTGGTGGCAGGCAGGCGCAGGAGGCAGGTGACGGGGCAGGAGGAAGAGTATACAGTGTGCGAGCGAGGGTGGGGAAAGGAGAGTGGAGGGGGGAGAGGGAAAGGAGAGGAGATGCAGGAGGGAGGAAGGGGGGAGGGAGGGGGTAGGGGAGTGCTGCTCCAAAGACCAGACCCAGCTTCGCCACCTAATTTCCAAAAATCCCATCCTGCGCTGTATGGTGGAACAGCATACCATCACTCACTCTCTCACTCTCTCGCTCACCACCCCCTGCCCTCGCCATACCACTTTCGTCAAGGATCTTGTCATTTGCAACGATCCCATCTTGTGACAAATGTTGAAACAGCATACAATCACTCACTCTCTCGCTCGCCACTCCCTGCCCTCGCCATACCACTGAAAATTCTCAAAATTGACTCCTCGAATCACTCACACTCTTGCTGATTGCCTCATGCACTCGCCACACCACAGCACCCAACCACTCACTCACCTTCCACCTGTCCCACCAGCTGCCAGAGGACTCATCCGCTGCAGCTGCCGCCGTCGCAGGAGCCTGCCAGAGTTAGAATCACGCACGGGGATGGATGAGATGAGCGAGAAGCGCGCAGCAAGCATGCTGCGGGGATAGGCAGATCAGAGAGAGCAGGGAAAGAGCGGAAGACGGGGAGCAGCAACAACCACGGAAAGAAAGTGGAACAAGCAGGCAAGGCAAGAAGCGTCGGGGCATGCGGTGCATCACATAGCAAAGGAGCACGATCTATTTAGACGCCTCAGAAAATCTATACGTCTCAGATGGAAGGCAATACCTCCGCCGCCGGTTTCGCCGCGTCCCCGTCCGCCGGCCCCGCCGCTCCCGACGCTGCCGCAGCCGCTACTACCGCGAGGGAGGCCGCGCCGGCAATGAAGCGCGCGTCACGGAACGCCTTTGCGACCGCGGAAGCAGCGGAGGCAGGGGAAATCACATCTGCGCACGCCGGCGCGAAGGGCTTGGCTGATGGAGTGGAGCGCAAGCCGGCCTGCGGGGAAGCGGAGGCGGGCTGTTTCCGGCACTGTTGCTGTTCCTGCAGCTGCTGCGGAAACCTTCCGCCGGAGGAGAAAGTCGCGCCAATTCCACGGGGAGCGCAGGCGGAGGCGCAGCGCAAATGGGTAGGCGACGCGAGAGCATAGGCGCGGGCGGAGGGGGGCAGCGCGGGTCGCAGTGGCACGCGCGGAGCGCAGTCACGGCTGCATGCTGAAGCGGCAGGGCCCGCCGAAACCCTCATCATGACCACGCTTATGCGGGCCTGATTCACAGTGGCGGCGCGCGCGGTTTGCGGCGGTTCCGGCGGTTGCGGAGGTGGCGGCGGTGGGGATGACAAAACTGGAAAATACTAGCGGGAAAACATAAGGCGCAACGAGGGGATTGGCTGGAGAGAGGTGTGGGTTGGGGTGTTGGGGGGCAAGCAGAGGGGTATTGCATTTCTCAGTGTAGCGTTTATGTTTTGGACTTGCAGTACACCAATTGAAGCAGCGCACATACGTTGTGCTTGGGACAACTAAAATAATGCAATACCATTTCAATACCAAGCTGAACCTGCGTACAAACTACCATTAAGTTGCAATCAATTTCAGAGAATTATAGCGCAAACCGTTTCCACCTCTCTTTCCACAACAAAATACGGGACAAAAAAGGAGCATTGCTGTCAGCCCTCACACTATGACTGGTACCTTTACAACATGCTTTATCATTACCCACCAACAGGAGTTTCACATCACAGCAATTTAATGCCCAAATTTTACAAAAGCATAAATGATGACACCGTGCGTTATGAAACAACATTCTATGCATATTCGCCTCCTCGCCCATCCCTCGCACACCCCAAACCCCTGCCAAATAATCACCGCACTCCACCTAGCCCATCCGTCTCTCTCACCTGCCAAATACCATAATAACCCCTTCTCACCAGCGCCATTGACTTCCCATGCCATCCTCTCATCCTCTCCCCCTTTTCTTACTTGCTTTCGAATGCAAGCAGCAGAGCCTCGCCCTGCGTTTGCACCTAAGCCGGCATTGTCACCGGAGCTGGCATATGCACCTAGCCCTGCATTTGCATCTGGGCGTGGGTCTGTGCCTGGGATAGTGACAGGGACAGGGCCTGGGCTTGAACCAGGTCTGGATCTGAGACCTTGTAGCTGCATCTGTGGACACTGAAGTCAACTCGCTGCCTCCACTTCAGCCTCATGTGCACCACGATTCCCTTCAACATGGCCCCTCCTCTCCGCCTCCACCTCCTCACCTTCCCACCTCCTCTACCTCCTCCATCTCCTCTCACTTCTCCTCACCGTTTCCCTCCTCACCTCACCCTCTCCTTGTATTCTTAGGAACTCGAGCTCGCATTGCAACCCCCTTCTGGCGACCCCTTGACACTTCATTCTTCCCTTCATTTGCCGTCTTCTTCCTCATCATGATCCACATCAACCCCTCCTTCCCCTTCATTACTAGCTCCCTCACCTCTAGTAGTAGTATTATTCTCATGCTTCGTTTCCCCCTCCTCCTCCACCTCCTCTGCTGGATCATTCCTGTCATCACCCCTTGCTGCAACCTCCTCTCTACCCTCCCCTACCTCCCCCTTCCCTTCCTCCCTCTCCTCATCATCCTTCCCTTCCTCCTTTTTGTCCTCCTTCCTTTCCTCCGTTTCGTCCTCCTTTCCCTCGTCCGTCCCTTGCACCTTCCCTTCCTCCCTCCCTTCCCCCTCTTCATCCTCCTTCCCTTCCCCTTTTAATTCCTCCTTCTCTTCCCCCATATTTTCCTCCTTCCCTTCATCCTCCTCAATCTCCCTCATATTTTTTTTCACAGAGCTACTCCCCTCCTCATCTTCATCAGCATCTATTCTCTCCCCATCAGCATCACCACCACCACCACCAACGCCAGAGCTCCGGCCATCTTCATTCTGCCGCTCTCCACCCACCACCACTGCTTCTCCAACATCAGCATCCAAATTCTCTGCCTCTGCTGACACTGCTGCTGCTCTCCCACCACCTGTGCGCTCGTCTCTTTCATCTCCTTCCACCTCCACTCCTTGCATCCTCCCTCTATTCCTCTTCTTTCTCCTCACACGAATCCTTCTCACTCTCCGCTTCTTCACCCTCTTGCGCCCTTCTCTCCCTGCCTTTGTCTTCTTTTTCGAACCTTCCAACGCACCTCGCTCCCTTCCTCCTGGTACTCCTCCTACCCTTCCTCCTCCTCCTTCCTCTTCTCTTTCCCTTCCCTCTCCCTCCTCTCCTTGCCCAGCACCTATCTCCCCAGCAGCATCCACCACACGCACTCCTTCCTCTGTCACTCCACCTTCACCATCTACTCGACCCACAAATCCTCCCCTCCCTGTCTCCTCCCTTCTCGTCTCCTCGCGTGCAAGGTCCCTCGGTGGCAGCACTGCACGCACACGCTCTCCTCCTAACCCTAACACCGGGGTAATGCTGCTGCTGTTACTGCCATTATCCAAGCTGTGAGCGGTTCCAGTACTTTCAGTGCCAGCTGTGGTGGTGCTTTCATCAATCCCGGCAGCTGCTAGTGATGTTGCTGCGCTGCTACCTTCTCTCGTGGAAGGGGCTGACGGAACAGAAACCCCAGCGGCTGGCTCATCTGCTGGGAAGAGAGTGGACGCTGGGAGGGGAGGAGGCAATGTGAGTCGCCGGAAGATGGACGCTGGGAGACTGGACGATAGGTGGGCGGGCAAGAGGAGCAAGGCAGCACGGGGTAGTACTGAGGGAGAGAGACAGCGTGAGTGCATGTGTGAGAGGAAGGGAGGGGGCGCACAGTGAACGCAAAACACCAGGGGGCTGGCAAAGAAACGGGTGAGAAACCTCACCTGGCAGAAATCGAGGCAGGTTGGGGAGCAACAGTTGTTTCTGTAGGTTTGGTTGGGAAAGAAAGGGAAAAGAAGAGAGTTAAAATGGCCCATTGGGTGAGGAAATGGGCACCAGGAAGAAACGGGATGAATAGCACGAAACGACGGGATGAGATGATGTGTATTTAAAGCGTTTGAGGACAAACCGAGGGAATGTGGTACAGCGCACAAAGATAATGGATGTCATGAGCTTTCGCCACTCTTCATAGCTTAACATACTTGCACGGGCTGCTGCTGCTGCTGGGAGGGAGCCGAGATTAGCGAAACATTGGCAGGGTTTGCGGAGGAGCCTCGATGTAGGTTCTTAAGCACTTCAGCTGCCAGCGACGCGCTTCGGCTGCGAGACGTCACCTGCGGAATGGACGCGGTTTTTAGCAAACAGAACGAACGAGGTGGTCAGGTTCTTCTAGTATGAGCGCGACGGTTCACGACCTGGCCGCATTCGCGTAAGCAACGCTAGCCGTGGTAGAAACAAGACAAAGTATGGCAGAGGACTGCTTACTAGCAGGTGTATGAAAGCCGCGAGCAGCACGAGGAACACGACTGCTCGCAAGGCTTTTAACTGAGCGCTTCTCCTCCGCAGTGCTGCACGGCTCGACGCGCCACCAGCCCCGAGGCCCTGCGGCTGCCCTGTAATGGCGACGGGCGGCACGACCCGACTCATGCCCAAATCGGTGCAATTATGTTTCTCATCTTGGCACTGAAAAGGGATGTTATCATGTCAAGGGCGATGTGCAGCTATCGCATGATTCGTGTTGTGGGTTGTTACTGACTGTTGCGACGGGAAGAATGTAACCCTGCGTCATTTGGTTTTTTGTACAGGCTCCATTTACAATTTGTGGAGAATCGTGCTAATTCGTTATTCGTAACGGTTGCATTTCGTGTAGTTATTGGTATATCCAGAGTCATAGTAAAAAATGAATTCACTATGTTCATATCATTTCTAGATACAAATTACTATTCCATTTACTTGACGGGGTAGGGCAGGTCCAGAACGTAGAGCAGGATGTATGCCCAGGCGACACCCGACAGGCCACCGAAGAAGAAACCGCCAGCGAATGAAGCCCAGCCGTCAGCAGTCTGCAAGATCACCGAGAACGACAGCATCAGCAAATGCAGAATCTAAGTTCGCCAGCACAAGAACGACAACATATGAGATTAGAGTACTATCAAGGAACTGATGAATACCTGGAGCTTGTCAGCCTCCTTCGTGCGGCCGCTGAGAGTCAGAGTGGAGCCGGTGGAGGGAGCGCCCTCCTTGAACGAGGCAATGCCGTACACGGTCAGGCACATGGACAGGATGGCGACCAGAGCAGCAGCGCCGAGGGTACCGGCAACTTGGCCAACCTCAGTGCCGCGGAGAGGACCAGTCTGCACGAAGCCAAGAAATGAGCGTAGTACACATTAGAAAGGAATGTAAGACGCGCGATTCAAAAATACCAAGCAAGTAGCAACGAGAACGCTAACTTACGCAGACGAAGGGGCCGACGAGGAGGTAGCCGTGAGCAAGGCCGACCTCCACACCGCGGAGGAGGGGGTTCACACCAGTGCGGTAGCCGGGGAGGTTGGACAGGAACCAGGCGACCAGGGGAGCAGAGGTCACGGGGGTCTCGAGGCCACCGACGAAGGGGTCGCCATTGAGGGGCTCGATGACCTGGTAGTTGGTCTCAGCCTTGACGGCCAGGGACTTCACCACGGGGGTGGAGCGGCGGGCAACGGGTGCCAGACCAGCAATGTTGCCGAAGAAAGCCCTCTTGGTCTGAGCCTTGGCAACGGCAGCAGCCGGAGCGGCAAGGAGAGCACGGCTAGCGACGGCAGCGGCCATGGCTGAAGGCTGGAGGGATTTTCAGGAAGGGTTTGGGATCCTGAGGTTCCTCTGGTGGCGAAGTTCACGGATTGGCCTTGCTGAGCGTAAAATTGGTTCCTGGGTTTTCCTTCAGAGCAGCCCTCCCTGCTGGGGGGAGTGTCTGGGTTCCCTGATCGAATGCTGACCAGGCACTGCCTTATCCGCTGAAGCGATCTTGTCGCCAATGCGGAATTTTGAGAACGAATCAGGTGCCGTCGTCTCCACCAATCCGTTTCGCCGAATGCCTGGGTGACTGGACTCACCACGGGCTTGCGATGCGAAACCGAAGCGAATTGGAAGGGTGTTCTAGTGACGATACGCTAGTGATCAGAGCTTCTCTGAATAAATATTACCTACATTCAAATACAGAAATAATTCTTAGTTCAAAACTTGTAAAACTATTGCAAGCTATATAGTTATTCTGCTATCGATATTTCATTTCATGGTGCTGCTTTTTTTATTGGTATTTGTTCAGATGACATGAGTATGTATGATCCCATATTTCTAGTCACCTGCAATCCATTGATTTGTAATATGAGAATATAGCCCGCTTAATATACTAAATTACTTATCCAGTAACAATAACTTTTATTTTCTATCGTTTAGTATTTTATTGGTGCAAGAACTTGATTCAAAACTAGTTGAACCTTGTGAAATAAGTTATACCCAACTGTTAGCAGCACCTCCTCCCAGATACTGAGCCATTCATTACCGACAAGTGCCTTGATGACGAAGCCTCGCCACACCACATCACACCACCAATGGTCAACGCTCCCCGTCAATATCCTCTAACTTTCCCATCCACCCACTCTTTCCTGGCTGTTGCGATTATTTTCAGTCGGCGATGTTACACGTACACGTGTTTCTTCCGTGCGAATAGTGGGTATTTCGCTGCTCACATTTTCTCACCAACCCAAGTTGGCTGGGGAGTTGCTGGAGTGGATGCTTCACTTATGAAAAATGCTGTTGGCACGCGAACTCTCTGTTAGTCCCTATTCCTTAGACTTCCCATAGTTCCTCTTGTAGTTTCACGCTTTCGTCGGTTTCCTGGCCCTCCTCTACATCCATTCTCCTCCTCGTTTGCATTTCACCTTCCTTGGCGGGCCAAACCGTCGCTCTTATATTCCACTTTCGTGCCTCCTCTAACCCTCCTTCGCCACGAAGCGACTCTTTACCAAGACAGTATCCCAGCCTAGCGACCTCCGTTCGCGAATGCCTCTGATACTCCACGGCGTTTTCGTCATTTTGTTGTCGTCCACGAATTGATTCCGCCAGCGTAACGGCTGCGAAGGCCTGAAACCGCCAATTAGGCCGTTTGTCTGGCTAGGTTCTACTGCCAATCGAGTGGGTGGCTGCCAGGATTCTCGGGCGGTAGGGTGGCGGCAGGATTTGGCGGATGGCACACGGCATGGAGGGCGGCGGAGACTGCGGGGAGAGAGAAGTGGGGTCGTCGCGCGTGTGCATTAACGTGGGTGAGTTAGTTGGAACTCTGGAGCGTGGTAAGTGGTGGAGCATAGTGAGCATGGTGAGAGAGCGAGCGAGAGCCGCAATGCCGCGTGAAGCACAGCAGTATTGGACGGGAAGATGGTCCAGTGCTTTCTTGCACGGCTCGACCACACGCAACCTGAAATCCATCACCCCCTTATTCCCTCCTCCCTTGAAATTCAAAACACTCCTCTCCTCTCTATTCTCCCATTCCTCTTTCCCCCCTCTCCCCGCATTCCACTGCCTCCCCCTTACTCCCCCCCTCCCCACCCCCTCCCCTTTCCGCGCGGCGGCAGGCGGCACGTGCTACGAGACGACGGTGGAGACGGTGACGCAGCGCGACAGCGACTCCATGCTGGCCGCCATGTTCAGCGGCCGGCACACCCTGCACTACGACACCGCCAACAAGGTGCACGCCTAACCACACGCGTCCCTGCCGCTGCTTCCCTGCCTGCTTGCCTCCCTGCCTGTCTACCTCCCTCTCTGCCTGCCTTCCCACCTCGCGTTCCCTCAATCTATCTTTTTCCTCTTGCCCTTCCAGCTGCGCGCAAACCTCACCCACCACCCCCCCGCCCCCACTCCCGTTTTCCCTATCCTCTCTCCGCCCTTCCCCTCCCCGCCCCACTGGCAACGAAATTACTTATGCTGCGTGACTGTCCTTGGCAGGATGACTCTCTAATCCTCTTCTTCTCCCCACTCTCTTTACCCTCTCATCCCCCGTGAACCACTCGCATCTTTTCACCTTGTCTCCTCTCACCTCCTTCCCACCTCCCCCCCTCGCTTCCCATCGTTTCTCAACCCCCCGCATCCCCCTCCATCCCCCCCAATCATGCGCCATTCCCTCCATCCCCCGCCATCCCCCACCATCCTCTTCCATTCTCCCCCATCCTCCCGCATCCGCCCCCACCCCAACCCACCCCCACATACCCCTCCGCACCGCACAGTCATCCGTGTTCATAGACCGGGACGGGAGGCACTTCTGCCACGTGCTCAACTGGCTGCGAGACGGTGCGGTGCCGCTGCTGGACGTGGCGCTCTTCCACGAGCTCATGCGCGAGGCCGAGTACTTCCAACTCGGGGTGCGCTGGGGTTGGGCGGCTGCCTGGGGGGCTGCCTGGCTGGCTGCCTGGCTGGCTGGGTGGCTGGCTGCCTGGCTGGCTGGGTGGGTGGGTGGGTGGGTGGGTGGGTGGGCGGCCACTGCCACTGCCACTGCCACTGCCACTGCCACTGCCACTGCCACTGCCTCTGCCACTGCCACTGCCACTGCCACTGCCACTGCCACTGCCACTGCCTGCCACTGCCACTGCCACTGCCACTGCCACTGCCACTGCCACTGCCACTGCCACTGCCACTGCCACTGCCACTGCCACTGCCACTGCCTCTGCCTCTGCCACTGACTCTGCCTCTGCCACTGCCACTGCCACTGCCACTGCCACTGCCACTGCCACTGCCACTGCCACTGCCTCTGCCACTGCCACTGCCACTGCCTCTGCCACTGCCACTGCCACTGCCACTGCCACTGCCACTGCCACTGCCACTGCCTGCCACTGCCACTGCCACTGCCACTGCCACTGCCACTGCCACTGCCACTGCCACTGCCACTGCCACTGCCACTGCCACTGCCACTGCCACTGCCACTGCCACTGCCACTGCCTCTGCCTCTGCCACTGACTCTGCCTCTGCCACTGCCACTGCCACTGCCACTGCCACTGCCTCTGCCTCTGCCACTGACTCTGCCTCTGCCACTGCCACTGCCACTGCCACTGCCACTGCCACTGCCTCTGCCTCTGCCACTGACTCTGCCTCTGCCACTGCCACTGCCACTGCCACTGCCACTGCCACTGCCACTGCCTCTGCCACTGCCACTGCCACTGCCACTGCCTCTGCCACTGCCTCTGCATCTGCCTCTGCCACTGCCTCTGCCTCTGCCTCTGCCTCTGCCTCTGCCTCCTAGCCTGCAACACAAGCAACAATCGATAGAGACTCTCACTGCTTAATGATACCCTTTTTGCCGCTCCTCCCTACCCGATCTCTCCTTTCCCTTCTCCCCTCTCCCTTCTCCCCTCTCCCCTCTCCCCTCTACCCTCTACCCTCTTCCCTCTCCCCCCTCCCCTCTCCCCATTTCCCTTTGCCCCCTTTGCCCTCTCTCCTCCCTCCCCTCTCCCCGTCTTCCTCTCCCTTCTCCCCATCTCCCGGTCTCACCTCTCCCCTCTCCCTCTCCCCATCTCTCCCCTCCCCTTCCTGTACCATTCCTCTCTTCCCCACGTCGCTGCACGTCCCCTCCACTAACGGTGCTCCATGTGCGGTGTGGGCGGTGCATGGGGATATCACATGGCATGGCATGGCATGGGAGCAGGAGTTCCATGCGCAGCTAGTGGCCACGCTCAAGGTGGAGGACGATGACGCGCCCGAGCTCACACGCAAAGAGGTCCCTCTCTCCGCCCTTTTCCTCTCCTCTCCTCTCCTCACCTCTCCTCTCCAATCCTTCTCTCTCAGACTCTCTCGCTCTCACCTTCTCGCTCTCTCTCACTGAATGTGCCTGCTGTTACCCTTACCTTACCCTCTGCGCTGCCATCCCACCCCATGCCACACCCGCTGCTTCTTGCCATGCGTGCGCTACCCCTGCAGTGCCATGCTCTGCTGCGCCGTGCCACACTGTGTTCCTTTTCTTATCATGCGTGCTGGTGCTGCCCATTGCATCGCCTTGGGCCTTGGCATGTGGGGAGTGGTATGAATTTGTGCATCCCATCCCACCCTCCCCCCTCCTCGTTCTCCTTGCCCCCTTTCCCCATTTTCCTCTTTCTCTCACTTCCCTCATCCTCTTTCCAACGTTTTTAAAAAGATATCCGTTCATCCCCACTCACGTGCTTGTCTCGCATCACACCATCCCTCCACTCCACTACCCTCTCCTCTTCCAACCTCCACAACCCCTCCAAATAACCCCCTTGTCCGTTCCCTCTCTCCTTACCCACCCCCACCCACCACCAACCAACACCTCCAACACCCACCGCACCTGACCGTCTACGTGCATGTGTCTGCCAGGTGATCATGGCCATTCAGAGCAAGCGAGTGCGGCTACGAGGAGTCAACCTTAGCGGCATCAACCTCTCCAAACTGGTCCGCCTCACCCCTATTTGCACCTCCCCAAGTCTCCCCACACCTCTCCACTCCCCTCCACACCTCTCCACAACTCCCCACACCTCCGAATTCCCGTCTCCCGCCTCTCAACCCCTGCCTTCTCCGTTGCACCTTCCACCTTCCATCCGTGCTTGCAATGTTTGCTGTTTCCGTAGTTCAAATCTGGTGTCCGCCCCTCTTTGTTCTCCATGGATTGCCTTGGTCTTGGAATCGCTAGCAACCTCCCTCCCCGCCCCTCCCCTCCCCGCCCCTCCCCTCCCCTCCCCACCCCTCCCCTCCCCTCCCCTCCCCTCCCCTCCTTTCCCAATCCCCCCACCCTTCCCCTTCCCCCCACTACCTTCCCTCCCCTCCGCCCCCTCTCCTCCCATCTCCCATCAGCCTATCAGCATAAATCCTAACAAAGCTCCACCTTCTCTCCCGTTGTTGACACCACCTTTCCTCCCCTGTCCTTTCCCCTTCCCCTCCCTCTTGTCCCCCTCTCTCCTTTCCTCTCCTCCTCTCCCTCCCCTCCCTCTTTTTCCCTCCCCTCCACTTCCTTCCATTCCCCTCCCCTCCTCTCTCCTCCCCATGTCCTGCGCGCCATATTCCCCTCCCGTCCCCCATGCGCAATCGCGCATCAGGATCTATCAGGAGTGGACTTCAGCTTCTCGCGCCTAGTCGGCACATTCTTCTCACGGGCCAACCTGCAGTGCGCACTATTCCGCGTGAGTCCCCCCCGCTGCATCCCTGCCATCTCCCTCCCCAGCCTTCCCCCGCCCTCCTCTCACCATCGCACCTGCACGTCTTGCCCTTGCTTCCCTTCCTTTCGTCATCCCGCCCTTCCTTACCTCCCTCCCTCGCAATTTATCGCCTTCTTCCCCTCTTCCTGTCCCTACACTTGGTCTCGTTTCCCCGTGTCATCTTTGCCGCCGCTTGCCTCGCCTGTGCGCCTCATATTATGCCCCGCTTTTTGCACTCTCCACCTCCGCCTTTTTCTTATTCCCCCCTCCCCTTATCCCTCCCCCAGGAGGCGGAGGCGGACGGGTGCAACTTCCACAACGACACGCTCAAGGAGTGCGACTTTGCGCCCCTCACTTATGCCCCCTGCACTGCCTGTGCGCCCCGTGGCATGCCCCGCTTTGCACTCTCCCCTTGCCCCTATTCCCCCCTCTCCCCCAGGAGGCGGTGGCGGACGGGTGCAACTTCCACAATGCCACGCTCAAGGAGTGCGACTTTGAGAAGGCCACGCTGCGCGCCGCCGTGCTCTCTGCCGCCACTCTCGCCAGTGCCAACTTCCAAGGTGTGCCGTGCCATGCCGCCCAGCTTGCCTCATTTATTCATTCGCGCATTCACTCATGCATTCATTTATTCATGCATTCATTCATTCATGCATGCATGCATACGCAACAGCCACATGCTGCTCTGATGCTGTGCTCTGCTCTGCTCATGAGCTGCTGCCTCCATAGCTGCTGCTCTGCCCCCATGCTTGCTTGCTTGATTCCTCCTGGTTCTCGGGCGACTGTCTGGGGCGAGTCATGAGCTGCCGAACCTGGTTGCAGTCCTCTGGTGGACCCGTTCCCCCTGTCTGGGTCTTACACCCTCTGGTGGACCGTGGACCCGTTCCCCCTGTGTTCTCGTAAGTGGCTTCAGTGTTTGTGTGTGTGCATGCCCTTCGTGGCTCCATATGGACCCTGTATGGGGTATCTGTCAGAGTGGTTCTGGTTCATTGGTGGAATCGGATCGCTGCACTCTCTGCCACCCCTGTTTGTCTCTGGTGCGGACCGTTGAGTGAGGCGTTGCGTGGGGCGTTGCGTGGGGTGTTGTGTGGGGTCTTGCGTGGGGTCTTGCGTGGGGTGTTGAGTTCGTTGCAACCATCAAACGAATTAACCCATTAACCCACTAACTAAGCTGCTAACCATGCAACCAACTAGTATATGCAACCCAACAGCCAAGCAACCAAGTGCTTTGCATTCTCTTTGTACCCTATTGATTTTCATTCTTTGTGCTCTCTGCATGCTCTCTGTGTGCTCCCTGCATGCTCTTTCTGTGCTCTGCATGCTCTCTGTGTGCTCCCTGCATGCTCTTTCTGTGCTCTGCATGCTCTTTCTGTGCTCTGCATGCTCTCTCTGTTCCCTCTCTGTGTCTATGCAGATGCGTGTTTAGTGGATGCGAGTCTGTGTGGGGCAGACCTACGATCAGCGCACTTGCAGGTGACTCCTCCATCCCCTACTACCCTACCTCATTCATTGCACTGGTTACCTTACTTTTGAGGCGCCTCAAAAGCCATCCCCTACTACCCCACCTCATTGCACTGGTTACCTTACCACAGCACTTGTTGCGGGGTGCTCGCTGCCCACTTCTCACTGCTCACATCTGAAATTCAACCTCTTTCACCCACCTCTCTCCTCCCCACCCCACCTTCTCACACTCCCACTCTCCCCCACACCCCATTCTTCCTACCACGCATCCCGCATTTCAGCCTCTTCCACTCCTTTCACCTTTCGGTGCCTTTCCTTGTGGTTTTACCCCCGCTCTCTCTCTGTTGAACCAGCCGCAATGCCACCTTCACCCTGTCACTGACTCTCATGATTTGATTTCTCGACCCATCCCATCACGCCAACAAACCCCATTACCAACCCCTCCCTTCCTGCCTTCCCTTCACTCGTTCCCCTCTCTTCTCTCTTCTCCTGGCTGATTCCCCTCGCTCCTTCTCCACCTCGTCACCTCAGTACTCCTCATCCCCTCTTGTCCTCGATCCTCCCCTCATTCCTTCACTCATCTGCTGCTCCTATGTCACAGAACGCAGATTTGACAAATGCCAAGTTGTCCTCTGCTTATTTGACAAACGCAGATTTGAGTCGACTCAGAAGTTCTCTCCTTTCCTCTTCCTCACGGATCCCCCCCTCTCCTCACTGCCCGCTGCTCCTATGTATGTGGCAGAACGCAGATCTGACAAATGCAAACCTGTCCTCTGCTAATTTGGAAGGCGCTAATCTCAAAGTGAGTGCCGCATGCCATGCACATGCCATTCACATCACATGCCATCCACATGTGATGTACATGCTATCCAACTTCCATGCACTTGCTGTACATGTGCTATCCAGATGGCATGTACGTTTTGTCTGCATGCCATTCACACATCATTCATCAGCACCGCAAGTCATGCACATCATATCCACGTGCCACCATTGATTCCGTCTGAGCTCTGTTCATTGCTCGTGCCTTAGCATATCCATGCGGATGTGTGTGTTCATGCTATGCCATGCATGTCGATACCCCATGCTTATTTCTGCGTACTATCATCCGTTTCTCGCTCCACAACCACACGTATGCACGCAGCACATTAAGAACCTCTTCTTATCATCCCCCACTCGTTCCTAGATTCCTCTTGCCAACCCTTCATCATGTCCTTGCCTTATGTCTCCTCCTCCCTTCCAAATTCTCGTTTTTACCTCCTTGCACGTGTGTTTCACAATCTCTTCCCCTCTCCCTGATCCCTTTCCCCCCCTTCTCCCCCTCGCGCCCATGTATTCTCGGCTGCTCTCCTTCCCCATGTGCATCAGGGAGCCAAATTGAATGGGGCAAACCTAGAGGGGGCGAATCTGCAGAGAGCATACCTACGAGGGGTGGACTTGAGAGACACGGTGAGTGGGAGATGTGGGGATGCAGCAGAATGGAGAGAACATATGGGAAGAAGAGAGGCAGACAGGGCATGAAGTACGTGTGGGGTCCAGGGTGGAACGAGTGGGTGGGTGGAACGAGTGGGTGGGTGAGTGAGTGGTTTGAGTGGGTGAAATGACATGTTTGTTAGAATCTGTGTGCCTTTTTTTCTACACGCAGCTCTCACTAGCGTTGCTCGTTGTCATGGCTGTTGTTGTTGCGTGCTGTGTTGCATGCCGTGTTGCATGCCGTGTTCCATGCCGTGTTGCATGCCGTGTTGCATGCCGTGTTGCATGCCGTGTTGCATGCCGTGTTGCATGCCGTGTTGGATGCCATGTTGCATGCCGTGTTGCATGCCGTGTTGGATGCCGTGTTGCATGCCGTGTTGCATGCTGTGTTGCATGCCGTGTTGCATGCCGTGTTGGATGCCGTGTTGCGTGCCTTATTGCATGACGTGTTTGCATGCGGTCAGATGCTAGGAGGAGCGAACCTCTTTGGCGCAAACCTGCAAGGGGCCACTCGTGGAAACTAGACCAGTAACTGTAAATGCCAACAGCAGCAGCGGCTGCAATGGAAACTGCAAGCAATGATTGCATTGAGCAGACAACCCTGCTATGTTGCCGTCTCGGTGCGATGCAAGCATGCAGACTTTGTATGGTAAATGTGTACAGTACATATACGGTAGTAATTCCACCATGCGTTTCTATTGTTCTGCTTTCAGTTGACATACGGGCACGGGGTGGTGTAGATTGTTAGAGCGTCGAGAGAAAGTTCACTAGCATTGGGATGAGGGTACACAAGTACAAATTGTTATACTCTCTAATGTCTACCCTTGCTCTAGCCTATGTTGGAATAACCGAAAGGTTATATAAAGCATTCCCGAAACTGTTCCACTGTACCAGTACCGCAATAGCTCATATAGAGCATGCGGAATGTCGAGGGTCACCCGAAGGTCAACCGTCTGAGGAAGTCAACGGTCGTGACCCTTGACGATCCAGTAACCGCGCGACAGTTAATTCACTGCAACATGGTAACTGTCGAGAATAGCAATAGTCGCGGTTACTGTAGCTATGCAATACAGTTAATAAGGGAATGTACCCCTCAGAGTACATGGCTAGCTAGCTTTCTATTTAATCTCTTGTACTCCTATCTTTTAATCATCTTGTTCTCTTTCAATTATTATTCAACAAGGTCACTACAGAGACTTCATTGTCTCCTCTCAGACTTAACAGATCCTATCCTATCCACGAGATCCTTTGGTTATATCAGCATGGTATGAGAGCTAGAGTGGATTATAGGATCTGTCAAGTCCTCGTTCTTCTCAGAACAATCCCTTTATAAAGTTATTCATTACACCTCAAGGTCTGCAATACTATGGCTCCTGAAGGAAAAGCTACTGCAGACTCACCGGGCCCACCACCAGCAACGACTAACGCACCATCAGCGGTGACCTCCGTCAGCGCCGCTGTCGTTGAGGAGCTAGTCGCACGCATCAACGCCCTTGAAAGCCATCAAGCAATGAGCGTTGACGGCTCAAGCTATGCACGTGGCGTTACTGGACTTCCTCTCCCTGGAGAAGATCGCCGCATCAACTCCGAGAGATCCTTCACCTTTGACAATCGTCAAGGGTCAGCTCCTGCACAAGACAACCAACAACGCTCACAGTCAGACATCGCTTCAATGCAAACCAAATTTGTATTGACTTCAAAATTGAAGACCTCAATTCCTTTCGACGGAAAGGATTTCTACACGTGGAGTTTCGAATTCGAGCTTCTCGCGACAACCGCTCAAATCTGGATGTACTACGATGGAAGCCTACCTTTTCCCTCGGAAGGTACCATCCAGGAGAAGCATCAATACTACCTCGAATCCCTCCTCGCATACACCGCTCTCCTTCGCAATCTCTCACCTGAAGAGCAGCTCGGCATTCGCCCTTACAAGACGGAGTGGGCTCCCGCGCAAGCCTCCTGGGAACACCTGCGCAACTCATACATGGCAACAGACCCAGTTACGATGAGCCGTCTACTCAGCCAGCTGACTTCGGTTAAAATGAAGCAAGGGGAGAAAGCGGGACCGTATGTCAACCGGTGCCGCAATCTACGTGACCAAGTCAAGAAATGCGGTGGGACTGTCCCCGACGACATGTTCATCTCGATGGTCATCTCTGGCCTCGGCCCCGACTGGCGACAATGCCAGTCACTCCTTCGCGCCCGAGCAACCATATCAGAGTCAGCTCTGTGCGCCACGCTCCTTTCGGAGCAGAAGGAAATCGACCTGTACAACGAGAAGAATGTTAAACGGGAGAAATTAGTCTTCTACACAGGAGCGTCACAAGGGGAGCAACGCGGAAAGAAGGGAGCTTTTTGCAAATACTGCAAGAAGTCTGGCCACTCTATCGACCAGTGCTACAAGCGTCAGGCCGCTGACGAGCGGCGCAACGCCTCCAACCAACAACCATCGATGCAGACAAGACCTTCCGTCACTGTGTCGCCTCCTTCCGTAGCCAGCACTTCACAATCCCCTGCACTCATCACGGCGAAGGACAAAGGAAAAAGGACAATCATAAGCTGTATGGCTCGCCGCAACAGAGGGTTCCGTTACTGGGATCAAGTAACATTCGCTCGCGACAATCCCATCAACCCCGTTGCACCCAGTCCAGACAATGACCCAACAGTCTTTACCTGGTCCTCTCGCCCCTCAGACATTCCTCCTGACTTCGAGCTTCCTCCTCCTACTCCGGAATCGCCGCCGAGCATTTCCGCAAACAGATATTTCGCCCTCTCACCGTACACCGGCGACCTTGATCGCATCGTCACACCCAAGATTGCCAACCTCGCCCGCCAGCGCTACGAGGATCTGGACACGTGGTACCTCGACAGTTGCTGCGGATAACACATGGTGGGATCGCCAAAGTTCATCAGCAACTCTCGACGCATGCGACGACCCTGCGAAATCACCGCCGCCAACAACGGAAAAATGAAGGCATATGAGATTGGCGAAATCTACCTCGAGGCCGACGACACGAAGTTCACCATTCACATCGGGGACGTTCTTGTCGCCCCTGACCTACAATACAACTTACTCTCATTAGCTCAACTCATGCGGTGCGGAATCGACATTCGCAGCAATCGAAAGGATAAAACCTTCGAGCTTTTCCACAACGAAACTTACATTGGAAAGGCGATCGATGACGATGGAGTCTTCGTTCTGCAATTCTCGGCTCAAGGCACCACCGGCGATTCCCACCGCACACTGCTGTTGAAAACAACTCCCACAGAGCCGCCAACATGGTCACATCCTGACGAAATGGATCTCGAGCGACCTGCCTCCGACGGCCTCCTGCGCCTGCGCACCGTTCCGACTGCCTCGACCTCCAACCCTGCAGAAACCGGACCTGCCACAATGGAAGAGGACAGCGGCACGTCAGGACCTGCAACTCAACCAACCGAGGAAAACAAGACGGCGGAGACACGCTGGCCGGGCTGGAACACTTCCAAGCCCGCGCTCGGACCCTGGGGAGAAGTTCTAACCCCAGAAGAAGCAGCCGCAAGCGGGTGGGGCGCAGTTTCAACGAGAGAAGTCGGCGCGACCGACTGGGGATCTCCCCCTGCCCCAGCAGAGGAAGTTGGTGTAACAGCAGGAGAAGCAGTTGGAGAAGCAGAGACCGCTGAAGAAAATGATGGCGCCAGAGGAGGATGGGACACCGCGACCGAAGCAGAACAAGGGCACGCGGAAGCAGCTGGTTTCCCTCCTGCGGAAGTTGCCGTCGTCGACCCATACTGGGCAACTCGCGGCACCTGCTGGGGAGGTCCACCTCTCCCAGATCAATACGCCCCTGACACACCCGAGCAAATGGCAAAAGAGCCAGAAGAAGAAGAAGCCTACGAATTTATGGGAGAACCAACAGAGTTACCCAAACCTACCGAGGAGCCGGAGCCGCCAGTACAAGGACCACAAGAAATTGAGGTCATCGGCGCTGAATACAGTTACTTCAGAATCCCCGTGAAGGGACTCCCAGTTCGGGAATGGCCCAACCAATGCCTGCTCGTTACCGGAGACCAAGTCGAAGCCGGCGACACCGACGACATCATCGGGATTCCCCGCGCGCTTCTGGAGCGAAAAGCAATTCGCGCGCTCGCCGCCGATACCGACTACGCCGCCGACGCAGGACCTGAAGGGGAGGCAAACGACGAAGTCGAGTGCCTGGAGTAAGCCTCATAACTTACGGGCTAAAGGCGATTCTGAGGGCTATGGAGCCTACTACCGTCGAGTCTAGAACGGTATTTTCGAGATTCAAGTTTCCAGAAGTATGAACAGTGTTCCAGTTTTGTGTTTTTATGGCGATGGCTGTGACTGTTGTGGCTGTTGTAGATTCAGCCAATCAGAATCAAGCGCTTCAATCACCCCTATGGAAGCCGCGAGAGATCGGTGTACCAAATCGGGTTACCTGGTTCCTTGGAGAATTCTAGTTCAAGAAACTTGAACTTGAAGAGTTGCCATTCTAGACTCGGGCTTTAACTACCGTATACCAAGCAGAGTGCAAAACTGCTGATGATTAGGGCTGTTTTTTGAATTTCTACTACTCTTATTTTCAAGGTTGTTTTTTTGTTACCCTCGTTTGGAAGGTTGGTCCCGAGTGCTGCCCTGATCTGTCAAAATTGTTGTTTAAGGGAAAAGGAAAAAACCGCTCTCTGGATTGAGTCCTCATACATAATGGATGCACGGATGTGAATGAGAGACGGGGAAAGTGGGGCGCGTTAATGAGTATGATTTTGTTAGAAACTGAATTGTGTGTTGCATTGATGTGGGCTGGGGTACATATGCATAACCCTAACATTTGTACCCCACAAGACAAGCCTCACTACAGGCTACAACATTTGACAACCCCCATAGCCTAAGTGAGGGGTGTCAAGCAAAAAACTAAAAGAGTACGGTCACAAGACCAGTCACAAAGAAACAAAGCTCAGGGTGGATCACAATGTCACCACACATTCCGAGCACAGGCAGAATGGCCACAAGTCCAGTTCAAGAGTTCACAGGTGTATAAGCAACGGGCACAACAAAAACAAGCAACGTCTACTGTTGAAACAGTAGCTAGAGCTTAGTAGCCATAGCTAGGGTTTAGGTTTTACGAAGGAGAAATGATAACAGCAGGAGGGGGTTTCAATAGCAAACAATGGGATGCATATAGCAAACCCTAACAGGATTGTACTCACTATAGAGTACCCCACTGCAGACTAGAGAAATATAACATTTAGACACACCCCCATAGTCAAAGTGGGGTATAATCAGCACAGCAAGCCGTCATTTTAATAAGTTCATAAGCACAAGCAAAGCTAGAGGCAATCGCAGAGGGCAAGTGAGGAGGAGGAGGGACTGTGAGAGGAGTGGAGATAGGAGGCGACGGGTGAAGCCGCAGATGTGAGGATCTAGGATCGAGCTCAGAAAAGAGAATGTGAATTGATTGATTCACCTGAGTACAACACGAGGCTATATATAGTCTCGACACAAGGCCAGTTACCCAGGTGTTACGCGAATGTTCTGAGGGTCGCGAAGCGTCCCTAACAGAACCTTCCCGAACTCAGTAGAAAGCAATTCGGTGGCAACCGAAAAGGCTTGAGTTTGGTACACGTAACCTGGTTCGGTGCTATAACTATAATAAAATATAGGAATGCACCTAACCTAGGAAATCAAGCATATCTATGCATGATAAATAAAACCCAAGCTAGATATAGCATAATAAAGTCTAGGCAAGCTAGCAAAGCCAGCATAAGCCGTTGTACTCTCACACGTCCCCCTCTCAAAGCTGGGTGGCGTGAGAAACACCCTGCTTGACAAGATAGTCCTTGAGAGCACGGCGTGTGTTGCCCGTATCAGCTTCTGCAACCCAACTGTCCTCAGTGGGGTCATATCCCTTCCAGCGTATCAGGAACTCGAGGGTCTTGCCGCCGCGACGCCGATGAGTGAGAACGCGCTCCACTTCGTACTCGGGTTCATTCTGTATGAGAACAGGTGGTGGTGGCGGTAGCTGCCGTCCCTGGAATTGTTGGTTGGGGTCCTTGTAGGGTTTTAGTAGCTGAACATGGAAAGCGTTGTGAAGCTTCCACGTATCTAGTAAGCGCAAGCGGAATGTAACTGGTGTCACCTGTGCCTCAACGAGAAAAGGACCATAGAAGCGAGGCCGGAGTTTGGATGGGAGGTGAGACAGGTTCAAGTTGCGCGTGTCAAGAAGCACCTGATCTCCGACTGCTACTGTGTGATCACGTCGTTGGCGATCGGCATACTGCTTCTGGGAGTTCTACATCGTGGTGAGACGTCGCTGAGTCTTCTCCCATAGCTGCTGCATGGTGGTGACGAAGACATGTGCGGCTTGGACGTGTGCCGGTGTGGTTGGCTGCTGTGGTGTAAGTGGTTCCCGTCCGTAACACAGGAAGAAAGGAGTTTTCCCTGTGGCCGCATGTGACGCGTTGTTGTATGCGAACTCTAGGGTCGGTAACTGTGTGTCCCAGTGGCTGACGTCGTCCTTGCAAGCTGTACGCAGTAACTGTTCAACCACCTGATTGAGTCGCTCGGTCTGTCCGTCAGTCTGTGGGTGGTATGCTGAGGACATCGCAAGTTTGGTCCCCAATAATCACATGAGCTCCTTCCAGAATTTACTCGTGAATTTGGGGTCTCTGTCTGAGATGAGTGTAGCGGGGATGCCATGGATGGTGATGATGCGGTCAAAGAAGAGGCGAGCAGTTGCTTCAGCTGTAGCTGTGGCGTTGGTCGGGATGAAGTGACCCATTTTGGAGAACTTATCGATTACTACGAGGATGGAATTATGTCCCCGTGAGGTCGAAGGGAGTCCTGTGATGAAGTCGAGGCTAACGACCTGCCATGGCTGCTCCGGTACGGGTAGAGGCTGAAGTAACCCTGCTTTTTTCTGCTTGCTGCTCTTCATCCGCTGGCACGTGTCGCAAGAGGTGACGGACTGCTGCACGTCTGCTGCCATCCCGGGCCAGTAGTAGTACTTTGCTATTCCCGCTAACGTCTTGTTGCTCCCGAAATGTCCCGCGTATGGTACGTCATGAAACTCCTCCAATAGGATCTGCCGTAGCGGGGTGTAATTCGGTACCCAAATCCTTCCTGTGCCCTTCCTTGCAGCTAAGTCTTTCTCCCACTGTAACAGCTTCATAGTCTGTGCTGTAGCGATCTCTGCGTCCACGGAGTATCCATGTTGGAATAGACCCTTGAGCAGAGGGTTCATCCCGTCGAGCTAGATGCCTGCTACATGACCGGGGCGGCTCAACGCGTCTGCTTTGTTGTGTAGCCCGGGCTTGTAGACGATGTCGTAGTGGAAGTGAGTTTCTAGGAAGTCCACCCACCGCACCTGTCGTCGTGAGAGCGTCGGCTGCGACTTCAGGTATTTGAGACTGCAGTGGTCAGTATAGACTGTGGTCTTGGCTCCCTCTAGGTAACACCTCCACGCCTTGAAGGCTATGACTATCGCTAAGGCTTCCTTGTCATGGATGGGGTAGTTCAGTTCTGCTCCGTGTAGCTTCTTACTAAGGTAGGCGATGGGCTGCAAACCGCGTCCGTGATCCTGCATCAGTACTGCTCCGACTAGCGTCTGCTTCTCCCACGTAGTCCTTGTCTGGATCTGGTAGGATGAGTACTGGCGCTGTAGTCAGTGCTGTCTGTAGCTGCTCCATGGCTTGCTGATGAGGAGTATCCTTTTTCAGTAGGTCGGTCAGTGGCGCTGCTATCTTAGCATACTGCGGCACGAATCTGATGTAGTAGTTGGCGAAGCCTAGGAACTGCTGCAACTCCTTCACGTTCTCCGGTACTTTCCACTTCTTAACGGCTTCGATCTTCCGCGGGTCCACGTGTACGCCCTCGGCACTCACCATGTGCCCGAGAAACTGTACCTTCTTCAGCGGAAAGTCGCTCTTCGACAGCTTCACGTAGAACTTGTTTTTCCGCAGGATCTCGAACACCTTCCGCAGATGCTCCACGTGCTCCTTCATGTTCTTGGAGTACATGAGGATATCGTCCAGGTACACTACTACGCACTCGTCCAGCAGGGGACGTAGGATGTGGTTCATCTCCGCTTGAAACGTTGCTGGTGCGTTGCAGAGTCCGAACGGCATCACTAAGTATTCGTAGGAGCCGTATCTGGTACGGAACGCTGTCTTGTGGATCGAGTTGTCCGCCATCTTAATCTGCCAGTAATCCGACCGTAGGTACAGCTTCGTAAAGACTGTTGCATCACGCAGTTGATCCAGAAGGTCGTCGATGCGCGGTATGGGGTATTTGTTTTTTACTGTCTGTTTGTTCAGTGCGCGGTAGTCGATGCACATCCGTAAACTGCCGTCTGGTTTTGGAGTGAAGAGGACTGGTGCACCGTAGGGAGAGGTGGATGGGCGGATCAGTTGTCTGTCCAGTAGATACTCTATCTGTTTCTTCATGTCTGTCAGCTCGTTCGGACTTAGTTGGTATGGTGCACGTGAGACGGGTTTCGCACCTGGTTCCTCCACGATCTCGTGCTCGTGGGTCCGTGCTGGAGGTACGCCTGCGGGTAGGTCGTCGGGCATTATATCTTTGTACTGCTCCAAGAACTCCTTCACTGCTGCAGGTAGCTCTGTGTTCGGCTTCTCCTCCTCTGCTGCTGCCATAACCAGTGCTAAGTAACATGTGTTATTCTCATTCACCGTCCGTCGAACCGTGCCAGTGTCGTTTCAGGAACGTTCCCTGTATCCATGCAGCTTCGCAGCTCCACTCGTTTCCGGTTGTTGTAGATGCACGCCTTCCTGTTAACCCAGTCGATCTCGGGGTTGAACCGCTTCAAGAAATCTCGCCCCAAGATGAAATCTAAACCCTTGATGTTCGTAATCGGCAATGTCGGCTTCCACCTCAGCGCCCCTATGTGCAGCTGCAGTGATGCTTCGCCGTGGATGGGAAGTTTCGTACCGTCCACCATCGTTGCCGTGAACTTGGTCTCCTCCGAAGATTCTCCAATTTTCTCCAACGTCCCGCGGTCGCACACCAAGTGAGACGCACCGCTGTCCACCAGTGCCTGGAGGCGTCGCCCGTTGCATATCACCTCGAGTAATAGTGGTTGTTGCTGCTTCGAGTAACCGTAGATGGTTTCGCTTATAGGATCATAGGGTACGTCGAATATATCTCCCCTAGGTCCTGCGGTCGAAGCTACTGACTCCATATCAGTTTTCAACTGAGTTGGGTTAGAAGGATTTATCCGAGGCCGATTCAGCTTCGTCTTGGCCTGGAACCTTCTCTTAAGCCTTTGCAGCTGTGTAGGCTTCTCCTGTGGGCAATGGGGAGCCTTAACACTGTGCTGCGGGGAGAGAAAATTAGCTCCTTGGAACGCACGACCCTTTTCAACGCTCCGGAGTTTTTGCCCAACTTCTCAGGTACCTGAATAATATCTGAAGGCTTTTTCTTGGCCTTGAAATCTCCCCTGATTTTTTCAAAGGCTTGAAAACCTCGAGAGAGAATATTCCTTCTCTTGGGGATGTTCGGCTGGAGTTTCCCGGTCGGTGCAGAGTCTTGTTTCGTGGAGCCTCCATTTGTCTCGGCGATTTCCCTTGTTGCCGGCCGGTCATGACGTTTTGAATTCACGCCATCATGTCCTCCTTTTTTCGCCATCGTGGATGTCGCACTGTTGTTGTCCTGCAGCTCCGCTCGTGCCTTCTTCATTTTCCAACACGCCAAGAGTCGATGTCCTGCTGCGCCACAAAATTCGCACTTCTCATATTTTGTCGGCCGCTGCTTCGCGTCGATCTTGTCGATATCCATCGGGTCGGCGGTCGTGGGTGGTGCCGATCGCTCCGTGCCAAATGATCGGTTCGGCACGTGGCGTCGTGTCTTGGATTGATCTCGCATCAACGTATCGAATCTCTCTGCTGCACACACCATGTCGGGGTAGTTGTTGTAGTTCGCGGCAATCACCTGTTGCCGGACTTCCATTTTTAGCCCCTCAGTATACGCTTGGATTTTTTCCCCTTCGGTCAGGTCAGTAATTCGGTTGTAGAGGCTCTCCATCTGCTGCGTGTACTGTATTACACTGCCGAACTGTTTATGCCGATGAATCTGCTGTCGCGCCATGTAGTTGGAGTTGATTGGTTCGAAGCGTTGAATTAAAGCTTCCTAAAACTGCGTCCATGACCCCTCGCCTCGGATCTTATTGCTGTTGTAAATCCACTCAAGCGCCGGGCCTCGTAACAGTGTCGCTGCGAGCCGAATCCGCATTGCATCGTGTGTCGGGGTCGTACAGCCAACGGCCTCGAAGAAAATTTTGAGAGTCGCAATGAATCGACGGACGTCAGTGTCTCTCGCATTCGGATTGAACGATTCCGGTAGCCTCGGACGTGCCGCCTCAAGATTCACTGTAGCTGCTGCCGCTGCTGCTGGGTGAAGTGTCGGTGTCGCTGCTGCATTCGCTGCTACGTTCGCTGCTGCTGTGGCGGCTACCGACTGGTTCGCGAGAATCTCCTCTATTCACTGGAGTGCCGCTCGCGTCTGGTCCAGGCTGGTGTGTAACTCCGTAATTTTTCGTACGGGATTATCACCATTTTCCTCCATTTGGTGATTTATAGGAAGACATGCGACGAAATTAATCAAGTTCTAGGCGCTGGTCATCTTACTGTGAGTCGAGGTGACTGCAGAAATGACGAGGGTTGATTCTGTAAATCGCATCATTCTCCCTTAGTTGAAATTCACGTCTGATCTTGGCCGTTGAGGAGAAATTCGATCCGACGCTCCAAATTCCAACTTTCTTGGGTGAAATTTCTTGGGGCCGTTGAGATTCATATCGATCCGACGGTCAAAATTCCAACTTTTCCGCCACTGGACCTGAGGAGTGTTCGAAAACCGGTTCGAGGGGTACGTTAGAAAATAGCGCGGAACTTGTTTACGTACCCGAAATCGGCGCTATCCGTCGTCGCCCCTGCGGTTTTAAAAGCTAGGTTTTAGCGGTCGAAAAACTTCGCTTGCAAACAGGCTCTGATTACCAATTGTGAGGATCTAGGATCGAGCTCAGAAAAGAGAATGTGAATTGATTGATTTACCTGGGTACAACACGAGGCTATATATAGTCTCGACACAAGGCCAGTTACCCAGGTGTTACGCGAATAATCTGACGGTCGCGAAGCGTCCCGAACAGAGCCTTCCCGAACTCAGTAGAAAGCAATTTGGTGGCAACCGAAAAGGCTTGAGTTCGGTACACGTAACCTGGTTCGGTGCTATAACTATAATAAAATATAGGAATGCACCTAACCTAGGAAATCAAGCATATCTATGCATGATAAATAAAACCCAAGCTAGATATAGCATAACAAAGTCTAGGCAAGCTAACAAAGCCAGCATAAGCCGTCGTACTCTCACAGCAGACACACGGGCAACAGGAGCGGCGCGCACGGTGGCTACCGGACACAAGCAAGGGTATCCGGACTACTGGAGTAACTGGCTCCGCGGCTAAGACGAGCGGCAGAAGCAACGGACCCACGGGCGACCGACGTCAGCAGGCTCGCTGTGCTACCGGAGCAAGGGTGACCCCCGAACTACTGGCGGTGCTGACATCACGACGGCTACCTCCGCTCAACCTCCCCCAACTGTCCCACACCTCTTTCACACACCCCTTGCTGCACCCCTAGTTCCACTCCCACGACACCCCCCTAGCGCAACTCCCTCGGCTCCCACACACCCACCCCCCTCAGCGGAAGCTGCAGCAGTGGGAGACGGAGGAGAAGGAGCAGGGGACGCTTCACACACCCGCCACCCCCATACCCGCCACCCCCACACCCCAAACGCAGGCGGCACAAGCGCGGCGTGGGGCAGACTCGCGGGCAGCAGCTGGGGCGGCGTGCGAGCAGAAGCGGGGCGGCATGCGGGTCCCTGGGGCGCTGCGACGGGCGAAGGGAGGGGGGGGGGGGGGGAGGCGACGCACGGGCCCCCAGGGCGCCGCGGCGGGCGACGGGCGACGGGAGGGGGGGGCGACGCGCAGGTCCCCAGGGCGCCGTGGCGGGCGACGGGCAGGGCTGCGCGCGGGGCCCCGGGCGCTACGACGGGCGACGGGAGGGGGGGCGGCGCGCGGGCCCCCGGGACGCCGCGGCGGGCGACGGGAGGGGACAGCGCGCGGGCCCCCGGGGCGCCGCGTCGGGCGACGAAACCGCCGCGCGCTCGCCACGCGCGCAGGGCGTGCAGCAGGCAGGAGACGTCACGTGCCCGAGGCGCGCGACAGGTAGGACAGCAGCGGAAATAGGTGGGCCCACAGGCCAGGAGCGATCTCGCTCTGATAGCATGTTGAAACAGTAGCTAGAGCTTAGTAGCCATAGCTAGGGTTTGGGTTTTACGAAGGAGAACTGATAACAGCAGGAGGAGGTTTCACCAGCAAACAATGGGATACATATAGCAAACCCTAACATGGCTGTACTCACTATAGAGTACCCCACTACAGACTAGAGAAGTATAACATTCTGACATCTACACAAGACGAGAACCAGTGACCTAACTACAACGAGACCTAACTGCACACAACACCTGTGGTGGTCACAAGGCCTGTGGTGAAGATGTCTGTGGTGTTGGCCTCGGACTCCACAAAGTCCAAGCGAGCCTGTCCACGCCTCTGCAACTCTCGTAGGAGAAAGTACTTGACGTTGATGTGCTTCACTCTGCTCTCCAGTCGAGGCTCCCAACAGAGAAGAATCGACGCCTTGTTGTCAGTGAACAAGGTCGGTGCAGAGCTCGGCCGCTCACCAAGGTCTGTGAGCAAGAAAGTCAACCAACGCAGCTCCTGTGCAGCCATGGCTCCAGCGTAGATCTCAACCTCAGTGGTAGAGGTCGAGACCGAGGAGGAGCGCGTCGACCTCCACGAAACAGCTCCAGAGCCCAGGCTGAAACAGTAACCTTGAGTAGACCTGTGGGTCTTGGCGTCGTCAGCGTAAGAAGAGTCACAGTGACCAGTAAGGACGACCGGCTGCGTCCCTCCAAGTACCAACCCCATGCCTGATGTCGTCGCTAGGTACTTCGCCACCCTCACAGCAGCGGTCCAGTGAACAGGACGCTGTCTCCCTGGCGCAACAAAGCTAGCAAGGATGCTGAGAGGGTAGGCGAGGTCCGGGCGAGTACAAGTCATCAGGCACATGAGATAGCCCACCAGCTCTGCTTAGGGACCACTAGGCTCAAACGGCTCGTCAGGAAAGGAACCAGTGAGTCTGTGGTCAACAGCAAGAGGTGTGCGCTGTAGCGTGGAGTGCTGAAGCTCGAACCGCTGAAGGACCTGCTGCACCATGTGTGACTGTGAGAGTGTAATGGTGCGAGCGGCTCTGTCCCTGGTGATCTGCAGGCCAAGGTAGTGGCGCAGCTCACCAAGGTCTGTGCACGTGTGTCTCTTCTACAGTTCACGCTTCATGTCAGCCAAAGCACACCTGTCAGCAGTGGCGGAAACCAGGTCGTCAACGTAGACCAGTACAAAGAACAGTCTGGAGCCACGACAAACAAACAGCGACGGGTCGGCAGAAGATGGCTGGAAACAGAGGTCAAACAGGGTAGAACGAAGGGTGTCGTGCCACTCACAAGGAGCCTGACGGATACTGTAGACCGGTCGCCTCAGCCTCCACTGGCTCCCAAGAGGGAAAGTGCAAGTGAAGGTAGAGGGACGACGCAACCAGACCTCCTCGTGTAGGCTATCCTGAAGGAAGGGAGTGGAGAAGTCGAGAGATTGTAACTCGTAGTCTCTCCGTGCTGCTACGTGCAGTAACACCCGAAGAGTGGTCATCTTCGGGGTAGGCGCGAAGGTCTGAAAGAAGTCCACTCTCTCGCGCTAACTGAAACCTCTGACCATATAGCGCGCCTTGAAGACCGGAGGAGATGCCGGTGGCCGCTTCATCCTGAAGATCCACATGCCATCAACTACGCTCGCCCCAGGGGGGGAACCTCGTCGACGTAAGTTCCTGTGGATGTGTAGGAGGCCATCTCTGAGTCCATGGCAGCTCTCTACTGAGAGGCCCAAGGCCCTGACACTGCCTCGGCGTAAGTGCGAGGAGTCGGTATGTCAAGGGCGTCGGGGTCTCCCTCAGGAGCGAGCAGCATGGCACAGAGATGAGGGGAAGCGGTGCCAGGAACTCTAGCTCAAACTGCCTTTCCTCTAGGGCGTCACAGCCAAGGGCAGACTCACCACCGACGGCCAAAGGACTTGTAGGAAGAGCAACCACAAGACTGATGGCGTAGTGAAGGCGGCGAGTAGAGGCAAACTCAGTGACTGCGGTAGTAAGAGCAGAGACAGAGGACAGAGAGGGACGTGGGTCGGTAACAAGAGAGGCGAGAACACGAGACAGAACAGGACGGTACGTGCGGTAGTAGTCCTTGACAGGAGTAGAGAGGGAAGCAGTGAAAGCCGACTCAGGAGGAGAAGGAAGTACAGAAGGAGACGAACGAGGCGGACTAGAATGAAGCAGGGCAACACGAAGGTCTGAGAAGGGAACAGGGGACGAGGGACGAGCACGAGGAGAGCGACGCGAAGGCCAAGTGTGAGAAAGAGGAGGGGACAACGGAGGCAGAGAAGGAGGGAAAACAGCTGGGGAGGGGTTAGGAGGAGGAAACGGAGGACCAGAGACGGGAGGAGAGGGAGAGGGGAGACCGAGGGTCCAAGACCAGAGACAGGAGGAGGAGGTGGAGGCTGCTGTTGCTGCTGCTGCTGCGGCTGCGACTGCTGCTCCTCTAGCTGCGGCGGCTGCTGCTGCTGCTGCTCCTCCAGCCGCTGTAGCTCCAGCTGCTGCCGCTCCAATTCTCTCTCCTCTCGCTCCAACTCCAACTGCTCCTCACTGGCACGGCGAACACGGGCCTGGTGCCGGGTCGTGTAGGGGTGGGGGGGGAGCGGTGGTAGCCCCAGGACCACTCTCCAAAGAACCAGTCGCACCACCCCCAGAGCCAACACCACCATAAGTAACAAGGCCTGTCCCAGGCTCTCCAGGTCCAGCAGAGGGTGCACCCCCAGTCGTAGCACCCCCAGGGACAGCTCCACTAACACGAGCTTGAAGACTAAAGTCTCCTGCAGGCACAGGCTCAGCTCCAACTCCAGCACCCCCAGAACTACGACCTCGCACAGGTACGCTCTCTACTCCAACTCTAGCACCTCTAGAGCTAGCACCTCCAGGGCCCTCGCCACGAAATCCGGCTCCCGCAGGGTCTGCTGTAGGCTGGGAGGAGGACTGCGGGGAAGGAGGCTGCACCTGAGGGGCTACCGAGGGGGGGGGGGGGGGGAGTGTGGGACACACCTGACGGGACGGGACCAGGGGGGGGAGGCTGTACTGGGGGAGCAGGAGAGGGAGCATGAGGAACCAGGAGACCTCGACAAGGGTACCGGGTATAGTAGGGGACTGACCTGACAAAACGAACGTCGCGGGAGATAAAGAATTGGTGAAGGGAAGGGTGGTAAAAGGTGAAGTCAGAGGAGTCCACGGGGAAACCAAGGAAGACATAGGAAAGGGCGCGAGGGGAGAGGTTATCCGCGGAGGTGTCGCAAACAAGCGCCGAGCAGCCCCAGACACGAAAACACGACGCAACACCACGGGACCCGGTCCAAAGACTGGTCGGTGAAGCCTCTGGCTGAGAGACACATGGCCAGAGGTTCAGCTGGTGAGCGGCGTACCGAACCGCGTAGGGCCACAGATAATGGAGCGCACGGGCGTGGATCATGGAGGTGCGTGCAATCTCCATGACCAAGCCTATGCGGCGCTTAGCAACCCCATTCTGCTGTGGGGACTCTGGAAGCGTCCAGGAGTGACGGATGCCCTACTCGCGACAGAATCCAGCGAGAATGCCGAAGCAAAACTCACCCCCACGGTCGAAGTGAAGACAGCTGACACGACGACCACGAGTGTCCGCAGTGGTAAGTAACCACCGGATCAGCATAGAAGTCACCTTAGACTTCTTCGCCAGGGGGAACACTGTGGTGTAGCGAGAGTAGTCGTCAACGACCACCAGAAAGAAACTCTCTCGATCAGGGCCAGGGCGAGGGGCGGGGCCCCAGACGTCCAAGTGGAGAGTCTCGAAGGGCTCAGAGACCGGACGAAGGGAGGAGGAGTGAGGGGTGGCGCGCAGCTGACCCTCGACGCAGGGACCGCAAGGTGGTGCAAGCGAAGGTGGTAGCGACGGCAAGACTCGCGGGAGGCCTAAGACAAGACGCTGACTAGACATAGTGCGCAGGCGAGGAATGGACGGGTGCCCCATCCGGTGGTGCCACAGAACAGTGGGGTGGGCAAGTGATCGGCAGGAGCACGACGCAGCAACTGGACCAGACAACGGAACCTAAGTAGATACAGCTATCTGGGGAGACGCGGCAACCTGGTGAGACGCGGGAACCTGACGGGGGGCAGTGACAGGGGTCGGGGGCAGAAGCTGTTGCTGCTGCGGCTGCTGCTGCTGCTGCTGCGGCTGCTGCTGCTGCTGGTGCTGCTGCTGCTCTCGGGGGCCAGTGTGAAGTGTGTAGAGACCAGAGCCTGGATCAGCGGTAAAGGTGGCGAGAGGTGCGTACGTGTCCCCGTCGACACAAACCACAGTCTCGCCAGAAGGCTCAATCCACACACCCATGTGCTGACTCACGAGCGGCCTCACGCCCACCAAGTTCCTCGAGAACGAGGGGACGTGGAAGCCGGTCAGAGAACCGGAGGGAACAGCCGGGCACGGAAGCGTAGTAGTGTAGCGAGTAGTGACTGGGCCAGAAGTGTGATCAGCCAGTGCTACAGAGACTGACGTAGGAAGCGGGGTAAGTGCCGTGCGGTCGCGGAAGAAACAGTGCGAAGCTCCGGAGTCCAAAGTGAAATTCAGCGAAGCGTCCTTCGGAGCAGCTCCTGGACTAGTGTCTACACAAGTACCTACACCAGCAACAGGCACCTCAGCAAGACTAGCACCTAAGCTAACAACACTCGAGTAAACAGAGTCAGAAGCACTAGAGTCAACAACAGCATATGTGAAAAAATGAGGGATGAATGCACTAGGAAACAGGTGGGTACAAGTAGGAAAACCTAAAAGTGTTGTACCCCATATTGTCTACCCCACTACAGCCTACACAGACTATAGCAAATAAGTTTTACACACCCCCATAGGCAAAGTGGGGGAGAACAAGAGGTCACAAGACCAGTCAAGCAAAGCAAAGCAAGCTCAGGGTGGATCACAACGTCACCACACATTCCGAGCACAAGTTCAAGGCCACAAGGCCAGTTCACATGTAAGATCATATATAAAGGTAAACAAGCAAGTGCAGGTATAGAAAGATCACAGTACATGCAAGGTCAAGAAGTGAGCAAGTGAGGCCAAGTAGGCACAAGACCTAGCATCGTACAGCAGCGCTGATGATCACAAGGCGGAAGTGCCTTGGTAAAGATATGAGCAGTGTTGGCCTCAGAGGCCACGTAAGCAAGGTGCAGCTGACCACGCTGCTGCAGCTCACGAGCAAGGAAGTAGCGAAGAGCAATGTGCTTCGTTCTGTGCTCCAGTCTGTTCTCCCGACACAAGGCCAGCATGGCCTTGTTGTCTACGTACAGAACTGGAGGAGAACGAGGCGGCTCTCCTAGGTCAGTCAGCAGGTAGGTGAGCCAGCGTAGCTCCTGTGCAGCCATGGCCCCCGCGTAGATCTCAGCCTCACAGCTGGAGCCGAGAACAGAAGACGAGCGGGTAGTCCGCCATGAAACAGAGCCAGAACCAAGGCTGAAGGTGTAACCCTGTGACGACCGCTGCGTAGCCTGGTCGTCAGCCCAAGAAGCGTCTGCGTGACCTGTGAGGACCACTGAACGCCGCCCTCCAAGCACTAGCCCCATGCCCGACGTACTGCACAAGTAGCGCAACACCCTCTTCGCTGCAGCCATGTGCTCTGGTCGGTGTCTCCCAGGAGCAACATAGCGTGCCAAGATGCTAAGAGGGTATGCAAGGTCAGGTCGAGTGCAGGTCATCAGGTACATGAGGCAGCCAACAAGCTCTGGGTATGGGCCACTCGGCTCTACGGACTCATCCGAAGGCAGAGCTGAGAGCGAATGGCGAGTAGACAGAGGAGTGGCCTGAGGCGAGGAGTACGTGAAGTCGAAGCGCTGAAGGACCTGCTGCACCATGTGTGACTGAGTCAGGGTAATGGTGCGCTGTGCTCTGTCCCAGGTGATCTGCAAGCCAATGTAGCTGCGCAGTTCACCCAGGTCTGTGCACGTGTGTCTCTTCTGCAGCTCGGACTTCACGTGGGCGAGTCCAGCAGTGTCAGCAGTGGCAAAGACCAAGTCGTCGACGTACACGAGGATGTAGAACGGCGGCAAAGAGGTGTCGGTGCGCAGAAACAGCGACGGGTCGGCAGTAGAAGGAGCAAACCCAAGAGCCGCAAGTGTAGTCCTCAGTGTGTCGTGCCACTCACGGGGCGCCTGGCGGAGACCGTAGACTGGCCGCCGGAGGCTCCACTGGGTACCAGGAGGAAACGACCCAGTGAAGCCAGGTGGGCGACGCAGCCAGATCTCCTCGTGCAGGCTGCCCTGCAAGAAAGCTGTGCTGAAGTCAAGAGAATGAAGCTCGTAGTCGCGCTGAGCGGCTATGTGCAGCAGCACCCGAAGAGTGGTCATCTTTGGGGTGGGAGAGAAGGTGTGAAAGTAGTCAACTCCCTGCCGCTGACTGAAGCCTCGAGCCTCGTAACGCGCCTTGAAGACAGGCGGAGAACCCGGCGGCCGCTTCACCCTGAAAATCCACATGCCACTGACGATGTTCGCCCCAGGTGGGGGAACGTCGTCGACGTAGGTGCCTGTGGACTTCCAGGAAGCCATCTCTGCGTCCATGGCTGACTGCCACTGAGAGGAGTAGGGACCCTCTATCGCCTCTGCGTAAGAGCGCGGAGTCGAGATGTCTGGTGCATCCGGGTCTCCCTCAGGGGCAATCAGCATGGACACGAGATGAGGCAAAGCAGCAGCAAAACACTGGAACTCCTCTTGCCTGTCCTCAAGGACGTCCGTGCTAAGAGCACACTCACCCCCGACGGACGGAGGACAGACAGACTCAGACTCAGCAACAAGACTAGCAGCGTAGTCTAGACGACAGTGAGCAGCGAAGTCAACCAACTCAGCAACTAAGGCAGACGCAGCAGTGGACTCAAAGGAAGGGTCAGTGACAACAGTAGCCAGGAGACGCGTGACAGTAGGACTGGCAGCACGAAGAGAGTCCGACTCCGGGTCAGCAAGAGCAGGAAGAGAGGACTCTGGAGGAGACGGCAAAGGGACATGCTGCGGAGCAGTGGAAGGACGCAGTGCCATCTGGTGCGTGCCCGGGACCGCAGGAGGACGCTGACGCGGAACACGACGACTAGTGCGAGCAGCACGAACAGGCGACGCAGGACGAGATGCAGGCGCACGACGCTCAGCAAGACCTCCAGTAGGACCAGTGTAGGGAGAAGGAGCAGGCAGTGGGGAGGCAGGCTGTAACTGTGACTGCGACTGGTCAGGCTGTGGACACTCTAAGGGAGGAGCAGGCACAGTAGAAGGCGGGAGACCAAGAACCTGCTCAAGGAGCGGAACGAAGTACGGCCGCGGCCGCGCAGCGCCTCCAGAAACAGCAGGGACAGCACCAGTACCCCCAGCGGCAGCACCAGCGCCAGCAGCACCTCCAGCTCCAGCAGCGCCAACTCCAGCACCCTCAGAAGCACCACCGCCAGCAGCACCTCCAGCTCCAACACCCCCAGCAGCTCCAGCTCCAGCAGCTCCAGCAGCACCAACTCCAGCAGGACCGCCAGCTCCAGCACCGCCAGCAGCTCCAGCACCAGGAGCACCTCCAGGCCCAGCAGCTCCAGTACCCCCAGCAGCACCAGCAGCTCTAGTACCTCCAGCAGCACCAGCAGCACCTCCAGCAGGACCAGCGCCAACAGCTCCAGCAGCACCCCCAGTCCCAGCAGCTCCAGGACCATAGGCTCCAGCACCTCCAGTGCCGACCCCAGGGTCAGCAGCAACACCAACTCCAGTAGGCTCAGCGCTCTCAGCTCCAGCTCCAGCAGCACCACGGAGGCTGCGACAGTACCGAGAGTACCACTCACGTAGCTGCTGGAAAGAGAGAGCGCCCCCAAGCGCAGCACCCCCAGGCTCAGGACCTCCAGACCCAGCACCCCCAGGGACAGCACCCCCAGGCTCAGCACCTGCAGTCTCTGCACCCCCAGGCTCAGCACCCGCAGTCTCCGCACCCACAGGCTCAGCACCCCCAGTCTCCGCACCCCCAGGCTCAGCACCCCCAGGCTCAGTACCTCCAGACCCAGCACCACCAGGCTCAGCACGCTCAGTACCTCGCGCAGGACCAGAGTCGACAGCTACCTCGACAGGCTCGACCGGGTCTACCTGGGAAACACCTGAGGGAGCAGGAACCTGGGGAGGCAAGGGGTCTACCAAGGCAGCACCTGGCGTAAGGAAGAGCGGCGGAGGGGGGAGCGGGGCAGTGCGGTAGGGAAGAGACGGTAGAAGGGGACCCACTCGTCAAACGTGACGTCCTGGGATGACAGAACACAGCGCGAGGTGGGGTGGTAAAACTGCCAACCAGGCGCGTCAGGGGGGAAGCCAAGGAAGACGCAGGGAACAGCACGGAGGGACAGCTTGTCCGCAGACAAGTCGCGGACAAAAGCCCGAGATCCCCAGACACGAAACGCAGACGCATCGCCAACCTTCCCCGTCCACCGCAGAGTAGGGGAGGTCTCCGGCAAGGAGACCCGGGGCTGAAGGTTGATCTGATGCGCCGCGTACTGAACCGCGAACGGCCATAGAAAATGGGGAGCAGCCGCATGGATCATGGACGTACGAGCGACGTCCATGACCATGCCAATGCGGCGCTCAGCAATCCCATTTTGCTGTGGAGAGGCCGGAAGCGTGAACGTCTGGCGGATGCCCTGTGCACGACAGAAGGCTCGCAGAAGGTCAGAGGAAAACTCACCGCCTCTGTCGGATTGCAGACGCAGAACAGGAAAGTCCGAGCTGAAACTCTCTCTGAGCTGGAGACGAGCTGCGCGGATCCAGTCGATCAACACCTCAGTGACCTCACCCTTGCTGCGCAAGGGGAAGACTGTGGTATAACGCGAGTAGTCGTCAACCACCAGCAGGAAGTAACGCTCGTGACCCTGTCCACGGACGCGGGCTGGGCCCCACACGTCCATGTGAAGCGTCTGCAGCGGAGCCTCTGTCGGAGGAAACTCGGAGGAGTGAGGAGCGGCGCGCTGCCGCCCCTCGATGCAGGGAACGCAGGAGGGGGCAGGCCCCGGAGGAAGTGAAGGGAGGGACCGGGGGAGACCCGAGACAAGGAAACGAGAGGCCATGCCTCGGAGACGAGGCAGGGAGGGGTGACCAAGGTGGTGGTGCCAGAGGAGAGTCTGGTGAGACAGGAGACGACACGAGCAGGGGGCAGACTCAGGACCAGACCTGGACGCTGCAGCAAACACCTGACTCGACGCAGCTACCTGAGGAGACTCAGTAGTCAGTGTGTACAGGCTCGACCCCGGCTGACGGGTAAACGTGGCCAAGTGTCGGCCCGTCCGAGCACACGTACAGTGGGTCACTCGCTGACGCGCAGGAGTGAACTGGTCAACCCCTCCATCCTGTAGGTCAGCACCACTCACCAAGTTCGTAGAGAACGAGGGGAGGTAAAGACCTGACAGGGAGCCAAAAGGGGCCGTCGGACACGGTAAGACAGTGGAGAAGTGGGCAAGGACAGGACCCCCAGAGGGGTCTGCCAGGGAGACTGCACTCGGCCGACTAAGCGGCGTGAGTGTGGTGCGGTCTCGAAAGAAGGAGCGGGAAGCACCCGAGTCAAGGGTGAAGGTGTGTAAAGCCTGAGACGACGTGGTACCTGAGAGAGCAGACTCACCAGCACCTGGGGCAGCAGACTCACCAGCACCTGGAGGAGTAGACGCACTAGCACCTAGAGCAGCAGCCTCACCAGCACCTAGAGCAGCAGCCTCAATGCCCGGGTCAGGCGGAACACACAGGTAACAGTCACCCACATTACTAGTAGGCAATGCATACATGGCAGTGAGGATAGCATCATAGTCAAGAGCATAGATATCTACCCTCTGCCTAAGCAGCTCTACCCAGTCGGGGAGCTCAGCGGCCTCACCAAACTCCGTACGCCAGGCGTCTCTAAGACGGGCGAAGCAGCGGGACTCTGCGTGACCAAACGTCCCGCAAGGCTGACCAGTCCGAGCACCAGTGCGAATGACGTACGGACAGCGAGCAGTACTCCGGGACCCTCCACGCTGAGCGTACCACTCACGAAGTTGCTAGGGCGAAAGGACCGCGCGCGGACTACGCTGCAGCTGCACCTGGCCACTACAAGCAGCTCCTGAACTACTCACGCCAGAACGACTCTCACTACGGTCACCCCGACAACCCCAAGTAGCGTACCACTCACGAAGCTGCTGGGGCGTGAGGGACTCACGCGGATGTCGCTGGAGCTGCATCTGGCCACCGCCAGGGGCAGCAGGAGCAGTGGTAGCCGCAGTGGCAGCAGTAGCAGCAGTAGCAGTGCGGCCACCCCTACAACCCCAACTAGCGTACCACTCACGAAGCTGATGGGGGGCGAGGGACTCACGCGGACGGCGCTGGAGCTGCATCTGGCCACGCCAGGAGCAGCAGTAGTAGTAGAAAGAGCAGTAGTAGCAAGAGCAGCAGTAACAGCAGGAACAGCAGTGCTCACCAGTGGCAAGAAGGGCAGGAGTACGACAGCGGCAATGGTGAGGCCGCTACCACCGCAGGGCGAGGGCTCCGCGGCTGCTGCAGGGACTGCTGCTCCAAAGGCCAGGGGCGGCTGCTCCAGGGGCCAGGGTGCCGCGGCGGGCAGGGGCGGCGGCGGCTGACACGGCAGCGGCGGCGGCGGCTGCTGGTGTCGGCGGCGGCGGCAGCTGCTGCTGTCGGCGGCGGCGGCTGCTGCTGTCGGCGGCGGCGGCTGCTGCGGCCGGGGCAGGGGCGGCGGCGGCGGACACGGCAGCGGCGGTGGCGGCTGCTGTCGTCGGCGGCGGCGGCGGGTCGGCGGCGGCGGCGGCAGCTGTTGTCGGCGGCGGCGGCGGCGGCAGCTGCCGTCGGCGGCGGCGGCGGCTGCTGTTGATGGTGGCGGCTGCTGCGGCCGGGGCAGGGGCGGCGGCGGCTGAGAAGGGGCCGCGACGGGCCACGAAGGGGCCGCAAGGGGCCGCGAGGGGCCGCGAGGGGCCGCGAGGGAGCCGCGACGGGGCCGCGAGGGGCCGTGAGAGGGGCCGCGAGGGGCCGCGAGGGGCCGCGAGGGGCCGCGAGGGGCCGCGAGGGGCCGTGAGAGGGGCCGCGAGGGGCCGTGCGAGGGGCTGCGAGGGGCTGCGAGGGGCCGCGAGGGGCCGCGAGGGGCCGCGAGGGGCCGCGAGGGGCCGCGAGGGGCCACTAGGGAGCTGCGAAGGGGCCGCGAGGGGCCGTGAGAGGGGCCGCGAGGGAGCGGCTAAGGGGCCGCGAGGGGCCGTAAGAGGGCACGACGGGCCGCTAAGGGCAGGGGACGCGACGGGAGGGCAGGCACACGGGTCGCGACTCGGGCAGGGGCGAAGCGTGCTCCGGGCAGGAAAAAAAATTTCGATTTTCGGTGGGCCCTAGGAAACGTTCCCACTAGGGAACCTGCTCTATACCATGTGAAAAAATGAGGGATGAATGCACTAGGAAACAGGTGGGTACAAGCAGGAAAACCTAAAAGTGTTGTACCCCATATTGTCTATCCCACTACAGCCTACACAGACTATAGCAAATAAGTTTGACAGCATACATAGCATGAGGAGTTCCTAAGAGATCAACTAACTGACAAGCCGATATGCCCCACAGAGCGGGGTCGTACGTCTGAACAAGGGGAAAACAGTCAGGGGCAGGGCCGTCAACGCCGTAGGCGAACCGAACCGTGTCAGTAAGCTGAGCAAAGCACTGACCCGGTGGGTGGCTGCGGCCACAAGGCTGGCCGCGGCGGGCACCTGTCAGAACGTGATAGGTCTAGGGAGGGTGGACGACACCGCGCTGCAGCTGATGCTGTCCTGACCCTTGCCCCGAAACCTGCTGCTGTCGCTGTGGCTGCTGATGTCGCTGAGTCAGGTACCACGCTGCTGCTCCACCCCCTGAGGCTGGCAGACCAGTAGGTGGCTGACGAACCCGGACGTCACCTCTACCAGCTGCAGCAGGGGAGTCACCGGCCGCTGCACGAGGTGCTCCTCCAGCCCCTGCACTCCCGCCGCCACCGCTCGCCACGTCACCCCCACCGCCTCCGCCCGCACCCTGACCGCCCCTTCTGCCACTTCTACCCTGAGACCGCGAAGAAGTTGTAACAGCAGCTGCGGTCACGTCAGTAGCGGCAGTGGCGAGGGTAGCAGTAAAGGTGGGGAGCTAAGAAACAGTGTACCCGTGAAACAGTGGAGGGGGCACAGCACCAGAGGCAGAGGCTACCGAGCGGAGGTTGCTCTCAACGACCTTGAGAGCAGACTCAAGGATGAGGATAGTAAGCTCGCTAGGATGCTTCAGAAGAAGTGCGTCACGAACCGAAGCAAGGCGGTTAGGGAGGCTAGTGGTGATGAAATAGATAGTGATCGGCATTGGAGGAGGGAGCAGTGCAAGCTGTGTGCCAGTGGAGGCAGCGCGAAAGCTAGAGTCCAGTGAGCGCAGATGAGCGATCAGGTCAGCAGAACGCTCAAATGAGGCGAGGTCAGGAAACAGCAAGGGGAGAAACAAGCGACCAAGAGAGACAGTGGAAGGAGTAGCATAGCGGGCCTTGATCACAGTCAGGAACTCACTAGCCGTGCGAACCTGTGAGAAATGGGTCTCCTCGGACTCATGGAGGAGGCTGCTGAGGGCAATGCAGGCCGCAGCGTCGCGTGATCTCCAGGCTGTCAAGTGAGCACGCTGACGCGCAACATGCTCTCTGTCCTCAGGGGTAGCGTCAAGGCCTAGGGTATCAGGATCGGGGGGCGCGCAGAGTTCACCAGAAGCGTGCACCCACAGGGACTCATTCGCCTGTACTTGACTCTCTAGGAGACGATGCGCACGCTGGAGCCAGACAGAGAACTTGAGGGGCCTACCCTCTGCATCAAAGCGAAGGACCCTAGGGGTTGCCATAGCTGAAGCGGAAGCGACTAGGCGGGCAGGGCGCAGCGGGCGCGACGGGCACAGCAGTTAGAGTAGACCAAGGCAGGCAAGACGAGCACGGCAGACACAGTGAGCACGACAGGCACGGGTGGGCGTGGGGTATACGGCGGGCGGCGCGAGCGCGTTCGCAGGCACGGTAGCGTGCGCGGCTGCAGGCTCAGGGGCAGGCGCGGCGGTAGGCGCGGCAGTGAGCACGGCAGCAGGCGCGGCGGCAAGCGTGGTGCGCGGGCGCAGCTGCAGATGCGGCGGCAGGCGCGACGCTCGGGCGCAAAGGCTGGCGTAGGGCGCGGGCGCGGCGTCAGGCGTATGGCAGGATCACGGGCGAGCGGGCGTAGAGGCACGCAGGCAGGCGCGCGTGCGAGCAGGCGTAGAGGCGCGCGGGCGAACGCGGGGCAGGCGTTCGGGCGAGCGGGCACGTAGGGCAGACGCGGGCGGGCGCGTAGGGGCAGGCGCGGCGAGCGCTTAGGGCTGGCCCGCTGGCGGGCGCTCAGGGCAGGCGCGGCGGGCGCTTAAGGGCAGACGCGGCGGGCGCTAAGGGCAGGTGCACGGCGGGCGCTAAGAGCAGGTGCACGGCGGGCGCTAAGGGTAGGCTTGCTGGCGGCAGGCGTGGCGGGCTCTAAGGGCAGCCGCGACAGAATGGGTGACGGGACGGGACGGGCGCGAGAGCGGGCAGAACGCGGTGCGGCAAGCGCGACTGCATGCGCGCGGCAGACGGGTGTACGAAAGGGTGCTACTTCAGCGCTACGAGACAGGACGGGTGAGGCGCGTGAGGCTCGGGAGGCTTGGGCAAAAGGAACGGGATCCTACAGGATCCTACACTACAGGCTACAGCATTTGACAGATTTCAACAAAGTTTTGAGTTGAAAATGAAGGGAACGTTGTTTGTTATACGAGCATACGTGGTCTCCTCATTTCCATACGTTTCATGCTTTCGCGTCCCCTGTCCTTGCTGTTTTACTGAAACCATTAGGGTTATGGAAAAGAACAATTTGCTCGTTTGTTTTTGCAAGGAATTTTCTCGGCATTCCTTATGGAGCCCGACTACATCGCGTACAACAACAGCCGTTGTTCGCCCGTTACTGCTAACGGGGCTTCGCCAACTTCGCGCGCACTGTTTTTCCAAACCTCGCACTGCTGGCCCGGCCGTGTCGGCCTACGCTTCGGGACAAGCCCGAGCCTTGCTGCCAGCATAGCACTAGCTAGCTCGCACGCACCGCGTTACCGTTTGCATGTTTCGCGTATAAATGTTCGCTCATGCCTTCGCTCACATCTTTGTACTCGTTTTGACACCTTAGTGCAATCCTCGCTACCTCGATCCATTGCACCCGTAACACTTGGTATTCAGAGCCTCTTTCTTTCGGACCGCGCATCTCCGCACCCAGGAGATCAACTTTTGATTTTCCACTCGAAGGGACTCACGCACCTTAGCACCTAGGAGCCGCTGTCCTCGCGTTCTGTCGCAAACGCGTGCAGCCACGACTGCGCCTAGACTAAGACGAGCCGACACCCTTCGAAATGGCTGAGCACATTGATATCACGACTCTCACGCAGGAGCACTTGAACGATCTGCTGCGACAAATCCGCGAGAGCGCCGAGGAAATCGCGACGCTGACGGCAGAACGCTCGTCCCTGCAAAATGATCTCACACGAGCACAACAAGCACAATCTCAAGCACCTGGCACTCCGGAACAGCCCGAACCACAAGCATCGCAACACGGAAGCGTGGGGCAACCCGCGAGCGCGGCCAGTGATGGCGTCGTCCGCCCCGACGGAGACGACGACCACGGCACGACACACCCCGAAGCGACGAATGCGGCCCGAAGCCAGCCACGCGTCACAATTTCGGCACCAACCGACAATTCGGCATTACCGTCACCGATGCCGCTGAAGCCGCAGCGTCCACCATGCTTCGATCCCAGTCAAAGGGGTGGTCCTACCGTTCAGGCGTGGTTGTTCACGATGAACGTGTTTTTCGACGCCAACTACGTCTCGGAGGATACGGCGAAAATTCGCTACGCCGTGTCGCTGCTGCGAGGACCCGCCATGGATTGGTGGCGCGTCATCGTCACGAAGCCGATGGACTACGCGACTCTACCGACACGGGAAGGACAAACCGGACCCTGGGCGCCGTCGTATTTCGTGGAGGTGCCCCAGTATCGCACGTGGGATGCGTGGTGCGCAGGTCTGCGCGCTCGTTTCGAGCCAATCGCGGCTTCGATCGTGGCGCGACAGAAGCTCCGCACTTGGCGCCAACTCGGTTCCGTCCAAGACTACACGAGCGGATTTCTGGCGCTATGCGAGCAGGTGGGATATATGCACGAGAGCGAGCGCATCGACCACTACATCGGCGGCTTGAAGCAGGACATCGCTCAGGAAATCCAGCTTCGCGGCGTCACCGACTTTCAAGAAATTCTCGTCATGGCGGAGAAACTCGACTTCTTCCGCCGACCGAGACCGGGGTCCTACGGAAGCAGCCATTGGGGACATCGGTCTCGTGGGACGAACGAGGGCGCCACGATACGTGCCGTCGCCGCAAATGCCGCTGCCGCACCGTTCAAAGGGCGCTGCTTTGCGTGCAATCGGCAGGGACATCGCAAGAGCGAATGCCCGGAAAACGCTAAGGGAAAGGGGGAAGCTGAGCAGCGGAAACAGACCAAGCAGCAGGGAAACGCTGGAAGTCAGTAGCAGACGGGCCCTCTACTGACAGGTCACGCCGCTCGCCCGACCCAGCCGACCCTCACCGAGTGATTGTGCCGGTTTACACAATCGACCACACCCGGCCGAATAAGGAGGGTACTACGGTAGACAGCCCCATACTGCTGAGTGGGAAAATTGGGACAGACTTAGTTAAAATCTTCGTAGACGGGGGAGCCAGCCACAGCCTCATCAACACTGCCACGGCACGGAAGCTGAAACTGCCACTGAACAAATGCTTACCTGAGATCGATGCAAGACTGGTCGATGGCACGCCACTGGCGATACGGGAACGCGTAGACCGGGTTCGGATTCGATGCGGGGGTAACTTCACGTTTAGCCAGGAAATGCTCGCGACGACCCTCGACTGAACTGACATTTTACTCGGTCGGGATTGGTTGCGACGACACAATACGCGAATCGACTGGATGACGGGTGACTGCACCGTGCGAGTGAACGGTAACAACATCGCCTTACCTCGCTGGGGCTCGCCTGAGTCTTCGTCGGTGCGTGTCAACGCGATCACAATGAAGCGCGCCGTAACGGCAGGAGCTGACGTGTATGCGGTTGACATTCGGGAAGCCGAAGCAGCAGACCAGGGAGGGGATTTACAGAAACTGCTTGCCGACGTACCGGATGACTTGGCAGCACTCCTGAAGCAGTACAGGGAGATATTTCCAGATGACCTGCCAACGGGGCTGCCACCTCAGCGACCGCACGACCACAGAATAGAACTAGAACCGGGGGCACAGCCGACAGTACAGCGACAGTTTCGACTGACCCAACCCGAACTGGACGAACTGAGGAAGCAGCTGGATTACCTGCTCGAGAAGGAATTCATTCGCCCTAGTTCGTCACCCTTCGCAGCACCGATACTGTTCACACCGAAAAAAGACGGGGGATTTCGCATGTGCATAGATTACAGAGCACTGAATAGGGTTACCATCAAATCCCGTTACCCCATCCCACGAGCCGACGAACTGATCGACCAACTGCGCACAGCCCGGGTTTTCTCAAAAATTGACCTCCGAGCGGGGTTACCACCAGATTCGCGTCAATCCGCCCGACTGCCCTAAGACCGCATTTCGCACACGCTACGGATCCTTCGAATACACCGTCATGCCCTTCGGACTGACCAACGCCCCCGCCACTTTTCAAATGACCATGAACGAAGCTTTCCGCCCGCTTTTATGTAAGTGTGTCATAGTATACCTGGACGACATACTGATTTACAGCCCCGACAGAGCACAGCACTTACAGGACATCGAAGCAGTTTTCAAGATACTGAGTGAGAACCGCCTACTGACCAAAGCGTCTAAGTGTGAGTTTTTACAAGACCGACTGGAGTTTTTGGGCCACATTATTTCAGCTGCAGGAGTAGAAATAGACCCGAAAAAAATCGCGACGATTCAAGCATGGCACGCGCCGACCAACTTGACCGAGTTGCAGAGTTTTTTGGGGTTCATCAACTACGTGCGCCGGTTCGTACCCGACATGGCGAAGCTGACTGCCCCGCTGACAGACCTGCTCAGGAAGGGGGTTGAGTACACGTGGGGGGAGAACGAGCAAGCTGCCTTCTCGGCCCTCAAAAACATTTTGTGCTCACCGCCCGTGCTTCACATCGCAGATCCGCACCGTCCGTTCGAGCTCGTCACCGACGCAAGTGACATCGCTGTGGGAGCGGTACTGTTGCAGGACTTCGGGAACGGCCTCCAGCCAATCGCGTACGAGTCCCGCAAGCTGCACCCGCCCGAACGCAACTACCCGATACACGACCGCGAAATGTTGGCGATCGTGCACGCGTTTAAGGTTTGGCGGTGTTACCTGACTGGCGCCGACGTGACAGTACGGACAGACCACCGATCACTACAGTACCTGCGCGCCCAACCAAATCTCAATCCGCGACAGATTCGCTGGTTGGACTACCTCGAGTCCAACTTCCACTACACGGTTACGTACAAAAAAGGCGCATCCAACATCGCCGACGCACTCACCCGCCCTATCGCCCAACTCCATGCCATCCTACTCGCCCAAACCAACCCGCTTTTAACAGGCCTATTCACTCACGGATACCGCACCGACCCATTTTTCACGACCGGAAATTCACAGCAACTGGCAGAAGTAAAGGAGTTTATTACGTAAAAACAGGCACCAACCGCATCTGGGTACCCGCGTACTCACTGCTGAGGGAGCTGCTACTGCAGGAGGCACACGACGGAATTACCTCGGGACATTTTGGGGTAGAAAAAACGCGACGGCAACTGCAGCGGTATTACTACTGGCCGAAGCTGTTGACCGACGTGCAGCAGCACGTGGGCTCGTGCCCCACGTGTCAGGTGATGAAGAGCTCGAGGAAGCGGAAGGCGGGTCAACTGCAGCCGATACCACCGCCCGAGCGCGCCTGGCAGCAGGTTACCATGGACTTCGTCACAGGGTTACCTTCGAACCCTGGGGGTAACGACGCGGTGATGGTCGTCGTTGACAGGTTGACGAAGATGGCACACTTCGCTGCGTGCAAAAAGTCGATCTCAGCCGAGGAGACCGCTCGCCTGTTCATCGCAACCGTTGTCCGCCTGCACGGGATACCAGCAGCGATTATCAGCGACAGGGACACGAAGTTCACCAGCAATTTTTGGAAGAACCTCTGGGAGCAGTTCGTAACACGGCTACAGTTCAGTTCGTCGTACCACCCCGAGACCGACGGTCAAACGGAGCGGACGAATCAGATGATGGAGCAGTTGATTCGTGCCACGTGCGACGACCCGACCACTTGGGAGCAGTAGCTGCCGCTGATCGAGTTCGCGTACAACAACGCCACGTCAGCGACGACGTAGCAGTCCCCCTTCTACCTGAACTATGGGCAAAACCCTACAGTGTCCATGACGCCGAGTCCGGACAACCCAACACCACGTGCACAGCAATTCGCCGAGATTCTGCAAGCTGCCCGCACCAGAGCCGCAGAAGCAATTAAAAAGGCAAACGCCATCGCTAAGCGCAACGCTGACCGCCACCGCCGCCCAGTCACGTATCAGTCAAGGGATTACATTCTGCTCGACACGCAAATTCTGTGACTGCCCGACGTACCGAAACTTTGACCGCGCTATTGTGGCCCATTCCAAATCAGCCACATGATCACGCCAGTAACCGCGCACCTACTGTTACCGATCGACTTGTACATCAGCCCATCGTTCCACGTCAGCCTACTTCGCCCATACATCCCAACTACCAGCCAATTGCCCCGTCACCGCCCGCATTTCATGACTCGCCCTGCATCGGAGCCGATCATCGAGCCCGAAAATAATATGAGCCATCGGATCCGCCACCCCACGGGAATCAGGAGGATTGAATTCCTCGTTCGTTGGAAGGACCGCACACCAACTGAAGATAGCTGGGTGCCCCTGGCCAACATCGAAAACCACCCTGCCCTGCAAGTGTACCTGAGGAGCCGGGGATTCCGCGATATACACGCACTCGCGTAGCGGAGGGGGCTTCTTAAGAGGGGGGGGGGGGGGGGGTGGGGGGGGGGGGGGGGGGGGGGGGGGGGTGGGGTAGTGTAAGGAATTTTCTCGGCATTCCTTACGGAGCCCGACTACATCGCGTACAGCAACAGCCGTTGTTCGCCCGTTACCGCTAACGGGGCTTCGCCAACTTCGCGCGCACTGTTTTGCCAAACCTCGCACTGATGGCCCGGCCGTGTCGGCCTACGCTTCGGGACTAGCCCGAGCCTCGCTGCCAGCATAGCACTAGCTAGCTCGCACGCACCGCGTTACCGTTTGCATGTTTCGCGTATAAATGTTCGCTCATGCTTTCGCTCACATCTTTGTACTCGTTTTGACACCTTAGTGCAATCCTCGCTACCTCGATCCATTGCACCCGTAACAGTTTTATTCATTACACTAGAAGTATCCGAAGTTGGTGCACATCCTCTTGTATTTAGTTGTGCGTGAAGGTCAGTTCTAAGAGAGCAACGAACGTTACATTTCGGATGTAGCGTTGTCAGGGCGTGCCATGATCGAAGAAACCGTCAGAATCTGGGAGTAGCTGTACTTATCTGAAAGAAAACAAAAATCGCAGTGCAGTACGCGTGCACAGAGGAGCACACCTAGTTACACAACACCACAACGTCGACTGGATGATGCAGTCCCTTGCCAGTATTCATGCTGATTAGGCGATCACGATGGGTTGTTTCAGCCACTGACTGACCCGTCCACCGTTTCATGGGGGAACAGCTTGAGCCAAATCACACACGTCAGGCATGTCGCTGTCCCTGGTTCCCGAGCCACTCATCTCAGCTAAGTTCCGAACCTAAAACAGTTAGAGAACGGAGGGTCCCTCACCACTTCCCTACCAGCTGAACTGGACCGCCGATATATCTCAGCACGTTCAGGTCGTCGCCCGGGATCGGGAGGCATCAACCCTAAATCCATGCCTCCCTGTGATTTAGGTTGATGCCTCTCTCGGAGAACACCAACATGAACACCATGAACTCAGGTTTCCTTGTGGTCATTAGGGTCTTGGCTGGCTATCCACTGGGTCAAGCAGAAGTCCCCAACATTTCAGACTATCCACACTACTCACCGTGTTCCACCACCACAACGCACCACATCGCACCGAATCCGCAAACTTCCGCCCGACTTTTCTTCCCATTCCAACTTTTCTTTTCCTCTCCAGCCTTTCTCCTCCACAAACACCACCATCCAGCCCACAACGCAACACGAGCTAACGAATCCGCGACCACGAACTCCAGCCGATTTTCTCCTTTCTGCCCCAACCCTTTCCCCTACCACTTCAGATCCCCCTCCGGAATCGCCATTCGGGAGATATACAGCATAAGTCCACATAGCATTCGAAATAATTTGACCAGGATCAACCAACAAAAGAAATTAGTTGTACAACTAGCTCTCCTTTTGTTTCTAGATCGTTTAGGTGATCCTAACCTAATTTCCCATTGCCTTCAAGATTTTTATGTGGAAAAACAGTCGCCTATTCACCAAAAACTGACAACAAACCCCCTATTTTATAAATAGACTTCCTTTTTTTTGACAGGTGTGACCGTAAATTCATTCATCCTGACCTTCGATACTATTGTTTCCTCGGGAACTCGTATCAACCGACGTAAAATGGTTCCAATATAAAGCTTCTCCCTAGGCCTCTGGGAGATGTTATATGTGTTCCTATTATGATGCTAGCCACTCCGACCATTTTTATGAAATGTACATTTAAATTGACTACGATCAACATTTGAGTTTAACATTTACTAACACTCAGTAGTTGCAATTTCTTGGCTGGTTTTTTTGCCCATATTCAACAGCACTTACATTTATTTTCTAAAGATGTGTAAAAAAATGACACGGTAATAGACATGAAACTAGATGTATTATGTAATAGTAATAAGTATTAAGTTTTAAAGGAATTTCAATATTATTCAAGTTAAGAAAATATTGAATAGCATGATTTATAAATACCAAATAGTATCCATTTGTGTTATTTATTGGCTTTGTGTAAGTTATTTATTTTGCTTGTTTTTTTCTTCAAAAGCAAATTATAAAGACTTGAAAAAATATCATAATGTTTTGAAGAAGATTTTCTAATAAGAACAAAATATATTTAATGTGGACATTTTCTACTAGATAGTTCATCTAAATGACCACAATAATATTAACTTGAATTTCTAGCGTGTATTCTACACAAATATAATCATTTTTTCACATGACATTTCGAATTGAGTCATATATATAGTGTAATTTATACATCGTACTTTTATTGTTTTGCTGATATGAGATATCTTGATTAAGAGGCGAAACTTTATCGTTTGTATTCTTAGATAGAGTAACATTTTTTGCATATAATTTTAATTATAATTTGATTTTTTTCGCAAGAAGATAAATAAGAATGTTACTGTTATATTAAACTATTAAAGGAAGAAAACCATATATTCCTATAATGCAGATTCTCAAATCACCAACAGTATAGTTCTGGCCTTGACTACAGAAGCCTTGGAATAAAGGTGATAGTACGTTGTGTATGTGATCTGTTGTGTACCTGTAAGGAATTTTCTCGGCATTCCTTACGGAGCCCGACTACATCGCGTACAGCAACAGCCGTTGTTCGCCCGTTACTGCTAACGGAACTTCGCCGACTTCGCGCGCACTGTTTCACCAAACCTCGCACTGAGAAGATTTGAACAAGAATGAATGAACTATGAATGAAGTGAGTACATATAGGAAACCCTAATTGGGTTGTACCCCCTATGGGATACCCCACTATAGCCTACACAACAGCATAAGCTATATATATGTTCTGACACACCCCCATAGGCAAAGTGGGGGAGAACAAGGGGTCACAAGACCAGTCACGCAAAGCACAGCAAGCTCAGGGTGGATCACAAAGTCACCACACAGTCCGAGCACAACGACAAGGCCACAAGGCCAGTTCACATGCAGGAGTGCACATATATATATAGAGCTAGACAAGCAAGAGCAGGTATATATATGTGACAGTACAAGCAAGGTCAAGAGGAGAGCAAGTGAGGCAAGACAGGTACAAGACCCAGCTGAGTGCAGAAGCGCTGATGGTCACAAGGCGCAAGTGCCTTGGTGAACACATCAGCAGTGTTGGCCTCAGAGGCCACGTACGCAAGTCGCAACTGACCACGCTGCTGCAGCTCACGAGCAAGAAAGTAACGGAGAGCAATGTGCTTCGTTCTGTGCTCCAAGCGCTGCTCTCGACACAAGGCCAGCATGGCCTTGTTATCTACGTACAGCACTGGAGGAGAACGAGGCGGCTCTCCAAGGTCAGTCAGCAGGTAGGTGAGCCAGCGAAGCTCCTGTGCAGCCATGGCCCCGGCGTAGATCTCAGCCTCACAACTGGAGCCGAGAACAGAGGACGAGCGAGTAGCCCGCCACGAGACAGAGCCGGAACCAAGACTGAAGGTGTAACCCTGCGACGACCGCTGCGTAGCCTGGTCGTCAGCCCAAGAAGCGTCCGCGTGCCCAGTGAGGACCACTGGACTCCGCCCTCCAAGCACTAGCCCCATGCCCGACGTACTGCACAAGTAGCGCAACACCCTCTTCGCTGCAGCCATGTGCTCTGGTCGGTGTCTCCCAGGAGCAACATAGCGTGCAAGAATGCTAAGAGGGTATGCAAGGTCAGGTCGTGTGCAGGTCATCAGGTACATGAGGCAGCCAACAAGCTCTGGGTACGGGCCACTCGACTCTACGGACTCATCCGAAGGCAGAGCTGAGAGCGAGTGGCGAGTAGACAGAGGAGTGGCCTGAGGCGAGGAGTACGTGAAGCCGAAGCGCTGAAGGACCTGCTGCACCATGTGTGACTGAGTCAAGGTAATGGTGCGGCGTGCTCTGTCCCGAGTGATCTGCAAGCCAAGGTAGCTGCGCAGTTCACCCAGGTCTGTGCACGTGTGTCTCTTCTGCAGCTCGGACTTCACGTGGGCGAGTCCAGCAGTGTCAGCTGTGGCAAAGACCAAGTCGTCGACGTACACGAGGATGTAGAACGGCGGCAAAGAAGTGTCGGTGCGCAGAAACAACGACGGGTCAGCCGTAGAGGGAGCAAACCCAAGAGCCGCAAGCGTAGTCCTCAGTGTGTCGTGCCACTCACGCGGTGCCTGGCGGAGACCGTAGACTGGCCGTCGGAGGCTCCACTGGGTGCCAGTAGGGAAAGTCCCAGTGAAGCCAGGTGGACGGCGCAGCCAGATCTCCTCGTGCAGGCTGCCCTGCAAGAAAGCAGTGCTGAAGTCAAGAGAGTGGAGCTCGTAGTCGCGCTGAGCGGCTATGTGCAGCAGCACCCGAAGAGTGGTCATCTTCGGGGTGGGAGAGAAGGTCTGAAAGTAGTCAACTCCCTGCCGCTGACTGAAGCCACGAGCGACGTACCGCGCCTTGAAGACAGGTGGAGAGCCCGGCGGCCGCTTCACCCTGAAGATCCACATGCCACTGACGATGTTCGCCCCAGGAGGGGGAACCGCGTCAACGTAGGTGCCTGTGGACTTCCAGGACGCCATCTCTGCATCCATAGCTGCCTGCCACTGAGAGGAGTAGGGACCCTCTACGGCCTCCGCGTAAGAGCGCGGAGTCGGGATGTCTAGTGCATCCGGGTCTCCCTCAGGGGCAAGTAGTACGGACGCGAGATGAGGTGAAGCAGCAGCCAGACACTGGAACTCCTCCTGCCTGTCCTCAAGGACGTCCGTGCCAAGAGCACACTCACCCCCGACGGACGGAGGACAGACAGACGCAGACTCAGCAACAAGACCGGCAGCGTAGTCTAGACGACAGCTAGCAGCAAAGTCGACGAGCTCAGCAACAAGAGCAGACGCAGCAGTGGACTCAAAAGAGGGGTCAGTGACGACAGTAGCAAGGAGACGTGTGACAGTAGGACGAGCAGCACGAAGAGAGTCGGACTCTGGGTCGGTAAGTGCAGGAAGGGAGGACTCAGGAGGAGAAGGCAAAGGGGCACGCAGAGGAGCAGTGGACGGACGCAAAGACATCCGGTGCGTGCCAGGGACAGGAGGAGGACGCTGACGCGAACCGCGACCACTAGCGCGAGCAGCACGAACAGGCGACGCAGGACGAGACGCAGGCTCACGACGCTCAGTAAGACCTCCAGTGGGACCAGTGTAAGGAGAGGGAGCAGGAAGTGGGGAGGCGGGCTCTAACTGGGACTGTGACTGAACAGGCTGTGGACACGCTGCAGGAGGAGAAAGACCAAGAACCTGCTGTAGGAGTGGAACGAAGTACGGCCGAGGCCGCGCGGCGACTCCAGACACAGCAGGGACAGCACCCTCAGCAGCAGCACCAGCGCCAACAGCACCTCCAGCTCCAGTACCTCCAGCAGCACCAGCAGTACCCGCAGCAGGACCACCGCCAGGAAGGACAGCAGCAGTCTCAGCACCAACACCCGCGGCAGCTCCAGCTCCAGGCGGACCCGAGGGCCCAGCAGCTCCGGGACCAGCGGCACAAGTACCCTCAGCAGCCGAAGGAGCTCCAGCTCCAGCAGTACGTCTCCAGCGGCGAGCAAACCACTCGCGCAGCTCCTGTGGAGAGAGGGGCTCCCGCCGAGGCGAAGCACCCGGAGAACCGCCAGGTCCCGCACCGCCAGACACCACAAGGGGAGGTCCAGTGGCCGCAGGCTCCGCAGCTCCAGGCTCAGTAGCTCCAGACGCAGCACCCCCTGGCTCAGCACCCCCAGTCACAGCACCCCCAGGCTCAGCACCCCCAGACTCCGCACCCCCAGGCTCAGCACCCCCAGTCGCAGTACCCCCAGGCTCAGCACCCCCAGACTCAGCACCCCCAGGCTCAGCACCCCCAGGCTCAGCACCCACGCGCGTAGCACCCCCAGAGTCAGCACCCCCAGGCTCAGCACCCGCAGCATGACCAGAGTCACCAGCAACCTCGACCGGCTCGACTGCGTCTACCTGGGACACACCTGAAGGGGCAGGACCCTGAGGGGGAAGGGGGTCTACCGGGGGGGGACCTGGCACAAGGAAGTGCGGTGGCGGGGGGAGAGAAGGAGTGCGGTAGGGGAAGAGGCGGTAGAAGGGGACTGACTCGTCGAACGTGACGTCCTGGGAGGACAGAACACGACGAGAGGAGGGGTGGTAGAACTGCCACCCTGGGGCATCAGGGGGGAAGCCGAGGAAGACACAGGGAGCAGCACGAGGGGACAGCTTGTCCGCAGACAAGTCGCGGACAAACGCCCGAGATCCCCAGACACGGAACGCAGACGCATCGCCGACCTTCCCCGTCCACAGCAGAGCTGGGGAGGTCTCCGGCCGGGAGACCCTGGGGTGAAGGTTGATCTGATGCGCCGCGTACCGAACCGCAAACGGCCACAGAAAATGGGGGGCAGCCGCATGCATCATGGACGTACGAGCGACGTCCATGACCATGCCAATGCGGCGCTCAGCAATCCCATTTTGCTGTGGAGAGTCCGGAAGCGTAAAGGTCTGGCGGATGCCTCGTGCACGACAGTAGGCTCGCAGAAGGCCAGAGGAGAACTCTCCACCTCGGTCAGAGTGCAGACGCAGAACAGGAAAGTCCGAGCCGAAGCTCCTCCTGAGCTGGAGGCGAGCTGCGCGGATCCAGTCGATCAACACCTCAGTGACATCACCCTTGCTGCGCAAGGGGAAGACTGTGGTGTAACGCGAGTAGTCGTCAACCACCAGCAGGAAGTAGCGCTCGTGACCCTGCCCACGGACGCGGGCCGGGCCCCACACGTCCATGTGAAGCGTCTGCAGAGGAGCCTCTGTCGGGGGAAACTGGGAGGAGTGAGGGGCAGCCCGGAGCCGCCCCTCGACACAGGGGACACAGGAAGGTCCGGGTCCCGAAGGAAGGGGAGGGAGAGACCGGGGAAGACCAGAGACAAGGACACGGGAAGCCATGCCCCGAAGACGAGGCAAGGAGGGGTGGCCAAGACGGTGGTGCCACAGGAGAGTCTCCTGAGACAGGCGGCGACATGAGCAGGGGGCAGACTCAGGACCAGACCTGGACGCAGCAGCAAACACCTGACCCGACGCAGCTACCTGGCCAGATGCAGGGACAGGAGGAGACGCAGTGGTCAGGGTGTAGAGACTCGACCCCGGCCGACGCGAAAACGTGGCCAGGTGTCGGCCTGTGCGGGCGTCCGAGCAGTGGGTCACCCGCTGACTCGCAGGAGTAAACTGGTGAACCCCCGCATCCTGCAGGTCAGCACCACTCACCAAGTTCGTCGAGAACGAGGGGAGGTACAGACCAGACAAGGTGCCCGAGGGGGCAGCCGGACACGGGAGGACAGTGGAGAAGTGAGAGAGGACAGGACCCCCAGAAGGGTCAGCCAGGGAGACTGCAACCGGCCGGCCAAGCGGCGTGAGTGTGGTGCGGTCTCGAAAGAAGGAGCGAGAAGCCCCTGAGTCAAGCGTGAAGGTGAGGGAGGCCGAAGCCGACGCAGTACCTGAGAGCGCAGCCTCACCAGTACCTGAGAGTGCAGACGCACTGGCACCTAGAGCAGCAGCCGCAGAAGTACCTGGCGCAGCAGTACCAATGCCCGGGTCGGGCGGGAAACACCGGTAACAGTCACCCTCCTCACTAATAGTCACAGCATACATGGCAGCAAGGTGGTATCAGAGCAGCAGTGGCAGGGGAAGAGTAGCGCGCAACTACAGCGTCGTACAAGGTCTGAGCACTCTTGTACTGACTAAAGTGCGCGCGCTCAGTGGTAGGCAGGTGGCGACGCACAGCAAGACGTGCAGCAGCATCGCGGGTGGCCCACTGAGAGCGAACAGTGGGGTCAGCATCAGCAGCAGGGGCAGGAGAGGCGCCAGAGGTGAGGTCAAAGAGGGAAAGACCGTCCGCCCTATCGCACTGTAAGAACAGCTGCAGGTCGTCGACCCAGACCTCAAAGTCAATGGCTCGACCCTCAGCGTCAAAAGCGAGGACACTAGGGGTAGCCATGACGACGACAGTGTAGTAGTGCAAGCAGTAGGGGAAGGGCACGCAGTAACAGTGGTGCTGTGCTCACCAGGCAGGGCAGGTCGGGCGGCTCGGCAGTAGGGCGGCCCGGCAGCTGGGCGGCTCGGCGGCTAGGCTGCTGGGCGGCTCGGCTCCCGGGCGGCTCGGCGGCAGGGCGGCTCGGCGGCAGGGCGGCTCGGCGGCTCGGCTCCCGGGCGGCTCGGCGGCAGGGCGGCTCGGCGGCAGGGCGGCTCGGCTCCCGGGCGGCTCGGCTGCAGGGCGGCTCGACGGCTGGGCGGCTCGGCTGCTCTGCTGCTGGGCGGCTCGGCTGCGCTGCTGCTGGGCGGCTCGGCCGCTGTAGAGGAGTGGCGGGGCCGCTGCAGAGAAGGGCGGCGGGGCCGCTTGATAGGGCGGCGGGGCCGCTGATGGGGCGGCGGGGCCGCGAGGAAGGGCGGCGGGGCCGCGCGATGGGGCGGCGGGGCCGCGAGGAAGGGCGGCGGGGCCGCTAGATAGGGCGGCGGGGCCGCGCGATAGGGCGGCGGGGCCGCGAGGAAGGGCGGCGGGGCCGCTAGATAGGGCGGCGGGGCCGCTAGATAGGGCGGCGGGGCCGCGCGATGGGGCGGCGGGGCCGCGAGGAAGGGCGGCGGGGCCGCTAGGTAGGGCGGCGGCGCCTCGCGATGGGGCGGCGAGGCCGCGAGGTAGGGCGGCGGGGCCGCGCAATGGGGCGGCGAGGCCGCGAGTAAGGGCGGCGGGGCCGCTAGGTAGGGCGGCGGGGCCGCGCAATAGGGCGGCGAGGCCGCGAGGTAGGGCGGCGGGGCCGCTAGGTAGGGCGGCGGGGCCGCTAGGAGAGAGGCGGCGGGGCCACGAAGACGGGCGGCGGGGCCGCTGAGACGAGTGGCGGGGCCGCAGTGAAGGGCCGCTAGGGCGGCTCGACGAAGTGAGGGCCCGGAGCGCGACTCGGGCTGAGCGCGCTTCGGGCAGGAAAAAAAAATCGATGTGGTGGGCCCTAAGCACAGTTCCCAAGGGGGAACCTGCTCGATACCATGAGAAGATTTGAACAAGAATGAATGAACTATGAATGAAGTGAGTACATATAGGAAACCCTAATTGGGTTGTACCCCCTATGGGATACCCCACTATAGCCTACACAACAGCATAAGCTATATATATGTTCTGACACGCACTGCTGGCCCGGCCGTGTCGGCCTACGCTTCAGGACTAGCCCGAGCCTCGCTGCCAGCATAGCACTGGCTAGCTCGCATGCACCGCGTTACCGTTTGCATGCTTCGCATATAAATGTTCGCTCATGCCTTCGCTCACATCTTTGTACTCGTTTGACACCTTAGTGCAATTCTCGCTACTTCGATTCATTGCACCCGTAACACTTGGTATCAGAGCCCCTTTCTTTCGGACCGCGCATCTCCGCACCCCAGGAAATCAACTTTTGATTTTTCACTCGAAGGGACTTACGTACCTTAGCACCTAGGAGCCGCTGTCCTCGCGTTCTCTCGTAAACGCGTGCAGCCACGACTGCGCCTAGACTAAGACGAGCCGACGTCCTTCAAAATGGCCGAACACATCGACGTCACGACTCTCACGCAGGAGCATTTGAACGATCTGCTGCGACAAATCCGCGAGAGCGCCGAGGAAATTGCGACGCTGACGGCAGAACGCTCGTCCCTGCAAAACGACCTCACAAGGGCACAATCCCAAGCACCTGGCACTCCGATTCAGCCCGCACCACAGACATCACAGCACGGAAGTGTGGGGCAACCCGCGAGCGCGGCCAGTGATGGCGTCGTCCGCCCCGACGGAGACGACGACCACGGCGCGACACACCTCGGAGCGACGAATGCGGCCCCAAGTCAACCTCGCGTCACGATTTCGGCACCGACCCACGATTCGGGACTGCCGTCACCGATGCCGCTGAAGCCGCAGCGTCCGCCATGCTTTGACCCGAGTCAACGGGGTGGTCCTACCGTTCAGGCGTGGTTGTTCACGATGAACGTGTTTTTCGACGCCAACTACGTCTCGGAGGATTCGGCGAAAATTCGCTACGCCGTGTCGCTGCTGCGAGGACCCGCCATGGACTGGTGGCGCGTCATCGTCACGAAGCCGAATGACTACGCGACTCTACCGACACGGGAAGGACAAACCGGACCCTGGGCGCCGTCGTACTTCGTGGAGGTGCCCCAATATCGCACGTGGGACGCGTGGTGCGCAGGTCTGCGCGCTCGATTTGAGCCAATTGCGGCTTCGATCGCGGCGCGACAGAAGCTCCGCACTTGGCGCCAACTCGGTTCAATCCAGGACTACACCAGCGGGTTTCTGGCGCTATGCAAGCAAGTGGGCTACATGCATGAGAGCGAGCGCATCGACCGCTACATCGGCGGCCTGAAGCACGACATCGCTCAAGAAATTCAGCTTCGCGGCGTCACCGATTTTCAGGAGATTCTCGCTATGGCGGAGAAGCTCGACTTCTTCCGCCGACCGAGACCGGGGTCCTACGGCAGTAGCAGCAACTGGGGACATCGGTCTCGTGGGACGAACGAGGGCGCTACGATACGTGCCGTCGCCGCGAATGCCGCTGCCGCACCGTTCAAAGGGCGCTGCTTCGCGTGTAATCGGCCGGGACACGGCAAGAGCGAATGCCCGGAAAACGCTAAGGGAAAGGGGGAAGCTGAGCAGCAGAAACAGACCAAGCAGCAGGGAAACGCTGGGAGTCAGTAGCAGACGGGCCCTCTACTGACAGGTCACGCCGCTCGCCCGACCCAACCGACCCTCACCGAGTGATTGTGCTGGTTCACGCAATCGACCACACCCGGCCGAATAAGGAGGGTACTACGGTAGACAGCCCTATACTGCTTAGTGGGAAAATCGGGACGGACTTAGTTAAAATCTTCGTAGACGGGGGAGCCAGCCACAGCCTCATCAACACTGCTACAGCACGAAAACTGCGACTGCCACTGGACAGATGTTTACCTGAGATCGACGCACGACTGGTAGACGGCACGCCGCTGGCAATACGGGAACGCGTAGACCGGGTTCGGATTCGATGCGGGGGTAACTTCACATTTAGCCAAGAAATGCTCGCAACGACCCTCGACGGAACCGATATTTTACTCGGGCGTGATTGGTTGCGACGACACAATCCGCGAATCGACTGGACGACGGGTGACTGCACCGTGCGAGTGAACGGTAACCACATCACCCTACCTCGCTGGGGCTCGCCTGAGTCTTCGTCGGTGCGTGTCAACGCGATCACGATGAAACGCGCCGTAGCGGCGGGAGCTGACGTGTACGCGGTCGACATTCGGGAAGCCGAGGCAGCAGACAAGGGAGGGGATTTGCAGAAACTGCTGACCGACATACCGAGTGACCTGGCAGCACGGTTGAAGCAGTACAGCGACATTTTCCCGGACGACTTACCGACGGGACTGCCACCTCAGCGACCGCACGATCACAGAATAGAATTGGAACCGGGGGCACAGCCAACAGTACAGCGACAGTTCCGACTGACCCAGCCCGAACTGGACGAACTGAGGAAGCAGCTCGATTAGCTGCTCGAGAAGGAGTTCATTCGCCCTAGTTCGTCGCCTTTCGCAGCACCGATACTGTTTACACCGAAAAAAGACGGGGGATTTCGCATGTGCATCGATTACAGAGCACTGAACAGGGTTACCATCAAATCCCGTTACCCCATCCCACGAGCCGACGAACTGATCGACCAACTGCGCACAGCCCGGGTTTTCTCGAAAACCGACCTCCGGGGGGGTTACCATCAGATTCGTGTCAATCCGCCCGACTGCCCTAAAACCGCATTCCGAACACGCTACGGATCCTTCGAATACACCGTCATGCCCTTCGGACTGACCAACGCCCCCGCCACTTTCCAAATGACCATGAACGAAGCTTTCCGCCCACTCTTAGATAAGTGCGTCTAAGTATACCTGGACGACATACTGATTTACAGCCCTGACAGAGCACAGCACTTACAGGACATCGAAGCAGTTTTTAAGATACTGAGTGAGAACCGCCTACTGACAAAAGCGTCTAAGTGTGAATTTTTACAGGAACGTCTGGAGTTTTTGGGACACGTTATTTCAGCCGCAGGAGTGGAAATAGACCCGAAGAAAATTGCGACGATTCAGGCTTGGCACGCGCCGACCAACTTGACAGAGTTGCAGAGTTTTCTGGGGTTCGTCAACTACGTGCGCCGGTTCGTCCCCGACATGGCGAAGCTGACTGCCCCGTTGACTGACCTGCTGAGGAAGGGGGTTGAGTACATGTGGGGGGAGAAAGAGCAAGTTGCCTTCTCGGCCCTCAAAAACATTTTGTGCTCACCGCCCGTGCTTCACATCGCCGATCCACACCGTCCGTTCGAGCTCGTCACTGACGCAAGTGACATCGCTGTGGGAGCAGTACTGTTGCAGGATTTCGGGAACGGCCTCCAGCCAATCGCGTACGAGTCCCGCAAACTGCACCCGCCCGAACGCAACTACCCGATACACGACCGCGAAATGTTGGCGATCGTGCACGCGTTCAAGGTTTGGCGGTGTTACCTGACTGGCGCCGACGTGACAGTACAGACAGACCACCGATCACTACAGTACTTACGCGCCCAACCAAATCTCAATCCGCGACAAATTCGCTGGCTGGACTACCTCGAGTCCAACTTCCACTACACGGTTACGTACAAGAAAGGCGCATCCAACATCGCCGACGCACTCACCCGCCCTACCGCCCAACTCCACGCCATCCTACTCGCCCAGACCAACCCGCTGTTAACAGGCCTATTCACCCACGGATACCGCACCGACCCATTTTTCACGACTGGAAACTCACAGCAACTGGCAGAAGCTAAAGGAGTTTATTACGTAAAAACAGGCACCAACCGCATCTGGGTACCTGCGTACTCACTACTGAGGGAGTTGCTACTGCAGGAGGCACACGACGGAATTACCTCGGGACACTTTGGGGTAGAAAAAATGCGACAGCAACTGCAGCGGTATTATTACTGGCCGGAGCTGTTGACCGACGTACAGCAGCACGTGGGCTCGTGTCCCACGTGTCAGGTGATGAAGAGCTCGAGGAAGCGGAAGGCGGGTCAATTGCAGCCGATACCACCGCCCGAGCGCGCCTGGCAGCAGGTTACCATGGACTTCGTCACAGGGTTACCTTCGAACCCTGGGGGTAACGACGCGGTGATGGTCGTCGTTGACAGGCTGACGAAGATGGCACACTTCGCTGCGTGCAAAAAGTCGATCTCAGCCGAGGAGACCGCTCGTCTGTTCATCGCAGCCGTTGTTCGCCTGCACGGGATACCAGCAGCGATTATCAGCGACAGGGACACGAAGTTTACCAGCAACTTCTGGAAAAACCTCTGGGAGCAGTTCGGGACCAGGCTACAGTTCAGTTCGTCGTACCACCCCGAGACCGACGGCCAAACGGAGCGGACGAATCAGACGATGGAGCAGTTGATTCGTGCCACGTGCGACGACCCCACGACTTGGGAACAGCAGCTGCCGCTGATCGAGTTCGCGTACAACAACGCCACGTCAGCGACGACGCAGCAGTCCCCCTTCTACCTGAACCACGGGCAAAATCCTACAGTGCCCATGACGCCGAGTCCGGACAATCCGACACCACGTGCACAACAATTCGCCGAAATTCTGCAAGCTGCCCGCACCAGAGCTGCAGAAGCAATTAAAAAAGCAAATGTCATCGCTAAGCGCAACGCCGACCGCTACCGCCGACCCGTCACCTACCAGTCAGGGGATTACGTACTGCTCGACACGCAAAACCTGCGACTGCCCGACGTACCAAAACTGCGACCGCGCTACTGTGGCCCATTCCAAATCAGCCACATGATCACGCCAGTAACCGCGCACCTACTGTTACCGACCGACTGGTACATCAGCCCTTCGTTCCACGTCAGCTTGCTTCGCCCATACATCCCAACCACAAGCCAATTGCCTCGCCACCGCCCGCCATCCATGACTCGCCCTGCATCGGAGCCGATCATCGAGCCCGAAAAAATCCTGAGCCATCGGATTCGACACCCCACGGGAATCAGGAGGATTGAATTCCTCGTTCGCTGGAAGGACCGCACGCCAACTGAGGATAGCTGGGTGCCCCTGGCCAACATTGAAAACCACCCTGCCCTGCAAGCGTACCTGAGGAGCCGGGGATTCCGCGACATACACGCACTCGCGTAGCGGAGGGGGCTTCTTGAGGGGGGGGGGTAGTGTAAGGAATTTTCTCGGCATTCCTTACGGAGCCCGACTACACCGCGTACAGCAACAGCCGTTGTTCGCCCGTTACTGCTAACGGAACTTCGCCGACTTCGCGCGCACTGTTTCACCAAACCTCGCACTGCTGGCCCGGCCGTGTCGGCCTACGCTTCGGGACTAGCCCGAGCCTCGCTGCCAGCATAGCACTGGCTAGCTCGCACGCACCGCGTTACCGTTTGCATGCTTCGCATATAAATGTTCGCTCATGCCTTCGCTCACATCTTTGTACTCGTTTGACACCTTAGTGCAATTCTCGCTACTTCGATTCATTGCACCCGTAACAGTACGTCATGTGTTTTTCTTCAACGTCAGGATTTTCTTTTCCTTCAAAAGAAATCAGCCTCAGCCGAAGTAAAAAAAAGAAATGACGTACCGAATTGCTCAATCTCCCCTCCATGTTGGTTCTGAGCAAGCCGTGTCGTGCACTGCTCATTTCTAAAATTTCTGTTCATCAGCCACTTGATACTGATATCTGTTCAAATTCATTCCCTTGCTCGCACGCCCCTCACTTCCCCGCCCACTATTCCCCCCACCACCCGTCACCCTTCATCACAGGTTGGGAACAGACTACTGTATAAATCGACACAAACATAGTTCTGTAGTCTCCTCTCCCTCATTTGCTCACACATTCCAAGTTGAGAAGTTGAAGTTCTCATCTCATCCCATAATTTTCTGCACGGAACCTCTCTGGGTCTCGCGGTTACTTCCAAAACGGTGGCACAATGTACCGGGCGGTGCGTCACTGTGCTCCCAAACACGACCCCTCCTCGCCCCCTAAGGTTGGACAACGTTATTTATTTACGACGTAACTGAGCCGACGTCTCTCCTGGCAGATTTCCGCTTGAAGCAGATAGTATTTGCGTCTCGGCTTGCGGCGACGCTACTAGTAGTAGTAGTATACCTGTTCGGCTTGCTTAATCTACCGCAGCGGCTGAGCATTGTGACAATGATCTGAGTCACGACCGCGTACTAGTAGCAGTACAAGAGTATAGTAATACTAGCAGCAGTCACCACTAACTACATGATGAGGCTTGGTCACCGTCACGACAACACCCACCGCCTTCAAAATCACCGTCAAGAAGCCACGGCGGCGTTTCTGCCAGCGCACATATCCCGGGCCGCCTTTCCTGTCTGCAGAGCCTTCCCCTGGACTCCTCGTCCGAGGAGGAGGATCATTTAGTAGTAACACTACTACTACTAGTACTACTAGCGCCATCGCCGCCGAGGTTATCGACGCGGCATTCCAAGCCGGATCGCCACCGATCACAGCCGCGGAACGTCACGTTCAAGTTGAAGCGCCGCCGCGGCCTGCTTGGATTCCCGCTGGTGGCAGTCGCGGCGGCGGCCAGCGGCAAGACGCCGGAGGATCAGTGCTCCTGCCGGGGCGGAACCCTCCAAGGGCCCCCCCAAGCCTGAGCACTAGCTTGAGCACTAGCCTGAGCACTTCAGGCAGCAGCAACTTCCCGAGTAGTGCTAACACTACTGCAATTCATACTAACTATTGTAACACCGGCGGCATCAGCCACACGCCGGCGGCGGCGGCGGCATTTGCGGCGGCAGAAGCGGCGGCGCTGCCACTGGGCGGCGGCGGCGGTAACCTGAAGAGGGAGAGAGAAGCGAGCCCCATAGTTTCCAGGTACCAGTTCTTTACGGAAACAGCGGAGGGCACAGCGCCGCAGCCGGCTGCCAGCAGTGCTGGTGTAGGGTTACTGCCGCCAGAAGCAGTAGAGGGGGCGAGGGAGCGAGGAGAGCGAGGAGAGGGAGGAGAGCGGCACATCAAGACGGACTGGTCCGGACAAGCTGCTGCTGCTGCTGCTGCTGCTGCTGCTGCGCCTGAGGCTCAGTCATTTTTTCAGAGGGGGGAGAGAGAACGAGAGCAGAGAGGGCCGCAGGGAAGAGAGAGCGCCTGTGTGGTGACCTGGGGAAACTCGCACGTTCCAGAGGAAGCAGCACGGTGCAAGACGACTCACATAATCGCTACTACCACTCCTAGCAGCACTGCTACAAGCACGACTACTACGTCTGTTGCTGCGACCGCTCCTGCTACTACTGCTACTGGGACTGCTGCTGACGTGGACTTGACTACCAGAAACACCACGCTGGGTAGGAGTCCCATGGGGGCTTCTTCCTACTCCCCTGTTGAAGGCCACCGGTCGGGACCCACTCGGGGAGCTTTGGAATCACCTGGGCTGCAGGGGGTACGGGTGGGAGGAGGAGGAGGAGGAGGAGGAATTGGGGAGGGCAGCGGCGGCGGAAGTTGGAACCATGCAAGCCACCATCCTGCTGCTGCTCTGTCCTTGTCTCTGCCCGTGACTCAACATGACTCGTCTACTGCTGCTGCTGCTGCTGGTACGACTGCTATCCGTTGTGCTGGACAGGAGGCGATTCACCAGGGCCGTGCGCGGATCCGCGGATGGATTACGCCCATGATCCCTGCCGCTGCTGTTCCTCCTCCTCCTCCCCCTCCCCCTCGTCACCCTGCTGCCGCTGCCGCTGCTGCTGCTGCTGCCGGTGCTGCCTTCTGTAGTAACGGGTCGGGCAGTGAAAGCGGCAGAAGTGGGGATTGGAGGAGTGGGGTGTGTGCAGCGCGTGGGGGGGCAGAGGCGGCGGGTGCGGCGGCGGGGGCGGGGTGTTTTCCAGGCGGTGGGGATGAGGAGGGGCATGGGGGGGGCTTTGGTGGAGGGGGCGCAGGCGCGGGGGCGGGTGCATGTGGAGGGCGGAGAGGCGGAGGGGGAGGAAGAGGAGGACGGGGTGGGGGTGGAGGGAGAGGGAGAGGGTATAAACGGGGGCTGGGGTGCGACTGGACTACTATGGATGAGAGGGAGGAGACTGCTCCTGCTGGTACTGCTGCGTATGCTGCTGTTGCTACTGGTGCGGTGAGAGGGAACGGGGTACCAGCACGGGCGAATGTATCAACTATGAACCAGGTTCAGGCGCCAGGGGGGGCAACATTTCCTGCTGCGTCGGCGATGGAGACAGGGCAGGAGAAAAAAGCCGGGGTGGAAAATCAAGAGGAGCTGGATGTTCAAATCTCCCTGGGATCTCCACCGACCATGTCAAGAGCCCCGTCTCGTTCCTCTCACTCTTCTCACCTGTTTCACCTGCCTCGAACAGGCTCGGAGAACCGCGTGGGATCAGTGCAGCTTCACATCCGCCAGGAGGAACCGCAGCCGCAGCAACAGCAGCAGCAGCAGCAGCAGCAGCAATGGCAGCAGCAGCAGCAGCAGCAGCAGCAATGGCAGCAGCAATGGCAGCAGCAGCACCACCACAACCCGAACGACCAGGAACCTTACCATTATCCCATGACACGAAGCTCTTCACCGCTTGTCCTTCCCTCTCTTCCTGTGCTCCCCTCTGGCCCTATGAGTGCCACTGTAAGTCATGCGAAGCAGTCTGGAGTGAATTCTTTCATCGGTCTGAGATTGGTGTCTGCTGCTCCGGTTGCTGTTATGCCTGGTGCTTGCACCGCCACCACTACCGCCACCACTACTGAAGCGGCAGCATCAGCAATAGCAACGGCACCACCAGCAGCATGGGCTGGTGCTGGATCCAGTCGTCTTCCCTCCCTTGCTCTCCTTGCAAGCAGCAGAAGCAAAGTCACTTCAATCAGACCAGTAGCTCCGTCTGCTGCTAATCACTTCACAACCACTGCGCCTCTAACCAACACATCAGCCACCGCACCTGCCGTGCCTGCTACAGCCGCTACTGCTTCTCCTGCTACAGCTGCCACTCGTGGTGCTGCCTTTGCTGATGCCGCACCTGCTGCACACACGCGCGAGCGCATGATGGAAGGGGAGGGTGCGGCTGTATCGTCTCCTGGTATCCACTCGTATCCTCCGTTCGAGCCCACTGCGGCTGCTGCGGTGCGTACTGGTGTTGGTGTGGCAGGGAACTGTGCAGCACCCGGCTTTTGGACTGAATCTCCTGTGGCAGCTTCTGCTGCTGCTGCTGCTGCTGGTGGTGGGAGTGGTGGCGGCTCTAATGAAAGAAATGGCGCTGGCGCTGGCGGTGATGGTGTTAATGGTGGTGGCAATGGTGGTGGTGGTGTTGGTGGTGGTGGTGGTGGTGTTGGTGGCGGTGGTGTTTCTGCTGCTGCTGGAGGCATGCGATTGTATCAGTACCGTATGCAGCAGCAGCAGCAGCAGCAGCAGGAACAGCAGGAGCGGCAATGGCCAGTGTTGAACCCGCATGCGAGGGAGCGCTTAGCACCACCCCAGCAGCGTGCAGCTGACACCCTCAGCGATCGTCCAGTGACCTCCAACCCTGCCGCTACAGCATCTGCTGCTGTTGTTGCTACCCGTGGTGCTGTTGCCTGTGGTGCTCGTTCAGCTAGCGGTGCTGCCTGTGCTCCTGCTGGTGCTGCTGCTGGTGTTGTGCAAAGGGCACCAGTGGTGCAGGCAGCAGCAGGGGGAGGCGGAGCAGCAGAGGGCAGTCAAGGCACGTCTAGCAGCAGCCCAGGCACGTCACGGTCACTGGTAAGTGAAGGCTGTAAGCCTGTATCCCCTTCTTCTCCCTTCAACCTCCTTCTGAGACGCCTCATGAGTCGTGTAGCAGTAGCAGGAGCCTAGCCCAGCCCAGCCAAGTCACGATAATGTAACTTTTGAGAATTCTCATCAGTATCACGATCACGATCACTGGTAACTGAAGCCTGAATCTCCTTCCTCTTTCCTCACCCTCCGCCACCTCTCCTCGTTCCGTTCCCGCACATCCCTCTGGCCCTTGATTTCCTGCCTGACACTTGGAACGATTCTAGCATGGATGTTGCCCGGCCTATCGTAAGCTCACAAGATCGCTGCACTGCACACAAGCTCACTGAGTCCATGATGCTGCACTGCAGGGTGTTTTTGAGAATTTCTCAAAAGCACCCTATCGCATGCCCACTGATCTCCCAGTCAGTCGGATGCTAATCTTCTCCCTTGCTCTCAACTCCCTGTGGTGATTCTGACCGCCAGGCACGCAAGGGGAGTGAAGAAGGTGCCTCAAGGGTAGATGCTAGCAGGCAGCAGCAACAGCAACAGCAATTGCAGCAGCGGCAGGGAGAGGAACAGGGCGGTACAGAGCGGAACAGCCACGAGGGGTTTCAGGGGGAGGAGGAGGACGAGGGGGAGGCGAATGAGCAAGAGGAGGAGGCGGGTAAGGAGCAGAGGGAGAGGGAGCGTAGGAGAGAGTTGTTGCTGCAGTCGTTGCGGAATGGAACACAGCAGTCCACTCGACCTCGGAGCGTGGCGGAGAGGAAGCGACGCAGCAAGATCAGGTACTGATGGCATGGAGACAGACTGGCACGTGCGCACGCACTCACGCACGTACACACGCACCTGCTCACGCACGCCCACACGCACGCACGCACGCACATGCTCACACGGCGAGTGCACACGCCCCCACATGCGTACACCCTCACACCCTCTCGTTCCACCCCTTCACATGTTCCGTCCCCTTCTCTTTGCTCCCACTTTACCCCAACCAGCGAGCGACTAGACAACCTCAATGGTGGACCCTGCTTTTTTGGATCCCGCGCATGGACACTGCCTAGATGCTGGACGTGGCTGTGACCCACATCTCATCAGCTCTCGTTCCTTGTCCCTCCCTCACACCTCAAAACAGCGAGCGACTAGACAACCTGAAGGAGTCGCTCTCCATTTGAAACCCGCACATGGACACAGCAGCCACTATGCTGTATGCAGCTGTGACCCACATCTCATCATCTCTCATTCCTTGTCGCTCCCACTCCCCTCCCTACAGCGAGCGTTTGGACAATCTGAAGGAGACCCTGCCCATCTGGAACCCGCGCATGGACACGGCGACCATGCTGGACGCGGCGGTGAACTACATCGGGCTGCTCAAGCGCGAGGTGCGGCGCCTGCAGGTGGAGTGCGAGGAGCTGGGCAAGGGGCTGCCCCCGGGGGCCAAACGACCGCGCGTGACGATTGATGACGACATGGAGACCCAGGTGACCTGGGAGGATGGGTAGCGAGACGCTGCTGATGATACTGCTGTGGCTACGACGGCTGTGGCTTCTGCTGCTGCTGAAAAAAGAAGGGGCTGTGTCCGCGGGCGAAGCAACCGCGCATGACGATTGATGACGACATGGAGACCCAGGTGACCTGGGAGGACGGGTAGCGCGATGCTGCGTACTTCTGAGTCGATTAAACAAGCGGCGGCTGCAGGTGGAGTGCGAGGATCTGGGCAAGGGGGTGCCTTCGGGGGCCAAACGACCGCGTGTGACGATTGATGACGACATGGAGGCCCAGGTGACCTGGGAGGATGGGTAGAGCACTGCTGCTGCTGCTGCTACTGCTGCTGCTGCTGCTGCTGCTGCTGCTGCTGCTGCTGCCGCTGCTGCTGCGGCGGCGGCGGCGGCCGCAGCTGTTGCTGAAGCAGGAATGGGCTGCCCCCGGTGGTGATGACGGACGGGGGATTGGGCAGAGAGGATGATGCATGTGTTGTCAGAATATTATGCTCTAGCCTGTAGTGGGGTGCTCTATAGCGAGTACAACCATTCTAGGGTTTGCTATTTGTATCCTCATTCTTGCTAGTGCAACCTCCTCTTTTGCCTAAACTTCTCTTGCCTAGCTAGGACTTACCTAGCTATGGCGCCTTCTTCTACTGCTTATCTTCACATGGTATTAGAGCGATATGCTCCTGGCCTGTGGGCCCCACCTCACTGCTTCCGCTGCTACTGCTACTCCCTGTCCGCCGCGCGCCCCGTGGTGCGCGGCGTCGAAATTAGGGTTTTTCAGCCCGCCGTGCGCCCCGAGGCGCGCGGCGGTTTTCTGCCCGCCGTGCGCCCCGAGGCGCGCGGCGGTTTTCTGCCCGCCGTGCGCCCCGAGGCGCGCGACGGGTTTCTGCCCCGTCACTCGGCGCGTCGCCCCCAGGAGGCGCTACGACGGGCGACGGGGACCCGCGCGTCGCCCCCCGTCGCCCGTCGTGGCCTGCGCGCGGCCCGTACAGCCGGCGCGCGGCCCGTACGGGCTGCGCCAGGCCCGCGCGCGGCCCGTACGGGCTGCGCCAGGCCCGCGCGCGGCCCGTACGGGCTGCGCCAGGCCCGCGCGCGGCCCGTACGGACTGCGCCAGGCCCGCGCGCGGCTCGGGCCGCCTGCGCGCGGTTCGGGAGGCTGTGCCAGGCCCGTGGGCGGCCCTTTCCTCGCTGCCCCTGCCCTCCCCGCTGTCCCCCGTGCTTCTACTGGCGCCCCACCCCTCCTACAGCCCGTTCTCCTGAATTAGGGTTTGGGGGTGAGGGGTATGGGGGTGAAGCTACTGTGTGCCGTTCCCTGCTCCTCCTCCTCCTCCGTCTCCCTGTGCTGCAGCTGCCGCTGAGGGGGGGTGGACTTGTTGGAGCCGTTGGAGTGGTACTAAGGGGGGGTGAAGGGGGAGTGGAGCTAGCGGTGTAGCAGCGGGTGTGTGTCAGGGGGAGTGGGATAGTTTGGGGAGGTTGAAGGGGGTGGCCGCCGTGAAGCCAGCAGCTCCAGTCGCCCGTGAGCCCGTTGCGCCAGTCGCCCGTGAGCCCGTTGCTCCAGTCGCCCGTGAGTCCGTTGCTCGTCTGCCGCTACTTTTAGCCGTGGAGCCAGTTACTCCAGTAGCCCGTGTGCCAGTTGCTCCAGTTGCCAGTGTGCCAGTTGCTCCAGTTGCCCGTGTGCCAGTTGCTCCAGTTGCGCCGTGTGCCAGCAGCTTCAGCTGCCGCCCACTACCTCCTCTCCTCTCATAGTCTCTTTCCTCCTCCTCACTTGCCCGTTGTGACTACCACTAGCTTTGCTCATAATTGTGAACTTTAAACTATTGCTTCTTGAACTTGTGCTCAGAATGTGTGGTGACATTGTGGAAGCTGATGTGCTATGGTGCTGTGCAGCAAGAGAACGAGGACGGGCGAGCAAGGTCGAGCACTGGTTACAGAAGAACGGTTACTAAGAAGCAGCTACAAGGCAGTAAACACAGAGCAGCAGCGGCAATAAGAGCACTTTGGTGACAGAGTTCTTACAGCCTGAACAGGCTGCAGGGAGCATGAAGGGGCAGCAGGGAGGATGAGGCATGAGGCATCATGAATCGAAACTGCCACGTGCGCCTCCTGCTTTGTGGTGTCTGAGAGCGCCACTGTGCATTGGCATGGGAAATAAGGTCTGCTGTCGCCAAAAGCACTAGTGTTGTGGTGGTTCTAGTATTATTGGTACTAGTGCTGATTGGGGTGATGTAGGGGTGGGGGGGGGGGGCGCTGCAATAATGGGGTGGTGGTTATGTGCGCTCAATAGGTTAGTCATGGTGTCTTGTTTGTAATGGGTGTATGTCATAATGGCAACTGTTTATGCAAGCCTCAAGCCTTTCACATCCGCATCAATTTCAACAAAACAAGCTTCTGTAGTAGGTAGTAGACTACACATGTACACTACACATTGTTGAACTACAACAATCCAAAGAGTAGAATTAACTAAGAAGTAGCTTCTGATCGTCATCATCATCATAATAATCACCAGGACCTGAAGAGGCCGGCTAGCACCCACGCAATCATGTCTACTCAAGGACAGTCAACCGCTCCCTCCCTGCACCGCATCCCCTCCCCTCCCCTGCCTCAAGCAGTCCTCGCCTCGCCTTCTCCAGTGTGGTCACTGCCCTCCCCACCCTCCCCCGCGGCCTCAGCTATTCCTGGCAGTTTCGGCCGCCATGTGATGCCCATGCTGCCCCCACAGGAGCGGCGCCGTCTGCTGCTGCGCGGCAGGGAAGGGGCGATGGGGCAGGAGAGACGGTACATCTGCAGCTGCTTGTGTAGAAACGCCATCTCCCTCGCATCACTGTCCGCATCCGAATCATCGTCGTCATCATCACCAGCAGCAGCTCGACCAGAAGCGCTGTCCTCTGCTGCAGCAGCCAAGTGTTTATCCAGCAACCACAACCCACTCACCTCTGACAACCCCGTCCCTCCTCCTCCTCCTCCTCCCTTCACGCGCCACAGAGCAGCAGTACCAGCAGCAGCAGCAGCAGCAGCAGCACCTGCCGCCCCAGCGCCTGCCCTCATCTCACTGCTGTCACCCACACTACTGCTCCTTGCTGCCGTGCTGTCACCATCACCGCTCCCCACGCTGCTCGCGGCGCTGCTGCTGACGCTGCCGCTGCTGCCGTTGTTCCAAGGGGCCACCTTGGCACTCCTCATGGCAGTCCTACCACCCCATCGCCTGCCACTGCTGCTGCTGCCCCCGCCGCTACTGCTGCTGCTGGCTTTCTTGCTTGTGCTATCCGTTCCCCTGGAACCGCCGATCCCACACCTCCTCATCACATGCCACAGAGCCGATCCTCCTCCCCCGTCTACTCTCTTCACACTCTCTTCCCTGCACCTCTCACCCCCACCACCACCACCACCCGGACCACCACCATCACCACCGTCAACGTTATTACCTGTGTCATCGGAATCACCACCACGCACATGACTCTCGTGCTCACTGCTTCTGCCCTCGCAACAGTTGCGAGCACTGGCAGCAGCAGCACCACTGCTGCTGCGCGCCGACTGCTCAGGCGCCCCACCATTCTCCCGCGTGCCTCCCGCCAAGCCACCCGCACCCGCACCCGCACGCGCACGCGCGCGGGCGTTCGGATTTCCGCTCGGCGCCGCCACTCCGGGGGCAGGAGAGGCGGCGCTCGCGGGGAAGATAGGGGCGCGGATAGGCGCAGTCATACTCGCAAGGGTAAACGGCTTCCCCTTTTCCCGCTCGGCGCGGGAGCAAGGGGCAGGAGGGGAAGACAGAAGGGCCCGGATCGGGGAGCGCGCCAGTGGCAGCGCAAGTGTGGTGGCAAGGGGATACGGCGGGTAGGTGAGCTTGCTCTCGTTGTTACTAGCAGCATGGCCCTCGTTATCGTGGTTAGTACCGCTCTCGTTGCTACAATCAACATTGATCTTCCCTGCTGGCTTCTTCCAGAAGCCGCCGCAGCCCCCTCGCAGGCTCTCCTTCTCACCCATTCCACCCTCCCCAGTTCCTCCCTCCCCCGCGTCTTCCTCCCCCTCCTCCTCCCTCGCCTCCTCCCTGTCCTCTCCCTCCTCGACCCTCTCCGCCTCCCCTCCTTCGCCCTTTGAGCCCTCTCTGTCCTCTCTATCCTCTCCCTCCGCTCTCTCGTCCCACCCAAATTCCTCATACCTCTCTTGTTTCGGAACCCCAAGCCAGCCCACGCACATGCACGAGTCAGAAGGCGACAAGAGGGCCTCGTCATTCCCATGGCCGTCCTCCGTGTTCCTGCCGCCGCCTTTTCCGGCGGAGTCACTTCCGCCGCAAGGAGCGGAGGTGCGCGCCGGCGCAGCGGAAGGAACGACGACGCGCGGAATTCGCGGAGGGGAGTTGGCGGACGACTGGAGAGGCGCGAGGGGCCAGACCTGAGAACCGGGGAGGGACGGGGGACGGGGGACGGGGGACGGGGGACGAGGGGGGGATGGGAAGGGGATGGGAAGGGGCGAGAAGTGGGCGAGAAGGGTAGGGGAACTATGGGGGAGCGGGTGCCTCGAGGGGAGGGAATGAAGAGAGGGGCGGCTGCAGGAAGGAGCTGAAAAGGGGAAAGAGGAAAGTCGTGCGGCGGAGGTGATGGAGGGGAAGTGACGCGACTCGCACAGGGAAGCTGTTGCGGGAGGCCGGGGGGGCGGGGAGGCGGGGGGGATGCGGAACAATACGACTTCCTTCCGACATTGATACTGCGCCGAAATCATGGGACAAAATCAATGCTGTGCGGAAACACGACAAACCCATCTCCGCACCTTGTTGCTGGAATATCTCCTCTCGTCGCCCTGCCTCCGCGCCTGCCGCCGCTCGTCACGTCCCCCCTTCGCCGGCTTGCGACCGCCTCGTTTTGCTTCCTTCGACCCCTCGTCGCCGCCACCAATGGCCCCAATCCTCCCCGTGTCGAGTCTCTGCGTAGGTGCAGCAGACTCAGTACTATTAGCAGCACTCGGTCTATACACGTGGTAGGTTCGACCGGGTCGCAGCAGTTCCGCCAGCAGCAACTTCCGCCGCTCCTTCACGAATATTCCGCGCGCCGGGGCGGAGATGGCAAGGGGGAGATTTGCCAACCGCGGATCCTGCTGGGGCGTGCGGCGGGGGTTCTCCGCCGAGGAAGCAAACGGGGCTTCCGCCGCGGACCTCGGCGCTAACGGCGGAGGCGGCGGGGCTGCAGGCGGAGTTTCCGCGGCGTCGAAGGGGCAAGGCGACGCGAGCAGAACAAGCGCCTCTCGCACGGTGAGGGTGCGGGGGAAATGCTGCGCGGAGCCATCGGGGAGTATGAGAGTGACCGTTGGCGGATTGTGCGGCGGAATGCCATTCTGCGACGTAGCGGTTGTATCATGCGGCGAGGGGTGGGACGATAAGCGTGAGAAAGTGGGCATCGCGCCTCGTGAAAGTGGAAGCCCACTGGAGCGACCGGGACGATGACGGCGGAGTTGAACGACCGGGGTGGTGGCGGCGGTGGCAACAGATTTGATTCTTTGGGATTGGTGTCGCTGGGCCAGGAGCCTCGTGAAGAACAAGGACCTTGTACTTGGGAGCGAAGTGAACGAGAAAAGCGCACGTGAGATAGTTGGCTTGTACTAGCTAGTACAAGCTGCTGCTGTCTGGGCTGCTGTCTGGGAAGACGATGGCGACGAAAGGATCACGTTACGGGTTGACGGATGGAAGTTCGATGGAGCGAGATGCGCATTCAATTGCAATCTTACTACCGTATCTCAGGCTGTCTCCCTACCGTACTTCTACCTGCAATGCAGTGCTGCGCGATCACCTCCATTGATTTACGGAACTCGTTCTCGTCTCGTTCAACGAAAGCAGCAAACTATCGTTGGGTACTGGTCCTGCTCGATATGATTGAAGTCCGCTCGCCTTCTCGTAACGTGACTAACGGCGATTGTTGTGGAGGCTGATCGAGACTGGTCTGTCAGTCAAGTCAGGGGGGAACAACTCGACTGACTGCGTCCCACCCACGTTATGGCGGGTCAGATATACGACACCGTTTGCGATTCGTCTTGAGCCCTTGAACAAGGGAAAGGGGAAAGAATAGGGACAGCTCACAGGACCATTTAATTCTTAGTCGCTTGCTATCACACAGCCATCAATCCACTTGCTCGTTCTCCCCCTTCGTAGTCTCTCTCAACTGCAAGCCTTGTTCGCTTGGGGGACATGTCACAGAACACGACGCGACACCACAGATTGGTTCGATAAGTTCAATTTGATCGATTCGACTTTTGGATTTGTGGCAGCCGCGTCGCGCATCCAGTGATTTTGAGTTCACGAGGGCGCCGAACCGCTCGCGCCTTGGTCATACAAAAATGTTTTGACGATCAGACCGTTTGCCAGGCGTGGTTGACAGGTCAGTGTAACGAATGTGCTTGTTTGGAACTGCAGCCTGCTGTCTCAATAATAGCATCTGTGATTTTCTGTACAGTGGTGCTGACAATTCAACTGCAAAAAGCGCTGGACAAATTAGTCATACATTACCAATACCGATGAAAGCTACAACAATACAAGTCCATGCGCCTTCAAGTTTTTTGTCTGTTCCCTTGGCAACTTGCAAACTGGTCCACGATCCGACGACACTAACCCTGCCCTCCTCTCTGTCCATGTGCCATTTTTTATCCTTGTAACCGACACAATGCGCAACCGAGACAAAACTCGTCAGGAGCGCGAGGGTGCCACACCAGGCGCAACGGGCACTTGTCCCCACCAGTACACTGTGGTACAACGTAGTTGGACCGCGAAGAGTCGGGACGAGACTCGTGGCACTCAGCACAGAAATGAGTCGTGCCAAAACAGAAGTACGAGGCAGTGGAGCAGCAGAAGCGGCACTTGAACTGGATGAAGCCCCGGCCATGGTTACCAGTGCATTCACCTGCTTCCCACAACTGATCCTTGCCACCTACCCCAGAAACTCCAACCGCTTTTCCTTTGCCCTTATCCATGCCCCTCTCTTTGCCACGCTGCTTCTCTGCAGCAACAGCAGCAGCTGCTGCAGCAGCCCTTTGCTTTGCCAAAGCTTCAGATGCCAGGCAATCACCACATACCAGTTCATTGCTCTTTGGCTTCACCGCACCTCCTCTCCCCCCTGCCCTTTCCTCCCCTCCGCCCTCCCTCGCTCCTCCTGCCTGAACCATTCCTGGGTCGCCGTGCCCAGCCTGATCATCAGGCTCGGCGGCAGCAGGTCCGGCGCCGCACCTCCTGTCGCCGCCAAAGTACGGAAGCTGGCAGCGGGAGCAGAGGAAGAACAGAAATCGCCGCAACGCCACAGCCAGCACATCACCACCCGCACTGCTGCCACTCCCGCTTCTCTCCCTCCCATTCTCACTCCCTTTCCCACTCCGTAAACCCCTTCCGCCAGCATTGCCATACCCCTCCATATTTCCATGCACATAGCCATCGTGCCTCCCACGCACTCCACGCCTCTCCCTGTCTCTTTCCCCACCATCCCAACCATCAACATCCACTCCATTAGCCGCACCCCCACCCCCAACCAGCCCTTCAGCTCTCATCCTCTCAACAGCCAGCTCCTCCACCTGCTTCTTGAGCACCAGAGAAGCAGCCAGCTCTCCCTGCAGAGCAGGATGGGCCATGGTGGTGGAGGGGCACAGCGGGCACGCGAGGAACCCAAAGGAGATATCCGGGCCGGGGAACGAGCGGCGGATCTTCTCCCGCGCACACGCCACATGCACCACGTGGCCGCATGAAGCCAGGCGGATGGCAGGCGCGGCACAGATGGGCTCCACCCAGCAGATGGGGCAGAAGTCGCTGGCACATGGGAGAGGCGGGCTCGCCTGGGGTGGAGGAGCAGCGGAGGAGCGGAGGAGCGATTTGCCCTTGCCGGCTGCTTGGCTGCTACCAACACCATGACCACCAGCAGCGGCAGCGGCAGCGGCGGTTGCGGAAGCTGATGCTGATGCTGCTGCTGCTGCTGCTGCTGCTGCTGCTGTGTGAAGTTTTTCGAGACACGGATCCTGCAGGCACGGCAGGCACTGAACCTCCCCACGCACGCCCCCACACGGATGGCCACAGGGGCTGGTGCGCGTGCATGCAGCCTTCAGCTTCTCCCTGCACTGCTCCTCACCGCACACACGCGCTGCCAGGGCTGCCACTGCTGCTAAGTCACTCTTCTCCACACACCACCCTGTGTCTGCGCCCACTGCAGCAAGCAGTGCTCTCATCTCCCTCACACTCCACGCCCACCCGATCCTGCCACCGCTGGCACCGTTACTGCTGCTGCAGTTGCTGTTGTTGTGACTGCTGCTGCTGTGGCTGACGTCAGGAGGCGCTATAAGGTTGACTAGTTGCCTTGCTGCACAAAGCTCCTGCTGCCTCTTGCGCTCCAACCCAGAACTCCCTCCACGATCCCCCTCTGCTGCTGCTTCTCCTCTCTGCCCCCCTCCAGACCCTCCTTCCCCCCCGCCTGCACCTCCTTCTCCTCCTCCTCCTCCACCACCACCACTACTACTGCCCCATCCCGCCCCGTCTCCCTCCCTCCCATCTCCCATCCCACCCTCAACTCTCTCCCCACAGTACAAGCACTTGGGAGCAGCAAGCCGGGCAGCGTAAGCAGCACACGACAGCCCCAGATGGTACGGGTGTGCACGGCACGACCCACAGAACACCACCGCGCACTCTCCACACCGGAACCTGTTCCCAGCCTTGTGCACGATCGCTTCTCGCGACAGCACGCGCCCTTCTTCGTCTCGCTCCGCCATTGGCGCCGTCCTGTCGATCTCGGGAACTCCGGAGAGAATTGCGCCCGGCGGCGGCTCCGCGGGCAGCTTCTCCACCAGCACGTCGCATCCCGGGCAGCGGACAAATTCATCTGCCCGGGAAAACGCCGCGAGGGCGGCGGACGTCGCCGCTTCCTCCCACTGCCGGAACTCTTCGGGCAGGAGCGCTTGCACGTGGAGGGCTGGGACTGGCTGTCCGCAGCACGGGCAGGCCATGGAATCTCTGCTATCGGAAGATCTCGCAGGCGATTCTCGCCTCTCAGATAACCCCGTGCCTGCCTTTTCTCCCTTGTCTGCTACGTGTCTCGCCGTGTTCCGCTCACTCACTAGCTGCGCTTTCAGCTCGAGCATCTGCGGGCGGAAGGACGCGCGCGCGCAGGAGAGGCAGAGCAGGCAGGAGCAGCGGGGGAGATCCAGAGAGCGGTCGATGGGAATGAGCACGTGGCAGGCCGCACACTCCACGTCCACGCTCACGTCCTCACTCGCCCACTCGGGAGGCGCTGTGCCCCACTCGCTGCCCCACCCAGCGGCAGCAGCAGCAGTGGCGGTGGCGGTAGTCGTGGCACCACGCGCGCGGTTATTAGCGGCATCAGCAGCGCCGTCGCTGCCGTCGCTATCCGCAGTGAGGTCGATCACCTCACCTGCCCTCCTCGCTCTCCTGCTGCTTCGCATTCCTGCTCCACGGCTGCAACTGCCGCGAGTCCTCCTCTCGCGGAAGTGATCGCGGGAATCGCGGGGATACGGGCACTGCTCCACCTCGATAAAATCGTCCGCCACGTCACCATCGCTGTCCACCTGTCCCTGGCTGTCGGATAGCTCGACATCATCGTGCTGCGCGTGCGAGCCGCCGTGCAGTTCGCCGTGCAGTCCGCCGTGCAATCCGCCGTGACTATGCATCACGTAATGCTCAGTCGACTCCATCCGCCGCCTTCCTTCCACCCGCTCCCTCTCTTCCCGCTCTTCCATCCCTCGCCCTCTAGCCTCCGACCTCCAGCGGTGCGTTTCCGTCTCGCCTTGCTCCTTATACTCCGTTCTCATCTCCGATCGCCACTCTGATCTCCACTCCGATCGCGACGCGGCTCTCCAGCGCCGCGACTCGCCATGGCCAGCGGCCGCATCGCGGGACGGAACGGACTGGCCGTCGTCGCCGCCGCGCGACGCGGGGAGCGAGTTAATCTCCTCTAAGACGAACCAGCTCATGGCGCGCCGGGTGATCAATTCCAAATGCTTGATTCCGGGTGATTCGTCTTGTCACCAAGCCAAACAGACCTCAAGACAAGGGACGATGTAATCGGTTCTGGGCGACGAAAGGGAGGCGTTCAGCGAGCGAAGAGCAGTCGAAAAGGGAGAAAGCGACAAAGACGACGACTGATATCGAATATCGCTGGTCGAAGCTGCGCAAGCTGTGCAGGAGCATCAATCAAGGCCCGTGCAGACCCAAGGATACCTTGCACGCACGAAGATCCCCTGAACTGGTTATGCCCCTATAATCGGTTATGGCCCGAGTGAAGTCGAGTCGCGCGTTCAGCAGCAGGTAAGGCGACGAGACAGGCGAGATTCCTCCATTACCAAATTCTGCGATTCGCCATTTCGCCGTAGATGAACACCTAGGGGGACAACGCTGCTGACAGAAGGTACTCAAGCGGTGGTGAATCATAAGTACCTAAGAGGTGAAGAAGATGAAAGGGTAGGCGAGGGCGGGCGCGAGAGGGACGTGAAAGCTGCGAGCAGAGAAGGGAGAGGGGTGGGGTGCGGTGTGACGGGTTGGAGAAGGGGGGAATTTCCAAGGGCCGTGCGTGGATAGCATGGCATGGCATTGCGTTGGATGCCGTGTTTCGTGGTGCATAACTTGGCATTGACGTGCTAGGCTGTGCGAATTGGTGTTTCGGATATTGCATGAAGAACATTTGGTCTCTAGCCTCCTTTCCCACTTGAATACCTGAGTCTCACTACAATGCTTTATCAGCCATATAAATTGTGTAACTACACGCATGATCATTCTAAGTTTCTTGGAATGCATTCCCTTGTTACAACTGTAGGAACTGCCTCTTGGCCAGATCAGCAAGCACAGTGGCGTAATTCGGCGCATCTGGATGAAACTCTCCAAATGGCGCCGACCGGCCAAACACAACGCACGACACTCGCACGAGGATCGCAGCCGTCAACCCCCATATCGTAAAATGATCTCCCTCCGCCGCCCCCACTCGAGCCCCCGCTTGCTCCTCCTCCGCACCCTCTTGCAACTCTCTCCTCACTGCACTTGAACCTTGCCCTGTGAGCACAGCAGGGGAAGCTGCCATGGAAGGCTGTGGAGGAGTATGAGTGACAAAGGGTTGTGAGGTGGAGGTAGTGGCAGAAGCGAGGGGAGCGTGCGGCGCGGAGGAGAGGTTGGGGAGGGGATGGGGCGGCGGCGGTGGGGCGGTGTACTCAAAAAAGTGCACGCGGTAGGGTAGGCCTAGCCACTCGTGGTCCTCGTGCCGGTGATGCTCAGACTGCACGCAACAAGGGGAACGGGAGAGAGGCACATGAAGAGTGGGAGGGTGGGGGGAAAGAGGAGTCGGGGAAGGGGTGGGCGGAAAGTGAGAATGGCAGAAAAGGGCCAGAGCTTGGCAGTGATAGCTGACAGGTGGCAGATGGAAGTTGGCATATGGCAGATGGAAGATGGAAGATGGGAGATGGAAGATGGAGGATGGGAGATGGGAGATGGGAGATGGAAGATGGAAGATGGGAGATGGGAGATGGGAGATGGAAGATGGAAGCTGGGAGATGGGAGATGGAAGATGGAAGATGGAAGATGGGAGATGGGAGATGGGAGATGGGAGATGGAAGATGGAAGATGGAAGATGGCAGCTGTTGTTCCCCCTCAAGTCCATATCCAGGCTCCCCTCAGTGAGAGCCAAAACTGAAGCCTTGCCCTCTTTCACCCACTGCACATCCATATCCCTCTGCACCCACCTACCCAGGCCCCCTTGGCCTTTCTCATTATTTCTCCATCAATACGTACCGCTCAACCCCTCCCCTGCCCTCCCCTCCCCTCCACCTGCAGAAAAAGCGAGCACTACACACTGAACTTGCAAGCTAGAACAAGCGCCCAACCCTTCCACTTTAACCCAGCCCCACTCCTAACCCAAGTTAACTCACCCTCTCCCCTCTCCCCCCCCCCCGCCAGCGCACCTGCAGGAAGAGTGAGAGCGGCACGCTGAACACGGCCTGCACCTCGTCGGCGTTGGGGCGCGGCACAAAGGTGAAGCCACGTGGCAGCAGCGCCACCACTGGCGTCACTGTCAACAGATGCTGGTGCGAGGGATGGAGGGACAGACGGAGGGAGGGAGGGAGGGAGGAAGGTCAGCCGTGAGCGGCGGGCGGGTGGGGAGGATAGAGGGGTGGGGAGGAAGGAAGTTCTACAATACGGAGTTTTCAAAAGCTGCTTAATTTGAATGTAACAGTTGGACACCGGGACTGGTCCCGACGCCACCTCCCTCCCAAGCACCCATGTTTGAGAACGTCAGACATAATCCCAGTGAGCAGCGGTCCTTGGGAGATGGTTTAGGCAAGTAGGAAAAAGTAGTGTGATCTAGAACCGGACCAAGAGCTCGACACGACACCAGACCTGGCCCCAACCCCCCTTCTTTCACACGCACCCACCCAACCAGCCAACCAACCCACCCAGCCAGGCAACCAGCCACCCAGCCAGGCAACCACCCACCCAGCCAGGCAACCACCCACCCAGCCAGGCAACCACCCACCCAGCCAGGCAACCACCTTGGCGAGGAAGGGCTCGAGGTGCAGAGCCGCTAAAGAGTAAGCCAGATGTGTGACGACGCGCACGTGGGACCCCCTCGAACCACGACCCCCTTCCCCTCACAAGCACGAGCACCCACTTACCCACCCACCCACCCACGCACGCACGCACGCACCTTGGAGAGGAAGGGCTCGAGATGTGTGACGACGCGTGCGTGGGAGCGGTGCAGGCCGATCTCCTCCTCCGCCTCCCTCAGCGCCGTGTCGCTGTCGTCCGCGTCGCCCTCGTCCCGCTTGCCGCCCGGTAGCGCCACCTCGCCTGCTCACGTGCTCCACGTGTGTGGGCACGTGGGGTGGTTGATACGTGCAGGGACCACGTGGGGGGGGATGTGCAAGCAAGCACGTGTGGGGCATGCACGCACGCATGCATGGGGTACATGCAAGCAAACGTCTGAGGGTAGGATACAAGAAGAGTAAAGAGAGAAGAACGTGCAAGGTCCCCTTGTCCTTCACCCAGTACGCGTGCACATTGCACAACTCAACACAGCCCCACAGCGCACCGCACTGCATCGCACCGCACACCACACTACACCACAGCACTGCAAGGCACCGCACAGAACCCACCGGAGTGCGATGACAGCTTGGCAGCCCTCTTAGTAAGCCACACGCGCAGCTCGCCCCCCTCGCCCTCAAACAACGCCACCAGCACCGCCGCCTTCCTCCTCCTCATCGGCCCCATCGCCTCTCCCCCCGCCGCCAGCGCCACCCCCAGCACGGACTGCTTGTTGGGCGACAGAGGGTCCGTCTGAAAGGCCGGCACAGCTACTGACGACATGGGTGTGTCATCTAGTGCGGCTGCTGCACTGCCGGATGCTGCTGCTGCTGCTTCCGCCTCTGCTTCTGCTTGGAGAATGGCTCGGCGCGCTTCTGCTGCCTGCTGCTGCTTCAGGGCGAGGGCTTCAGGGGAGAGGCGGTGGGGGGTGGGCGCGGAGGGAGGGGATGCGGGGGAGGGAGAGGTGGGAGGGGAGGGACCGGCGGGCGGGGCAGGTGGAGTGGGATGCGCAGCTAAGATAGCTGGGCCTGGAGTGGCTAGATTGCCTGCATTGCTGCTGCCGTTGCTTCTGCTGCTGCTGCTGCTGCTGCTGCTGCCGTTGCTGATAGTGATGGTGGTGGGGTCACTGCAGCCGTCGAGTGTAGCAGCAACGACTTTCTTGGGCGGTTCAGAGGGGGAGGACGCAGAGGAAAGAGCACGTGTGTGGATGAGAGAAGAGGAGGAGGAGAGAGGGGATGGGGCAGAGGCAGGAGAGCAGGGAGGGAAGGAGGAAAGGAAGGAGGGAGGGGAGGTGAGAGAAGAAGCGGCGTTGGCAGAGCGAGGAGGAGCGAAGGGTGAAGTGGGTGAGAGCAAGGGCGGGATGTAGCGAACCAGACGGGTCACTGCCTCTTTAATCACTGCACTATCCCCCACCACTCCTTGCAAATGCGCTATTCGTTTATTAGCCTCCCACCCACCGCCATCCCCGCTGCCCCCGCTTCCCCCAAACATCCCATCCGCTTCAGAGGTACGACCAGGTTCGACCATGGCGCTTCTGACGTGGCAGCTGCTGACTGGACGTTCGTTGAGCCACATTTGGGGAGTCGCGCAGCGGGGATGGGGGGAAATTTGGGGGCGAAGGGGGAGCGCGACGGCGGGGAGGAAGGAGGCGGAGGCGGAAGCGGAAGCGGAATCGGACAAGGGGACTGGAGGAATGGAAGTGGGGGTGCTTCTTAGCCGAAGTGAAGCGTTGATTGGGGGAGGCCGGTTCAGGGTTCTGGTTAGCGTGGAAACCGCATGAAGAGTGGAAAAGGAGGAGGAAAACGAGGAAAAGGAAGAATTGGACGCTTGAATTCGACCCAGCGAGCAGGAAGGTCGTCTGGGAACGGGTGGTAAGAGCTGAAGGCGGCGCGGCAACTGAGATTCAAGCACGTGGGCGCCAGAGACTAGCGTTGGTTGGTTGCTCGTGCTGACAGTGAGCCGGCGCGTGTGGACGGTAACGTGGCGAGAGTCGACGGTGACGTGGCGAGAGTCGACGATGACGTGGCGCGTGATGAAGGTGATGTGAGCTCGCAGAGAACACACCCACGACGCGAACATGAGCGACTGAGGGTGGAGCACTGCTCGTCGCAAAAAAAAAACAAACCGAGTCCTCGATAACTCGGCGGCAAGCGCGAATGATCTTTAAAAACGAAGCGGTTTATATGTGCTACTGCTGCTACGCAGCCAGGCATTCCAATGTGAGAGCAACGAGATGGAGATGTGTCTTAGTCGACCTGTCAGTCTATCGTTGCTCCGAATAGTACTCCTCCTGCATCGTGATTCGTGTTGTCCATTCCTATTCCTATCACTGACCATACGACCGCGGGTTTCTTACCGTGGATAATGGTTTCTTCATGGGGCTAGTCATAGCTGTCACATGGATGGATGATGGTTCTTAGTTGCTCGACTGGACTTAGCCACTAAAGCGCGTATGTGTGCATCAGGGTTTTGTTTGTTGAAGCACCATCCGTTTAGGAAACTATTCAGTTTACCGTGAGTGTTTTCTTGGAGGATGTTACGGGTGCAATGAATCGAGGTAGCGAGAATTGCACCAAGGTGTCAAACGAGTACAAAATGTGAGCTAAGGCATGAGCGAACAGTTATACGCGAAACATGCAAACGGTAACGCGGTGCGTGCGAGCTAGCTAGTGCTACGCTGGAAGCAAGGCTCGGGCTAGTCCCGAAGCGTAGGCCGACACGGCCGGTCCAGCAGTGCGAGGTTTGGGAAAACAGTGCGCGCGAAGTCGGCGAAGCCCCGTTAGCAGTAACGGGCGAACAACGGCTGCTGCTGTACGCGGTGTTGCAGGGTGCGCTAAGGAATATCGAGAAAAATCCTTACACTACCCCCCCCTCAAGAAGCCCCCTCCGCTACGCGAGTGCGTGTATATCGCGGAAACCTCGGCTCCTCAGGTACACTTGCAGGGCAGGGTGGTTTTCGATGTTGGCCAGGGGCACCCAGCTATCTTCAGTTGGCGTGCGATCCTTCCAGCGAACGAGGAATTCAATCCTCTTGATTCCCGTGGGGTGTCGAATCCGATGGCTCATGATTTTTTCGAGTTCGATGATCGGCTCCGATGCAGGGCGAGTCATGGATGGTGGGCGGTGACGAGGCAGTTGGCTTGTGGTTGGGATGTATGGGCGAAGCAGGCTGACGTGGAATGAAGGGCTGATGTACCAGTCCGTCGGCAACAGTAGGTGGGCTGTCACTGGGGTAATCATGTGGCTGATTTGGAATGGTCCACAGTAGCGGGGTCGCAATTTTGGTACGACGGACAGTCTTAAGTTCTGTGTGTTGAGTAGTACGTAGTCTCCTGACTGGTACGTGACCGGGCGGCGGTGGCGGTTAGCGTTGCGCTTAGCGATGACATTGGCTTTTTTAATTGCTTCTGCGGCTCTGGTGCGGGCAGCTTGCAAAATTTCGGCGAATTGCTGTGCACGTGGTGTTGGGTTGTCCGGACTCGGCGTCATGGGCACTGTAGGGTTTTGCCCGTAGTTCAGGTAGAAGGGGGACTGCTGCGTCGTCGCTGACGTGGCGTTGTTGTACGCGAACTCGATCAGCGGCAGCTGCTGCTCCCAAGTGGTCGGGTCGTCGCACGTGGCACGAATCAACTGCTCCATCGTCTGATTCGTCCGCTCCGTTTGACCGTCGGTCTCGGGGTGGTACGACGAGCTGAACTGTAGCCTGGTCCGGAACTGCTCATAGAGGTTTTTCCAGAAGTTGCTGGTGAACTTCGTGTCGAGGTCGCTGATTGTCGCGGCTGGTATCCCGTGCAGTCGAACGACGGCTGCGATGAACAGGCGAGCGGTTTCTTCGGCTGAGATCGATTTCTTGCACGCAGCGAAGTGTGCCATCTTCGTCAACCTGTCAACGACGACCATAACTGCGTCGTTACCCCCAGGGTTCGAAGGTAACCCCGTGACGAAATCCATGGTAACCTGCTGCCAGGCGCGCTCAGGCGGTGGAATCGGCTGCAAGTGACCCGCCTTTCGTTTTCGCGAGCTCTTCATCACCTGACACGTAGGGCACGAGCCCACGTGGTGCTGTACGTCGGTCAACAGCTCCGGCCAGTAGTAATACCGCTGTAGTTGCTGTCGCGTTTTTTCTACCCTGAAATGTCCCCAGGTAATCCCGTCGTGTGCCTCCTGCAGTAACAGTTCCCTCAGTAGTGAGTACACGGGTACCCAGATGCGGTTGGTGCCTGTTTTTACGTAATAGACGCCTCTGGCCTCTGCCAGTTGCTGTGAATTTCCGGTTGTGAAAAACGGGTCGGTACTGTATCCGTGGGTGAATAGGCCTGTTAACAGTGGATTGGTTTGGGCGAGTAGGATGGCGTGGAGTTGGGCGGTGGGGCGTGTGAGTGCGTCGGCGATGTTGGATGCGCCTTTTTTGTACGTGACAGTGTAGTGGAAGTTGGACTCCAGATAGTCCAACCAGCAGATCTGTCGTGGGTTGAGATTCGGTTGGGCGCGAAGGTACTGTAGTGATCGATGGTCTGTCCGTACTATCACGTCTGCTCCCGTGAGGTAACATCGCCACACCTTGAACGCGTGCACGATCGCCAACATCTCGCGGTCGTGTATCGGGTAGTTGCGTTCGGGCGGGTGAAGCTTGCGGGACTCGTACGCGATTGGCTGAAGGCCGTTCCCGAAGTCTTGCAACAGTACTGCTCCCATAGCGATGTCGCTAGCGTCGGTGACGAGTTCGAACGGACGGTGCGGATCTGCGATGTGAAGTACGAGCGGCGAGCACAAAATATTTTTGAGGGCCGAGAAGGCAGCTTGCTCTTTCTCCCCCCACGTGTACTCGACCCCCTTCCTCAGCAGGTCGGTCAATGGGGCAGTCAACTCCGCCATGTCGGGGATGAACCGGCGCACGTAGTTGACGAACCCCAAAAAACTCTGCAACTCGGTCAAGTTAGTCGGCGCGTGCCATGCTTGAATCGTCGCGATTTTTCTCGGGTCTATTTCCACTCCTGCGGCTGAAATAACGTGTCCCAAAAACTCCAGTCGGTCGTGTAAAAACTCACACTTAGACGCTTTTGTCAGTAGGCGGTTCTCACTCAGTATCTTAAAAACTGCTTCGATGTCCTGTAAGTGCTGTGCTCTGTCAGGGTTGTAAATCAGTATGTCGTCCAGATAAACGATGACGCACTTATCTAAGAGCGGGCAGAAGGCTTCGTTCATGGTCATTTGAAAAGTGGCGGGGGCGTTGGTCAGTCCGAAGGGCATGACAGTGCATTCGAAAGATCCGTAGCGTGTTCGGAAGGCTGTCTTGGGGAAGTCGGGTGGGTTGACGCGAATCTGGTGGTAGCCTTCCCGAAGGTCAATTTTTGAGAAAACCCGGGCTGTGCGTAGTTGGTCGATCAGTTCGTCGGTTCGCGGGATGGGATAACGAGATTTGATGGTAACCCTGTTCAGTGCTCTGTAATCTATGCACATGCGAAATCCCCCGTCCTTTTTCGGTGTGAACAGTATCGGTGCTGCGAAAGGCGACGAACTAGGGCGAATGAACTCCTTCTCGAGCAGGTAATCCAGCCGCTTCCTCAGTTCGTCCAGTTCGGGTTGGGTCAGCCGGAACTGTCGCTGTACTGTTGGCTGTGCCCCCGGTTCTAGCTCTATCCTGTGGTCGTGCGGTCGCTGAGGTGGCAGTCCTGTCGGTAGGTCGTCCGGGAAAATGTCACTGTACTGTTTCAACAGTGCTGCCAGATCACCCAGTACGTCGGCTAGCAGTTTCTGTAAATCCCCCCCTTTGTCTGCTGCCTCTGTCAAATGTTATATCTGCTATATATGTTTAGACTGTAGTGGGGTAGCCAATATGGGGTACAGCCCACTTTAGGGTTTCATATTTGTACCCAACTCTTTCATAGTTCAATCATTCCTGCTGCTAGATTCTGACATGGTTTCAGAGCACTAGGTCCGTAGGACCGTTTTTTTTTGGGTTGCAAAGCAACCTATTACAATCGATTTGGACAGCTTTTTTTTTCCACATTTTATTTATCTAAAATAAAATGTGAAATAAAAAAAAACAGGATGCACTAGTTGCTAGCTACATGACCAGTAAGTATTGTCTACATTCAATTGTAATGTGATGGTAGTGATTTTTCTGTTCGCACTACGACATATTTTTGTGCGGTATGTTGGATGATATAATGGTAATTACGTGACTGTCGTAAAATGCATATATGTTATAAATTAAACCTTTGTGCTTAAATAAATATAATAATACATGAATGAATATAATGATACATGCTTGAATGAATATAATGATACAAATTTTATAAATGCATTATGCAATAATGATAATGATGCTTCAGTATGCACAATGTTTTATGTTGAATACATGCATACTAGTTCATGATATAAATGCGTGAAAGCTAACGATCCAAGAACTATGCTATCGCATCCCCTGCCTAGCATGGGGGGGAGCTAACAGCATAATCCTTGAACAATCAGCAGTCACATGAAACAACACAATCTGTGAACTCTAAAAAGATGGTCAAATCTATCATCTCCAGCTCAAGTGGGCTCCCGACAGGCGCGCCAATGAACCTTCTAATGAAATGATAAACCTGATTCACCCTTTTAAAACCCACAGACGTGCATTGTCATTGCAATGATAGATGAATGCACACCCAGACAAGCAAACACATTCACAACAACCAAACGCATGGACAGCAAAAAAACGAGCAGGAAACCCAAGATAATACATAAAAGATGCAAAACAAAGTAAAACGGGCAATATGGTGAATTCTATAAGTGACAACTACGATTATCCAGATTGGACTCGCCTTCCTGATCAGCAAGACTCCTGAGAACAAAAAAAAAAAAGATAATGAGAAAGGGAAGGTAGGGTCAACAGAGGTAACAGAAAACAAAGCACATTAAACAAAGCAAAAAACAGAAGCATAAAACGGAAGTATACAATGGAAGCAGAAAACGGTGGCAGAAAACGGAAGCAGCAAACTGAAGCCGTAAACATAATGAAGGAAGACGTAAAGGAAGCATGGAAGGTATGAGGGAAGGAAAGATGGAAGGACGGACGGAAGGAATGAGATAGAGAGAGAGAGAGAGAGAGAGAGAGAGAGAGAGAGAGAGAGAGAGAGAGAGAGAACGAGAGAGAGAAAACGAGAGAGAGAGAACGAGAGAGAGAACGAGAGAGAGAGAACAAGAGAGAGAGAGAGAACGAGAGAGAGAGAACGAGAGAAAGAGAGAGAGAGAACGAGAGAGAGAGAGAGAGAACGAGAGAGAGAGAGAGAGAGAGAGAGAGAGAGAGAGAGAGAGAGAGAGATGAGAGAGAGAGAGAGAGAGAGAGAGAGAGAGAGAGAGAGAGAGAGAGAGAGAGAGAGAGAGAGAGAGAGAGAGAGGGAGGGAGGGAGGGAGGGGGGGGGGGGGGGGAGGGAGGGAGAGAGAGAGAGAGAGAGAGAGAGAGAGAGAGAGAGAGAGAGAGAGAGAGAGAGAGAGAGAGAGAGAGAGAGAGAGAGAGGGAGGGAGAGGGAGGGAGAGAGAGAGAGAGAGAACGAGATTGAGAGAACGAGAGAAGAAGAAAGAACCGGAATGAACAACATACTAATAACAACGGTAAGAAACAATAAGAAACGAAGAACGGGAGAGAGAGAAGGAACCGAGAGGAGGGAGAACCGAGAGAGAGAGAGAGATAAGGCATAACCGATGGAGATAGAAGGAACGGTAAGAAACAATAAGAAACTAGAATAAGCGACGAAATTGAGCTAGACAAAACGGAATGAAAGAGAGGATGATACAACAATAAGGCAGGATGATACATCATCTTCTGGTTAACATATACGTCTAGATCTCGTTTAAAAAAAACAAACTCTCAACCATAATGAGTTAAACTAGGACCCACTCTCAACTAGAATGAGCTTAAGAAATAGAGAGAATATGGCTTACCTTAATATGAGCACTAGTCTGGGGCGTGAGTAGCGTGAGTGACGTGAGGGACGGGAGAAGCTAGAGTGGCGTGAGTAGTTGGAAGAGAAACGAAGCACAAAGGAATTTGACGAAACCCTAGGATGGGACGTTTTTGATTGCAGTTATAGACTGTTAAATTTAGCGCCAAATCTGAAACAGCGTGTTTAGCACAGCGCTATCGATGTCGCGTTTCATCACGAAGGTCGGCGGTTTGAATCCGGTCGTGCACATTGATACGGTAAACTTCTTTTCTTGTTCCGTTTTGTAGTTTTGTTGTTTCCAGATTTCCAATCACCATAAAACCAAATAATCTGAACAGAATAAGAATAACTTTAACATAAAGAATGTTCTTAACATTCAGAATCTATATCCAAAACGACCACCCCTATTCATATATGTAAACCTATATTATATGTCAATGTATATGTAAATAGCAGTAGTTCATCAAATATCAAAGTCATGTTACGATATTATATAATTCTCATTATATGTCAAGTGCATCTAAAAATTACACTGTAATGTTGCTTCGCAACCCTAAGACGAGTTCGTCGCCTCTTGTTTTTTTTTTCGGGCCCACCTACCGTTGCGGTTACCGCGCTACCCCCCTACGCCTGCCTGCCGGCCTGCCTTGCCTCGTAACGTGCTGCGCCGCGCGCGCCGTCCTGCAGCCCTCGCGCTGCCTCCTGCTGCCCTAGGCCAGTACGCCGCCACTGCAGGCTAGTCAGGCCCCCGAGCCGCCCCTGCAGGCCCGTCAGGCCCCCGAGCTGCCCCTGCAGGCCCGTCAGGCCTCCGAGCCGTCCCCTGCAGGCCCGTCAGGCCGGCGCACTGCCCCTGCAGGCCCTTGCCGCCCGCGGGCGGCCTCTGCCCGACCGCGCGCCGCCCCTACAGGCCGTCGCCGCCCACGCGCAGCCTCTGCCAGACCGCGCGCTGCCCATGCAGGCCCTCGCCGCCCGCGCGCAGCCTCTGCAGGCCCGTCAGGCCAGAGCGCGGCCCCGTCAGGTCGCTGTCGCGGCCCCGGCAGGCCGCGGTCGCGGCCCCGCCTTGCCGCTGACGCGGCCCCATCTTGCCGCGGTCGAGGCCCCGTCCTGCCGCCGACGCGGCCCCGCCAAATCGCTGTCGCAGCTCCGTCAGGCCGCGGTCGCGGCCCGCCCTGCTGCCGGCGCGGCCCCGCCCTGCTTCTGACGCGGCCTCGCCAGCCCTACAGCTGACGCGGCCGCGCCCTACTGCTGACGCGGCCTAGCCAGCCCTGCAGCTGACGCGGCCGCGCCCTGACGCCGACGCGGCCCCGCCAGCCCTGCAGCTGACGCGGCCCCGACCTACCGCTGACGCGACCCCGCCCTGCAGTTGCCGCGGCCGCGCCCTGCCGCCGACGCGGCCCCGCCTGGACGCTGACGCGGCTCCGCCAGCCCTGCAGCTGACGCGGCCCTGACCTGCCCCACCCTGCAGCTGCCGCGGCCCTACTCTGCAGCTGCTGCTGTGGCCCCGCCGTCGCCGCCGTCGTGCGCCTACCCTGCCGCCACCCGCCGAGCGCTGGCCCTTTCCACCACTGGTGAGCACCTGCCTGCCCGCCTGCCTGCCTGCCTGCCTGCCTGCCTGCCTGCCTACCGCACCTGCCCTGCCCGCGCTGCTGCTGTTACTACTGCTACTGCTGCTACTGGCGTTGGCCAGATGCAGCTCCAGCGACGTCCGCGTGAGTCCCTCACGCCCCAGCAGCTTCGTGAGTGGTACGCTGGTTGGAGGGGTGGCCGCGCTGCTACTGCTGCTACTGCTGCTACTGCTGTTACTGCTGCTACTGCGGCTACTACTGCTACTACTGCTACTGGCGGTGGCCAGATGCAGCTCCAGCGAAGTCCGCGCGAGTCTCTCACGCCTCGGCAGCTTCGTGAGTGGTACGCTCAGAGTAGAGGGTCTTTGAGTACCGTTCGCTGCCCGTACGTCATTCGCACAGGTGATCGGACTGGTCAGGCTTGCGGGACACTTAGTCACACACAGTCCCGCTGCTTCGCCGTCAGAGCGACGCTTGGCGTACCGAGTTTGGCGACGAGGCTGAGCTCCCCACCTGGCTGGAGCTGCTTGGACAGGGGGTAGATATCTATGCTCTTGACTATGATGCTATTCTCACTGCCATGTATGCATTGCCTACTAGTGCTGACCGTGCCTGTTACCTGTGCGTACCGCCTGACCCAGGTATAGAGCCTGCTGCTCTAGGTGCTGGTGAGGCTGCTGCTCTAGGGGCTAGTGTGTCTCCTGCTCTAGGTACTGGTGAGGGTGCTGCTTCAGGTGCTGGTGAGTCTGCTCTCTCTGGTACTGCGCCTGCTGAGGCCTTGTACACCTTCACACTTGACTCTGGTGCTTCTCGCTCCTTCTTTCGCGACAGCACCACCCTCACGCTGCTCAGTCGGCCGGTTCCAGTCTCCCTGGCAGACCCCTCTGGGGGTCCAGTCCGTGCGACCTCCTCCACTGTCCTCCCTTGTCCTGCTGTCCCGTCCGGCACACTGTCGGGTCTTTACCTCCCCTCGTTCTCTACGAACTTGGTGGCGGGTTCTGCGCTCCAGGACGCGGGTGTTCACCAGTTCATCCCTGCCTACGAGCATGTGACACACTGCACGTACGCTCAGACGGGTCGTCACCTGGCTACCTTCACTCGGCAGCCGGGGTCGGGCCTGTACACACTGACTACTGAGTCCCCTCAGGTAGCTGCGTCTGCGTCTGCGCCAGATCAGTTGTCGGCCCCCTGCTCGTGTCGCGCCTTGTCGCACCAGACCCTCCTTTGGCACCACCGCCTTTGTCACCCCTCGGTGCAGCGCCTTCGCAGCATGTACCGCCGTGTCCTTGTCTCTGGTCTTCCCAGGGTTCTCCCTCCCCTCCCACCCTCGCCTGCTCCTCCATGTCTTCCCTGTGTCGAGGGGCGGCAGCGCGCCGCTCCTCACTCCTCCTCGTTCCCTCCCACAGAGGCTCCCCTGCAGACTCTCCACCTGGACGTGTGGGGCCCAGCCCGCGTCCGTGGACAGGGCCACGAGCGGTACTTCCTGCTGGTCGTCGACGACTACACGCGCTACACCACGGTCTTCCCCTTGCGCACCAAGGGTGAGGTCCCTGATGTGTTGATCCCTTGGATCCGCGCTACTCGTCTCCAGCTCCGCGAGCGGTTCGGGACGGAGCTTCCCGTCCTGCGTCTGCACTCTGACAGAGGTGGGGAGTTTTCCTCCGACCTCTTGGCAGCCTTCTCTGCGGAGCACGGCATCCGCCAGACGTTCACGCTTCCGGCCTCTCCGCAGCAGAATGGGGTTGCTGAGCGCCGCATTGGCTTAGTCATGGAGGTCGCTCGTACCTCCATGATCCATGCGGCTGCCCCCCATTTTCTGTGGCCGTTTGCGGCCCGGTACGCCGCGCATCAGCTCAACCTCTGGCCCCGTGTCTCCTTGCCGGAGACCTCGCCCACACTGCTGTGGACGAGGAAGGTTGGCGATGCGTCGCGTTTCCGGGTATAGGGTGCTCGTGCCTTTGTCCACGATACCACCGCGGACAAGCTCTCCGCGCGCGTTGTTCCCTGTGTCTTCCTTGGCTTTGTCCCTGACGCGCTTGGTTGGCAGTTTTACCACCCCACCTCGCGCCGTGTCTTCCCCTCCCAGGACGTCATGTTCGACGAGTCGGTTCCCTTTTACCGTCTCTTCCCCTACCGGGCTGCCCCTCTCCCCCCCCCGCCGTTCTTCCTCGCTCCAGGTGCTCCCCAGGTAGACCCCCTCCCCGCTCTCGGTCCTGCTCCTTCAGGTGTGTCTCAGGTAGACCCTCCTCTCTTGACTGCACCGGTTGAGGTCACTGGTGATTCAGGTCCTGCTGAGGGTGGTCTTGCTCGGGGTACTACTTCTGGGGGTGCTGAGCCTGGGGGTGCGGAGCCTGGGGGTGCTGAGCCTGGGGGTGCGGAGCCTGGAGGTGCGGAGCCTGGGGGTGCAGAGACTGGAGGTGCTGAGCCTGGACGTGAGGAGTCTGGGGGTGCTGAGCCTGGGGGTACTGAGTCTGGGGGTGCTGCACCTGGGGGCGCTGAGGCGTCTGGCGAGCAGTCTCCCTGGGGCGGCCGTCTCCGCAGTCGCTCTGCTGGTACCTCGCTGCTGCACTCTCGTCGACGACTCCCTCTCTCCCCACAGCAGCTGCATGAGTGGTACGCTAGCCATCTTGGTCGCGCTGCTGGAGCTAGGGGCCGTACTGCGGAAGGCGCTGGTGCTGGTGTCTCTACTACTGGAGCTGTTTCTGCTGGAGGTTCTGGAGCTGCTGCGGGTGCTGGCGCTGAGGGTTCTGAGTCTGGTGTTGCGCGGTCTCCTTGGAGTAGCCGCCTTCGTCCGCGTGTGCCTCTCACCTGACAGCAGCTGCACGACTGGTACGGTCGCCATCAGGGTCGCGCTTCTGGAGCTCGGAGCTCTACCGCTGGAGGTACTTCTGTTGGCGTCACTGGAGCTGGGAGTGGTGCTGGTCCCGGAGGTGCTCGTACTGGAGGTACTGGAGCTGCTGGGGCTTGAGGTGCTGAGGCTGAGGGTACTACTGCTGGAGACCTTGGGTCTAGGGGTGCTACTACTGGAGACACTAAGACTGGAGACCCTGGGACTGGAGGTGCCGGTTGTGGGGGTGCTGCTGCTGGTGGAGCTGGTCTTGGACGAGCTGGCGCTGAGGGTTCTGGAGCTGCTGGAGGTGCTGGAGCTGCTGGGGGTGCTGGAGTTGCTGGTGCTGGTGGCGGTGCTCAGCCGCGCCTGTTCTTCGCTCCACCGTCTCCGTCGTCTCAGCCACCGTCTGACTCTGTACCTCGCCAGGTTCTTAGTCTCCCTTCGTCTACTGGTCTTCCGTTACAGCCTGGCTCACCGCTGCCTGCTCCTTCTCCTTACACTGAGCAGTCAGGGGGTCTTACTGAGCGTCGTGAGCCTGCGTCGCGTCCTGTCTCGCCTGTCCGTTCTGGTCGTCCTGGTCGTCGTGTTCCTCGTTCGCGTTAGCCGGCTGTCACCGGCCCCCACCTCGTAGTCCGTCGTCCTTCCTCTCCTCCGCAGCGTGTTCCCCTGCCGTCCCCTCCTGCGTCTTCTCTGCCTGCCGTTCCTGAGCCTGAGTCTGACCGCACCCGTGCTGCTCACTCTACTGTCACGCGTCTGCTAGCCACAGTTGTCACTGACCCGTCGTTTGAGTCTGCTGCTGCGTCTGCCTTAGTCGCTGAGCTTGTTGACTTTGCTGCTGCCTGTCGTCTAGACTACGCCGCTAGTATTGTTGCTGAGTCTGAGTCTGTCTGTCCTCCGTCCGTTGAGGGTGAGTGTGCTCTTGGCACGGACGTCCTTGAGGACAGGCAGGAATACCTTGAGTGTCTTGCAGCCGCTGCGCCTCATCTCGTGTCCATGCTGCTTGCCCTTGAGGGAGACCCGGATGCACCAGACATCTCGACCCCGCGCTCTTACGCTGAGGCGATCGCGGGTGAGTACTCCTCTCAGTGGCAGACAGCCATGGACGCAGAGATGACATCCTGGAAGTCCACAGGCACTTACGTTGAGGAGGTTCCCCCTCCTGGGGCGAACATCGTCAGTGGCATGTGGATTTTCAGGGTGAAGCGGCCGCCAGGTTCTCCGCCTGTCTTCAAGGCTCGTTACGTTGCTCGAGGTTTCAATCAGCGAGAGGGAGTAGACTTCTTTCAGACCTTCTCCCCCACCCCGAAGATGACCACTCTTCGGGTGCTGCTGCACGTTGCCGCTCAGCGTGACTACGAGCTTCACTCTCTTGACTTCAGCACAACTTTCTTACAGGGCAGCCTGCACGAGGAGATCTGGCTGCGCCGCCCTCCTGGCTTCACTGGGTCGTTCCCTCCTGGTACCCAGTGGAGCCTCCGGCGGCCGGTCTACGGTCTCCGCCAGGCACCATGTGAGTGGCACGACACACTGAGGACTACACTTGCGGCTCTTGGGTTTGCTCCGTCGACTGCTGTCCCGTCGCTGTTTCTGCGCACCGACACGTCGCTGCCGCCGTTCTACATCCTCGTGTACGTCGATGACTTGGTCTTTGCCACTGCTGACACTGAGGCTCTCGCCCTGGTGAAGTCAAAGCTGCAGAAGAGACACACGTGCACAGACCTGGGTGAACTGCGTAGCTACCTTGGCTTGCAGTTCACCCGGGACAGAGCACGCCGCACCATCACACTGACTCAGTCATACATGGTGCAGCAGGTCCTTCAGCTCTTCGGCTTCACCTGGTCCTCGCCACAGCACACTCCTCTGGCTACAGGCCACTCGCTCTCAGCTCCACCTTCTGACGAGTCCGTAGAGCCGAGTGGCCCGTACACAGAGCTAGTGGGCTGCCTCATGTACCTGATGACCTGCACTCGACCTGACCTTGCGTACCCTCTTTGCCTTCTGGCTCGCTACGTGGCTCTTGTTCGGCACCGAAAGGTGCACATGGATGCTGCGAAGAGGGTACTGCGCTACTTGTGCGGTACATCGGGCATGGGGCGCAGTTGTCCTCACTGGTCACTCAGACGCTTCTTGGGTTGACGACCAGGCTACGCAGCGGTCGTCACAGGGTTACACCTTCAGCCTTGGCTCTGGTTCAGTTTCGATGCGTTCTACACGCTCGTCTTCTGTTCTCAGCTCCAGTTGTGATGCTGAGATCTACGCCACAGCCATGGCTGCACTGGAGTTACGCTAGCTCACCTACCTGCTGACCGACTTGGGAGAGCGGCCTCGTTCTCCTCCAGTGCTGTACGTCGATAACAAGGCCGCCATTGCCTTGTGTCAGGATCAAAGACTGGAGCACAGAACGAAGCACATAGCTCTCCGTTACTTCCTGGCTCGAGAGTTGCAGCAGCGTGGTCAGCTTTGTCTTGCTCACGTGGCCACTCGGGCCAACACTGCTGATATATTCACCAAGGCACTTCCGTCTGGTAATCATCAGCGTTTTTGCACTTTGTTAGGCCTTGTGCCCACTTTGCCTCACTTGCTGTAGACTTTGCTTGTACTGTGATCTATATATATATACCTGCATGCCTGTTCTGCTAGGTAGAGATCACTGTGCTATTGTTGTTGCATATATACCTCTGCATGTGAACTGGCCTTGTGGCCCTTTGCTTGTGCTCAGTGTGTGTGGTGACGTTGTGATCCACCCTGAGCTTGCTTTGCTTCTCTTGCTGGCCTTGTGACCCCTTGCTCTCCCCCACTTTGCCTATGGGGGTGTGTCAAATGTTATATCTGCTATATATGTTTAGGCTGTAGTGGGGTAGCCAATATGGGGTACAGCCCTCTTTAGGGTTTCATATTTGTACCCAACTCTTTCATAGTTCAATCATTCCTGCTGCTAGATTCTGACAGCCTCGGCTTCCCGAATGTCAACCGCGTACACGTCAGCTCCCGCCGCTACGGCGCGTTTCATCGTGATCGCGTTGACACGCACCGACGAAGACTCAGGCGAGCCCCAACGAGGTAAGGCGATGTTGTTACCGTTCACTCGCACAGTGCAGTCACCCGTCGTCCAGTCGATTCGCGGATTATGTCGTCGCAGCCAATCACGGCCGAGTAAAATGTCGGTTCCGTCGAGGGTCGTTGCGAGCATTTCCTGGCTAAACGTGAAGTTACCCCCGCATCGAATCCAAACTCGGTCCACACGCTCCCGTATCGCCAGTGGCGTGCCGTCGACCAGTCTTGCGTCGATCTCAGGTAAGCATCTGTCCAGTGGTAGTCGCAGTTTTCGTGCTGTGGCAGTGTTGATAAGGCTGTGGCTGGCCCCTCCGTCTACGAAGATTTTTACTAACTCCGTCCCGATTTTCCCACTAAGCAGTATGGGGCTGTCTACCGTAGTACCCTCCTTATTCGGCCGGGTGTGGTCGATTGCATGAACCGGCACAATCACTCGGTGAGGGTCGGTTGGGTCGGGCGAGTGGCGTGACCTGTCAGTAGAGGGCCCGTCTGCTACTGACTCCCAGCGTTTCCCTGCTGCTTGGTCTGTTTCTGCTGCTCAGCTTCCCCCTTTCCCTTAGCGTTTTCCGGGTATTCGCTCTTACGGTGTCCCGGCCGATTGCACGCAAAGCAGTGCTCTTTGAACGGTGCGGCAGCGGCATTTGCGGCGACGGCACGTATCGTAGCGCCCTCGTTCGTCCCACGAGGCCGATGTCCCCAATTGCTGCTTCCGTAGGACCCCGGTCTCGGTCGGCGGAAGAAATCGAGCTTCTCCGCCATAGCGAGGATTTCTTGAAAGTCGGTGACGCCGCGAAGCTGGATTTCCTGAGCGATGTCCTGCTTCAGGCCGCTGATGTAGCGGTCGATGCGCTCGCTCTCATGCATGTATCCCACCTGCTTGCATAGCGCCAGAAATCCGCTCGTGTAGTCTTGGACGGAACCGAGTTGGCGCCAAGTGCGAAGCTTCTGTTGCGCCGCGATCGAAGCCGCAATTGGCTCGAAACGAGCGCGCAAACTTGCGCACCACGCATCCCACGTGCGATACTGGGGCACCTCCACGAAATACGACGGCGCCCAGGGTCCGGTTTGTCCTTCCCGTGTCGGTAGAGTCGCGTAGTCCACCGGCTTCGTGGCGATGACACGCCACCAGTCCATGGCGGGTCCTCGCAGCAACGACACGGCGTAACGAATCTTCGCCGTATCCTCCGAGACGTAGTTCGCGTCGAAGAAAACATTCAACGTGAAGAGCCACGCCTGAATGGTAGGACCACCCCGTTGACCCGGGTCAAAACACGGCGGACGCTGCGGCTTCAGCGGCATCGGCGACGGTAGTGTCGATTCGCCGGCCGGCACGGAAATCGTGACTCGAGGCTGATTCCTAGCCGCATTCGTCGCGTCGGGGTGTGTCGTGCCGTGGTCGTCGTCTCCGTCGTGGCGGACGACGCCATCACTGGCCGTGCTCACGGGTTGCCCCACACTTCCATGTTGCGATGTCTGTGGTGCGGGCTGTATCGGAGTGCCAGGTGCTTGGAATTGTGTTCGTGCAAGGTCATTTTGCAGGGAGGTGCGTTCCGCCGTTAATGCCGCGATTTCTTCGGAGCTTTCGTGCAGTTGTCGCAGCAGCTCGTCCAGGCGGTCCTGCGTGAGGGTGGTGACGTCGATGCGTTCGGCCATTCCGAAGGGCGTCGGCTCGTCTTAGTCTAGGCCCAGTCGTGGCTGCATGCGTTTACGAGAGAACGCGAGGACAGCGGCCCCTAGGGGCTAAGGTGCGTGAGTCCCTTCGAGTGAAAAATCAAAAGTTGATTCCCTGGGGTGCGGAGATGCGCGGTCCAAAGGAAAAAGGCTATGATAACCAAATGTTACGGGTGCAATGAATCGAGGTAGCGAGAATTGCACTAAGGTGTGAAACGAGTACAAAATGTGAGCGAAGGCATGAGCGAACAGTTATACGCGAAACATGCAAACAATAACGCGGTGCGTGCGAGCTAGCTAGTGCTATGCTGGCAGCGAGGCTCCTTGGCACAAACTAGCTCAATCCCCTTGGGCCTAGGCTACTAAGCCTAGGCCCTCACTTAAACCTAGTACCTACTTATGCCACTATTCTGACATGTTATCAGAGCCTGTTAAGTCCTGGCCTGTGGGCCAGCCTCTCGCTTCCGCTGCTGTTTTTCCGGTCGCGCGCCTCGGGCGAGTGGCGATTTTCGTTCTGTCCCGCGCCTGGGTGGCGCGTGACATTTTTTCTGCCCGTTGCGGACCCGCCCCTGGCACCCGCGACGGCGCCCTGAGCCGCCGCAGACCCGCCCCTGGCGCCCGCGACGGTGCCCTGAGCCGCCGCGGACCTGCCCCTGGCGCCCGCGACGGTGCCCTGAGCCGCCGCGGACCCGCCCCTGGCGCCCGCGACGGTGCCCTGAGCCGCCGCGGACCCGCCCCTGGCGCCCGCGACGGTGCCCTGAGCCGCTGCGGACCCGCCCCTGGCGCCCGTGACGGTGCCCTGCGCCGCCGCGGACCCGCCCCTGGCGCCCGCGAGGGTGCCCTGAGCCGCTGCGGACCCGCCCCTGGCGCCCGCGACGGCGCCTCTACCTCACCCCGCGCCTGCACTCGCTGTAGCCGCCCCTGCCCTACCTGAGCCGACCCTCTGTAGCCGCTCTGCGGCTTTATCCCCGCCCCCCCCCCCCCTCCTTCGTCTCCCTGCAGCCGTGGGGGGGAGGGTCTGGGGGTGGCGGGTGTGGGGGTGATGGGTGGTGTGTTTCCCTTCCCCTCCTCCTTTCGTTCCCACTGCTGCAGCTGCCACTGGGGGGGAGGGTGTGAGGGTGTGGGGGAGCCAGGGGAGTGGCACTGGGGTGGCGGGTGTGAGACCAACCAGCCGCCGTCCCTCTGAGGTGGGGGGGGCGGGGGGAGGAGAGTAAAGGGGTGGCGGGTGTGCCTGCCCCTTTGCTGCTGTACCTGCTCTGTTACCTTGCCTGCTGTTGCTGTTTTCTCTGTCTGTGGTGTACCCCTGCAGGTTGTGTTCTGCACTTAGCTATTCCTGCATGCAGTTACGGGGGGATGTCAGGTTTGTATTCTTATACCTGCATGTAGTTCTAGCTGTAGTGTAGATATTAACTTTATAGGTGGTGCACCTCTTTGTTTGCTATATGTACCTTAGTGCTATAGTGAACATTCATTCTCCTCTCATCTCTCGACCCTCCCTCGGCACAAACTAGCTCAATCCCCTTGGGCCTAGGCTACTAAGCCTAGGCCCTCACTTAAACCTAGTCCCTACTTATGCCACTATTCTGACAACTCGTTATTGAGCAGTTGCCCGAGTCGCCACTGTATCGAACCGCAACAGCAACAGTAAAACAACTATCAGTTGTATCTCTTCATATTCCTTGTACTCTTATAAAAGCCTTGTATCTCTTTGATTAATTAATCTACGTTGCCCTCACATACCAGCGCAAGGTGGTTCAAGACTCATTATTATACGCTTCCGCATTTACAACAAGTCCTACCCATAGTTTAGCCTTGCAAAGATCCAAAGGGCTTTCTCAGCCCAACATAAATGACGTCGTATTCTTCGTATTGCCTCCTTACGACATCGCTTTGGTCGCAAAGCGACCGTGCGATGTCGCAATCTTCGCACGCGTCCGGACAGCCGTCCGGACTTTCAGCGACTTAAAAAAATGTAACACGCCCTAAGAGCCTCCAAAAGAAGTGCGACCAAATGTAACCAATCATCCCATAATCGTCGATAAATACGGCGAATGGAACAATTGGTCGTCACATACGACACCCAACACAATCGACGAGACAACACCCACCCAACCCAACACGTGGAAAAACAACACATACCAGTACTTTGAGTGAATGCTAAAATGGATCAGTGCTACAAAAGAGATGGTTCTGGTATCCTGGTTACCACCGTGCGGTCCCTGCGTCAAGGGTAGGCTGCGCGCCACCCCTCACTCCTCCTCCCTTCGTTCGGCCACCGAGCCTTTTGAGACGCTCCACTTGGACATCTGGGGCCCCGCCTCTCGCCTTGGCCCTGAGCGTGAGCATTTCTTTCTGGTGGTCGTTGACGACTACTCCCGCTACACCACAGTGTTTCCCCTTGCGAAGAAGTCTGAGGTGACTTCCACGCTGATCAGGTGGTTGCTTACCACTGAGGGCACTCGTGGTCGTCGAGTCAGCTGTCTTCACTCCGTCCGTGGGGTTGAGTTTCGCTCCGGCATTCTCGCTGGATTCTGTCGCGAGCAGGGCATTCGTCAGTCCTGGACGCTTCCAGAGTCCCCACAGCAGAATGGGGTTGCTGAGCGCCGCATAGGCTTGGTCATGGAGATCGCCCGCACCTCCTTGACTCACGCCAGTGCCCCCCATTTTCTGTGGCCCTACGCGGTTAGGTACGCCGCTCACTAGCTGAACCTCTGGCCACGTGTCTCTCGGCCAGAGGTTTCACCGACTAGTCTTTGGACCGGGTCCCCTGGTGTTGCGTCGAGGTTTCGTGTCTGGGGTTGCTTGGCTCTTGTTTGCGACACCTCCGCAGACAAGATCTCGCCTCGCGCCGTTCCTTGTGTCTTCCTTGGTTTCCCAGAGGACTCCTCTGACTTCACCTTTTACCACCCTCCCTCTCACCGGTTCTTTGACTCCCGGGACGTCAGTTTCGACGAGTCCGTCCCCTACTACGTCAGGTACCCCTGCCGAGGTCTCCCGGTTCCTCCTCCCCCTCTCTTCCTGACTTCCGCTCCCCCTCCTGCTCCCCCGGTGCAGCCCCCCCCCCCCCTGGTCCAGACCCGTCAGGTGTGTCCCACGCTACCCCTCCCCCCTCGGTAGCCCTTCAGGTACAGCCTCCTTCCCCGCAGTCCTCCTCGCAGCCTGCGGCAGACCCTGCAGGAGCCGGTGTTCGTGGCGAGGACCCTGTCGGTGCTAGCTCTGGGGGTGCTGGAGTTGGGGCTGAGCCTGAGGCTGCACGAGACTCTCGTCTTCCGGGAGCTGGTGTAGGTGGTGCTGACTCTGGGGGTGCTACGTCTGGGGGTGCGGGTGCGCCCCCTTCGGGTCCTTGTGAGCCTAGCCGTGTTGTTGTTGGTGGTACTGCCTCTGGGGGTGGTGCGCCGGGTGCTTTGGAGGGTGGTCCTGGGGCTGCCGCGGCCCCGGACACTACTCCTCCCCCCCACCCCTACCCGACCCGGCACCAGGCCCGTGTTCGCCATGCTCGTGAGGAGCAGCTGGAGTTAGAGAGAGAGGAGAGAGAGTTGCAGCGGCTCGAGGTGGAGCAGCGGCAGCAACAGCGGCTAGAGGAGCAACAGCAGCAGTAGCCGCGGGAGCAGCAGCAGCAGTCGCAGCTGTCGCAGCCGCACGAGGAGCAGCAGCCGCAGCCACCTCCTCCTCCTGTCTCTGGCCTTCGGACCCTCGGTCTCCCATCTCCCTCTCCTTCCTCCTCCCCCTCTCCTTCTGTCTACGGTCCCACGTTTCCTCCTCCTGGCTCCTCCCCAGCTGTTCTCCCTCGTTCTCCGACTCAGTTGTCTCCCCCTCCTTTGCCCGCCTGACCCTCTCGTCGCTCTCCTCGTGCTCGTCCCTCATCCCCTGTCGCTCTCCTCGTGCCCGTCCCTTGTCCCCTGTCGCTCTCACTGACCTTCGTACTGCCCTGTTCCGTCCTAGTCCGCCTCGTTCGTCTCAGTCTGTGCTTCCTTCTCCTCCTGATTCGGCCTTCACTGCTTCCCTCTCTACTCTTGTCACTGACTACTACCGCACGTACCGTCCTGTTCTCTCTCGTGTTCTCGCCTCTCTTGTTACAGACCCTCGTGCCTCTTTGTCCTCTGTCTCCGCCCTTATTGTCGCCATCACTGAGTTCGCCACTACTCGCCGCCTTGACTACGCCACTTGTCTCGTGGCTGCTCCTCCTACCAGTCCTCTGGCCGTTGGTGGTGAGTCTGCCCTTGGCTGTGACGCCCTAGAGGACAAGAAGTTTGAGCTAGAGTTCCTGGCAGCCGCTTCCCCTCATCTCTGTGCCATGCTGCTCTCCCCTGAGGGAGACCCCAACACCCTTGATATACCGACTCCTCGCTCTTACGCTGAGGCAGTGTCAGGGCCTTGGGCCTCTCAGTGGAGAGCTGCCATGGACTCAGAGATGGCCTCCTACAGATCCACAGGCACCTACGTCGATGAGGTTCCCCCCCTGGGGTGAACGTAGTCGATGGCATGTGTATCTACAGGGTGAAGCGGCCACCGGAATCTCCTCCGGTCTTCAAGGCGCGCTATATGGCTAGAGGTTTTAGTCAGTGCAAGGGAGTTGACTTCTTTCAGACCTTCGCGCCTACCCCGAAGATGACCACTCTTCAGGTGTTACTACACGTAGCAGCACAGAGAGACTACAAGTTACACTCTCTCTCGAATTCTCCACTGCTTTCTTTCAGGGTAGCCTTCACGAGGAGGTCTGGCTGCGTCGTCCCTCTGCCTTCACTGGCACTTTCCCTCCTGAAACCCAGTGGAGGCTGAGGCGACCTGTCTACGGTCTCCGTCAGGCTCCTCGTGAGTGGCACGACACCCTTCGTTCTACCCTCTCTGACCTTGGTTTTCGGTCGTCTTGTGCCGACCCGTCGCTGTTCGTCCATCGTGGCTCCACACCTTTCTTTGTTCTGGTCTACGTCGACGACCTGGTTTTCGCCACTGCTGACAGGGTTGCCTTGGCAGACGTGAAGTCCGAACTGCAGAAGAGACACACGTGCACTGACCTTGGTGAGTTGCGCCACTACCTTGGCCTGCAGATCACTAGAGACACAGCTGCTCGCACCATTACACTCTCACAGTCACACATGGTGCAGCAGGTTCTTCAGCGGTTCGAGCTTCAGCACTCCACAGTACAGCGCACACCTCTTGCTGTTGACCACAGACTTACTGGACCCTTTCCTGACGAGCCGTTTGAGTCTAGCGGTCCCTACTCAGAGCTGGTGGGCTGCCTCATGTACCTGATGACTTGTACTTGCCCGGACCTCGCCTTCCCTCGAGTACTTTCTTCTGCGTGAGTTGCAGAAACGTGGACAGGCTCGCTTCGAGTTTGTGGAGTCCGAGGCCAACACTGCAGACATCTTCACCAAGGCGCTTCCGCCTTGTGACCACCAGATGTGTTGTGTGCAGTTAGGTCTTGTTGACACATGTTCTAGTCGTGTGTAGGCTTGAATTTACCGTTTGTTTTGCTTGTACACTTGCCATACACCTTTGTGAACTCTTGATCTGGCCTTGTGGCCCCTGTTTCTTGTGCTCAGATTGTGTGGTGACGTTGTGATCCACCCTGAGCTTTGTTTCTTTGTGACTGGTCTTATGACCGTACACTTTTGGTTTTGCTTGACACCCCTCACTTAGGCTATGGGGGTGGGTCAAATGTTGTAGCCTGTAATGAGGTTTGTCTTAGGGGGTACAAATGTTAGGGTTTGCTATATATACCCTCAATCCTCATCAATAACACAACACTTTCATTCTTAAAGCCCGGAGTCAGCATGGTAATTTATCAAGTTATGTGGGTTTGAAATAGTGTTGGCGAAACCTTGAAAACAAGAATTTCGGCAAAGTCAGTGTAGCGAGAAAAATATCGATTGACGAGGGGGAAAGTAGTCTCGCCAAACGTGAAGCGATGGTGAACGACACTGTGCAGCTTTGACGGATTTGCAAGCACTGTGGAGCGACTGGAAGGAGTGTCGCAAGGATTGTTCTTCAGCCAATCAGGTTCAAGTAGTGGAGAAGGTCCACGCACAATGCGACTACTAGCAAAAACGAAAACGGGCACCAACACGAGTGAGGAGAAAGAACACCACGATCAATCAAGCTAACTACTTCGTGTGAAATAACCGCAGGAGCTAACAACAAGGAAACGTGCAAAGGAAGGTGACATGCCAGAAAACGTACATGCTGAGTCGCAGGAAGGAGCGTTGAGAAGAGCGCGACACAGCGCGATATGGCCTCTGGCACATCGATTGCCTCTGGCACATCGATTGCCTCTGGCAGCACGTAGGTCGACGGTTTCGGGGCATAGCGAACGTATATTGGGCTCGAAAGTGCCTATTACTTAGGGCAATGCCACGCTGGGGGCGTCCACAATACGCATACCCTTAGGGTTACGCAATTCTACTCTGTCAGCCACCGGGCGCCCACGGGCGGGTAGCAGCGCGCGAAATACAGAGACGACCATCCCCCTCACCGGTTTACGCGCAGCTCGCACCACTGGTCGTCTAGCAGCGCGTCAACTCACAAACGTCCAGCGCGCGCACTATTCTATTCGAATAGCAGCGTGGAGAGGGCGCTAGAACGAGGCACCACCACGCCAGGACAGGTACACGTGCTCCGCGCCCCTGCACTCTGCGCTCTGCCCCCTCCGCCCCCTGCGTTCTGCCCCCTGCGCTCTGCTCTATGAGCCCTGCGCTCTGCGCCCTATTCTCTGCGCCCTATGCACTGCGCCCTATGCTCGGCGCCCTATGCACTGCGCCCCATGCTCTGCGCCCTATGCTCTGCGCCCAATGCTCTGCGCCCTATGCTCTGCACCCCATGCTCTGCGCCCTATGCTCTGCGCCCCATGCTCTGCGCCCTATGCTCTGCGCCCCATGCTCTGCGCCCTATGCTCTGCGCCCCATGCTCTGCGCCCTATGCTCTGTTCCCCATGCTCTGCGCCCTATGCTCTGCGCCCCATGCTCTGCGCCCTATGCTCTACGCCCATGGCCCACCCTTTCTCCCCCTCATCCCTACTTCACCGCATTCCCCTCCCTGCTTCACCTCATTTCCCTCACTGCTTCACCTCATTTCCCTCCCTGCTTCACCTCATTTCCCTCACTGCTTCACCTCATTTCCCTCCCTGCTTCACCTCATTTCCCTCACTGCTTCACCTCATTTCCCTCCCTGCTTCACCTCATTTCCCTCACTGCTTCACCTCATTTCCCTCCCTGCTTCACCTCATTTCCCTCCCTGCTTCACCTCATTTCCCTCACTGCTTCACCTCATTTCCCTCCCTGCTTCACCTCATTTCCCTCACTGCTTCACCTCACCTCCCTCACTGCTTCACATCATTTCCCTCACTGATTCACCTCATTTCCCTCACTGCTTCACCTCATTTCCCTCCCTGCTTCACCTCATTTCCCTCACTGCTTCACCTCATTTCCCTCCCTGCTTCACCTCATTTCCCTCCCTGCTTCACCTCATTTCCCTCACTGCTTCACCTCATTTCCCTCCCTGCTTCACCTCATTTCCCTCACTGCTTCACCTCACCTCCCTCACTGCTTCACATCATTTCCCTCACTGATTCACCTCATTTCCCTCACTGCTTCACCTCATTTCCCTCCCTGCTTCACCTCATTTCCCTCACTGCTTCACCTCATTTCCCTCCCTGCTTCACCTCATTTCCCTCCCTGCTATCTCTGTTTGTACCCTCCTGCTTCCCTTATTTTCCCCCCAGCTTCCCCTCATTTCCCTCCCCCCACCCCCCCCGCTTCCCCTCATTTTCCCCACTGCTGGCCCCTCATTTCCCGCCCTTGCTTTCCCTGGTTTCCCCCCCTGCTTCCCCTCGTTTCCCCCCTTGCTTTCCCTTGTTTCCCCCCCTGCTTCCCCTCGTTTCCCCCCTTGCTGTCCCTCGTTTCCCCCCCTGATTCCCCTCGTTTCCCCCTCTTATTCACCTCGTTTCATCTTCCTATCTCACACTTTCCCTCTCCCCCTCTTCCTATCTCCCCTCTTCCCTATCCTCCCTTTTTTTACGGTACTTATGTCTTTCCCTCTCAGCCCTGCTTTCCTCTCCCCCCTCTTCCCTATCTCCCCTGTTTGACTTTAGTCTTGTTCCCCCTCCCCATCCCTCGTATTCCCTCCCTCTCCCTGGGTAGTGAAGTGACACCAATGAAGATTTTCTGGCACTGCAACTCGCCGAAGCCCATCATCCCATCCCTCATGTTTTTTTCAAGTCCTTGAGAAGGGTACAATCAAAAGTAGAATCATGCCTCTATCTACCCTTCTAACACTCTTGCCCATGCATCTTGGAAGAATATATTGCACTGCAGAAACATATTGCGCTTTTGAAATGGATATCTCCAACAGTAATACAGTATCATGCTTGCATACAACACACAAGAAACAGGTGGTGGTACGGCGTAAAGCATGGACTAGCTCTAGCTGCGCCTCAGCTTGCTCCTCTGCTTCACCACTGAAAATTTGGAGAGTGGAGTAGGCAGAAAGAATTGTGTGATGGAACATGGGGGAAGTGGTGTGAGGTGCCAAGGGAACAACTGCAGGGGAACACAAGCAAGCGCACATGATGAAAGCATGTACCGGCATGGGGAGACAGTGATGGGTGCACATGCATGGTAACTGGAGGGCGGAAGATGAGGGGGAAGGTGAGGGCATGACATGAAAGGGAAGGTTTGAGAAGGGATGGAGAAGGGAAGGGCAGGGCAGGGAGGGAAAGGCAGGGATGGGGAGGGCAGGTGGGAACATGGGTGGGTGTGAGGGGAAGGAGGGCTGAGGGTGGTGGGGAGGAGAGTGCGAGAGGACGGAGAGAGAGAGTGCGAGTGGACTGAGAGGTGTGAGTGCGGGAGGAAGGAGAATGAGAGTGATGGGAGGCAGCAGGGGGGGAAGGAGGGAAGGGGATGGGGGGAAGCAGGGGAGGGGATGGGGGGAAGAAGGGAAGGGGATGGGGGGAAACAGGGAGGGGGATGGGGGGAAGCAGGGGAGGGGATGGGGGGAAGCAGGGGAGGGGATGGGGGGAAGCAGGGAAGGGGATGGGGTGAAGCAGAGAAGGGGATGGGGGGAAGCAGGGAAGGGGATGGGGGGAAGCAGGGAAGGGGATGGGGTGAAGCAGGGAAGGGGATGGGGGGAAGCAGGGAAGGGGATGGGGGGAAGCACGGGACGGGATGGGGGGAAGCAGGGGAGGGGATGGGGTGAAGCAGGGAAAGGGAAGGGGGGAAGCAGGGAAGGGGATGGGGGGAAGCAGGGGAGGGGATGGGGGGAAGCAGGGAAGGGGATGGGGTGAAGCAGGGAAGGGGATGGGGGGAAGCAGGGAAGGGGATGGGGGGAAGCAGGGAAGGGGATGGGGTGAAGCAGGGAAGGGGATGGGGGGAAGCAGGGAAGGGGATGGGGGGAAGCACGGGACGGGATGGGGGGAAGCAGGGGAGGGGATGGGGTGAAGCAGGGAAAGGGAAGGGGGGAAGCAGGGAAGGGGATGGGGGGAAGCAGGGAGGGGGATGGGGGGAAGCAGGGCAGGGGATGGGGGAAAGCAGGGAAGGTGATGGAGGGAAGCAGGGAAGGGGATGGGGGAAAGCAGGGGAGGGGACGAGGGGAAGCAGGGAAGGGGATGAGGGGAAGCAGGGAAGGGGATGGGGGGAAGTAGGGAAGGGGATGGGGGGAAGCAGGGAAGGGGATGGGGGGAAGCAGGGCAGGGGATACGGGGTAAGAGGGGATAGGATGGGGGGAAGCACGGCAGGGGATACGGGGAAAACAGGGAAGAGGATGGGGGGAACGGGGGCAGATGCCGGGGAGAGAGCTGGGGGGAGGATAGTGGGGAGCAGAGAGGGAATCAAAACGCTGTTCGATTGTGGTGGCGGAAGCGACCACCTCTGTTTCTCCCCATCTGTTCCTCCCCATCTGTTCCTCCCCATCTGTCCCACCCCTTCGGAAGGAATGAGGGAGGAAGGATGGGCTGGAGATGGTGAGATGGGGAGAGGGGAAGAGCGGATGGAAACGCGGATGACGAGGGGAAGCGCGAGTGACTGGGAGGCAAGCCCGACGACGGGACGCGCGGGCGACGAGGGGAGGCGAGGGCGGCGAGGGTCGGCACGGGTGATGAGGGGAAGCGCGAGCGACGAGAGGGAATGTCGGTGACCAAGGGAGGTGAGGGCGGCGAGGATCGGTGTGGGTCGACGAGGGTGGTGAGGGGAGCGCGGGTGACGATCTGAAGCGCGGTATGTTTACTACTAGCAATTGCGACGAGGGGATGTGTGGTTAACGTGGGAGAGCGTGGGCAACTACGGGAACATATGCGACCAGAGGGTCGGGGAGGGTAATGAGGGAAAGCGCGGGCGACGAGGAAAGCGGTCTGACGTGGGCAAGAGCGGCCGACGAGGAGGAACATGTGCGACTAACGGCTGGGTGCGTTACGCGAACCAGTACGGCATTCGCGTGAGCGACCCGTGCCTAAAACGGTACGATCGTGACACGAGGCTGAATGGCAGCAAGTGTGACAAGATCCTGCGTGTGCGACGCGAGCTTGAATGCAAGACTCGAGTAACGCGAATCTCGTTTACTAACGTAAGTGCCGTGGGTGTACGGGTTGTAACATGAGACCGGTGACGTGAGGGAGAGATTAGAGCGTGCACTGACTAAGATGGTTGAGGTGGACTTATATTTCCTTCCGCACAAAAAAAAACACCTATCAACGACTTGCTTTTGCCAACTAGCGCTAGTTTTTGCCTTGGAGCCTCCTAGCCTATGAGTACTACTTGGTAAGCAAGGTATGTGAGTGGTGAATAGTACAAATGGTTGGCGATCATCGCGTCAGTTCTGGTTTTGGGCACTCGGGTTCCGTTGTCGCAGGACGATTGCCTGGGGTCGCGAGAATTTTCTCAAAACAAGTAGGGTAACCCTGTTATTGGCGACTTCAAGTTCAAGAATCTTGAACTTGAAAATTACCATGCTGTACTCGGGCTTTAACACTAGAGGGGGGTGTGAGGGCACGAGGGCCGCTAACGAGGTGGTGAGGCGAAAACTAAACCTTATATTCTCACGAGGGCATACACGGAGGTACCATATATGTTACATCCCATACTCTCTATAATGTAGCCCAGCCTAGCCTACAGTCTACACAGTACACACGAGAAATGTATACACTAGAAACATGATGGATCAGACTAGCCACTAGCCCGAAAGGCCTGTCTGATAGTTCTTAGAGTTCAAATCTTGGGAGGATCTTGATCAGCACGGTTTCTGGCGTAGTCTAGTCCCTCCATTCCTTCCTTTTGATATCAGAAGCAGGCATGTTCAGAATCCCAGGCTGGATTTGGTAAGGAATTTTAAAATATCAAGCATAAGTCATGAGAATTATGAACAAGAACTCAAGCATTTAGTACCGTACCATCCCAGGTTAGAGTTGAGGAGAACAGGAGGGAACACGGGGAAATAGACTAGGACGGCAGATGCAAGGAAGGTAGACGAGGGGAAATTGGAGTGGATAAGGCGAAGACGCTCAACCAGGCCATGATCACAATTGACCACGAAGCCTCTTCTTTCCTCCTCCAATCTCACCCCTCAGCAGCAGAGCCCCACTAAGCAACTAGCCCAACCCAGGTGTCCCGCATCACGGCTTCCGAAGACTTCCCACTCGCAGCCGACGGCAGCCAGCCTCACACTCCCGAAGCCAAGAGACTCGGCGCGCAGCGCACTACAGCCAAAGTTCTGAACGACGGCCGAAATTCAGATCCGCGGTGGCGGTAAACGAACAGAAGAAAATAAACCAGGTCTCAAAACCGCGTCACCTTATCCGCCTTGACGACCGGATTGGCCTGCGCGATAGCCTCGCGGCCAGCCGTCTTGTAATCGAACGTACACGAGTGCCTGTCGGAATAACGGTGCAACGAGCAGAACAGCCCTTCACAGCGGCACTTAAAGCCTGTCAGTCCCACGCGACGACGGCACTCGCCACAGCGATTCACCGTCCGAGCCGGTCCGGCAGTTAATGGTGCCGGCAGAGAAGGAACCGCAGGACTCTCCACATCCTCTTTCTTGCAAGATGCTGCAGCGGCTGCGGCTGATGAGCTGGCAGCCAACTTGTCGGCGGAACCCGATGGAACGGCACCAGAAACGGAGAAAGACGAGGAGCCGGTGACGTGCGGTCTGGATGTCGGTTCCTGGATGAAGTCCCGGCTCTCCGGAAGCTGCCGATCTAACGGCTGGGCGAGCGAGGGGGAGACGACACGAGACGACACGCGGAGATCGGATGGAGCGCAACCCGTGGAGAGAATCTGCGAGATAGGCTGAGCAGTCTGCGATTGGACAGGCGAGGAGGAGGAAGAGAGGGGTGTCGACGAGGATAAAGAAGTGGAATGCGAAAGCGCGCGTGGAGAGGAGGAGCGAGGAGAGGACGAAGATGCTGATGCGGTGGCAGCGGACTGCATGGTTTTCGCGACGTGCTCGGTGTAGCACTTGGAGCACATGTTGAGAGTCGAGGAGCTACCGAAGAACCCGCAGTTGTTCGCGCACATCGTGGTGCGGTCCGACTGCTGGCAGCCCGCCGAGCCTTGGTCCCAACCGTTTTGAGCCATTGTAAAGAGTGTTGTCGAGTGAGAAGCGAGCTTAAAATGCTTCAATAATTGGAGCTTAAAGGTCGAAGCACTGGATAAGCACGGAAATAAGCTACGGAATCGGCGAAATGTCTCAGAAAGCTCAATTACTGGAGGTCGACGGAGAGGTAATTTAGTGGGGCGTTACGACGTGTAAGGCGTCTTGGGAAATCTGTGGGACGGAATAGAAGCTTATAAGCAAACTTGGGCTGGGGAAAGAGACTAGAAACAAGGTTGAGGTAAGGGTGAGGTGAGAGAGACACCAAATACAGTACGAATAACACGGAGAAAATCAGACCGGAGGTGGGAAGGGGAATCAGGAGGTTGCTGCAGGTGCTGGTCAGTCACACGGTACAATCACGGGATTGTTGCGCTGTCAGGTTGTCACATGATGCACGCCGTAGATCTTATTATGCACGCACCTGTCATTCTATCCAACCCCCCTAACCAGGCCAGACCAGACCCCCCCCCCCAACCAAACCCCATCACCCACCCACCTTGCTCCTAGTCCCAGCTCAGCCAAAGTCCTCAGTCCACCAATCTCCCTGTCACCGGGCCACCAACCTCTCCTTCCCCCACTCTCTCCCCCCCAACCACCCCGTCCACCCACCTCCACCATCCGCACACCTCCCTCGAACGTTTCTACGCCATCGCATCCCATCCTTGTTTGTATCACCCCACCAGGCCTACAGTACAAACCAGTCACCAAATGAACGAGACGACTCGTGTACAGTACCAGAAATGTAGGGAAATCCCATCTTACCCGACTGGTCCGTTCCTTCTTCGGACCATCCGTCCGTCCGTTCTCCGTCCATCTTCCACTGTTCGGGATTTCTCACAACGGCGGAACAGCTGACACGTGAGTCCAGGGCAGGTGAGCTGTCATCCCACCGTCGACCCGCGTAGAGGCTGTTCCCTTGAACCTACGAAGCTCAAACTCAGCAGCACGCAATCCAACTTACCAACCTACCACCCTCCCACACTCAGCAAGCCACAGCCATCAATCACCTCACCCACTCTCCATCCCCCCTCCTCCCTCCTCCCCCCTCCCAAATCAACCCCCTTCCCCCCCCCCCCCCCACACACCAACTCTGCCCTGCATCTCCCACCATTCATGAACTTCCGCCTGCTTCCCCAGCCAGTCACGAGCAATTGCTTGTCCCCGTGTCATGCACAACAGCCCAGTCGTATCGCGGGGAATGGATGGGTGAGATTTGATTGGACCGATACTGCCAGGTTGCGGACCTGGACTCCAGGAATTGACACAATTGATTTGACTGTTGAGCTGATTGCAAACGTGTACGCGCGCCAGCGCAGCACCAGTCACATGAATTCATCCACCACTTAAACCTGATTTTTGGGTTGCGAAGCAACCTATTACAATCGTTATGTTCATTTTTTTTTTCATATTTTTTCATTCAAAATATGAAAAAATGAGAATTACTTCAATGACTACTTTACGATACTTCTTGTGATATGTATGTTGCTGTGTGCTCGTCTGTGTGGTAAATTTTTGCCTACTTAGTGGCTGTGTATCCTGTAATGCGTATATTAGTATGATGATTTTAAATAATGATTGTGTCAGAACATTATAGCTTATGCTGTTGTGTAGGCTATAGTGGGGTATTCCATAGGGGGTACAACCAATTAGGGTTTCATATTTGTACTCACTTCATTTCATAGTTCATCAATCCTTGTTCAAATATTCTCATGGTATCGAGCAGGTTCCCCCTTGGGAACTGTGCTTAGGGCCCACCACATCGATTTTTTTTTTTTTTTTCTGCCCGAAGCGCGCTCAGCCCGAGTCGCGCTCCGGGCCCTCACTTCGTCGAGCCGCCCTAGCGGCCCTGCACTGCGGCCCCGCCACCCGTCTCCGCGGCCCCGCCGCCCGTCTTCGCGGCCCCGCCGCCTCTCTCCTAGCGGCCCCGCCGCCCTACCTAGCGGCCCCGCCGCCTCTATCCTAGCGGCCCCGCCGCCCTACCTCGCGGCCTCGCCGCCCCATTGCGCGGCCCCGCCGCCCTACCTAGCGGCCCCGCCGCCCCATCGCGGCCCCGCCGCCCCATCGCGCGGCCCCGCCGCCCTACCTAGCGGCCCCGCCGCCCTACCTAGCGGCCCCGCCGCCCCATCGCGCGGCCCCACCGCCCCATCGCGCGGCCCCGCCGCCCCATCGCGCGGCCCCGCCGCCCTTCCTCGCGGCCCCGCCGCCCCATCGCGCGGCCCCGCCGCCCTACCTAGCGGCCCCGCCGCCCTTCCTCGCGGCCCCGCCACCTTACCTGCGGCCCCGCCACCTTACCTGCGGCCCCGCCCTTACCTGCGGCCCCGCCGCCCTCTGCTGTGGCCCCGCCACCTTACCTGCGGCCCCGCCACCTTACCTGCGGCCCCGCCACCTTACCTGCGGCCCCGCCGCCCTCTGCTGCGGCCCCGCCACCCTATCTGCGACCCCGCCACCCTACCCGCGGCCACGCCGCCCTTACCAGCGGCCCCGCCGCCCTTACCTGCGGCCCCGTCACCTGCTGCCCAACCGTGCCGCCCTGCAGCAGCACAGCCGAGCCGCCCAGCAGCCGAGCCGCCCAGCAGCCGAGCCGCCGAGCCGCCAGCAGCCGAGCTGCCCAGCAGCCGAGCCGCCCAGCAGCCGAGCCGCCCAGCGGCCGCGCCGCCCAGCAGCCGAGCCGCCCAGCAGCCGAGCCGCCCAGCAGCGGAGCCGCCGAGCCGCCGGGCCGCCCAGCAGCTGAGCCGCCGAGCCGCCGCGCCGCCCTCCTTCAGGGCCGCCCGACCTGCCCAGTCTGGTGAGCACAGCGCCTTTTCACTGCACTGTCCTCACCCTACTGTTTGCGCTGCTAGTCGTCTAGGGTCATGGCTACCCCTAGTGTTCTCGCCTTTGACGCTGAGGGTAGGGCCATTGACTTTGAGGTCTGGGTAGATGACCTGCAGCTGTTCTTACAGTGCGATAGGGCAGACGGCCTCTCTCTCTTTGACCTCACCTCTGGCACCTCCACTGCCCCTGCTGCTGATGCTGACGCCACTGTTCGCTCCCAGTGGGCCACGCGCGACGCTGCTGCACGTCTTGCTGTGCGTCGCCACCTCCCTACCTCCGAGCGTGCGCACTTTAGTCAGTACAAGAGTGCTCAGACCTTGTACGACGCTGTAGTTGCGCGCTACTCCTCCCCTGCCACTGCTGCACTGAGCCGTCTCATGCTACCGTACCTCTTTCCTGATCTTGCTGCCTTTCCCACAGTCACTGACCTCATTACGCACCTCCGCACTAGTGACACTCGCTACCGCGCTGCACTCCCTCCTGACTTCTGCGCCAGGAACCCCCCCCCCATGTACATCACTCTTTACTACATAGTCACTCGCCTTCCTGACTCCCTTCGCGTAGTCAGGGACCACTTTCTCTCTGTCTGTCCCACCACTCTCACTGTTGACCTCCTCGAGAAGTCCCTCCTAGCGGCCGAGAAGAGCATAGTCGCTGTAGGGGCCTCTCGTGGTGACCCGCGCACCCCCATCTTTGAGGGGTGTTCCCCCTCCCCCCTTCTGCCCTCTGTTGCCTCTGCTGCTGCGGCCGACCTACTTGTTCTTGAGTCGGTCGGTGCGGCGTCTGCCCCTAGCGGGAGACGCCGCTCTGGCAAGGGCAAGGGGGGCAAGGGCGCTGGAGGAGCGAGCGGGGGCGGTGGAGGTGGAGGTGGCGGCAGTTGGGGGGAGTGGGGGTGGCGGTGGGAGTGGAGGTGGGGGTGGAGGGGTCGGTGGCGGCAGTGGAGGTGGAGGTGGCGGCGGCGGTGGCGGTGGGAGCGGAGGTGGCGGAGGTGGCGGAGGTGGAGGCGGCGGCGGATGCGGAGGCGGCGGCAGTAGCGGAGGCGGCGGAGGCGTTGGAGGCGGCGGGGGTGGCGGTGGTGCTGGTCGCGGGTCTTCGCAGAGGAGTGGCTCCGGTGGTGGCTCGCGCCAGCAGCAGCAGCGTGGTCGTGACACCCTGTCCCCTCAGCAGCTTCGTGAGTGGTACACTGCGCGTCAGCGGGGTGGGGGTTTTGGTCCGTGCTCCTACGTTTTGCGCACTGGTGACCGTGCGGGTGAGCAGTGTGGGGGTGCCCACCCCACCCAGCGCTGCTTTGGCCGCCTGACGGACGCGTGGCGTCACCAGTTCCCGGAGGCCTCCGAGATCCCTCGCTGGGGCGAGCTGTCTAGGGCGGGTGTTGCCATCTATGATCTTGACTTTGATGCTATTCTCTCTGCCATGTATGCTGTGTCTATTAGTGATGAGGGTGATTGTTACCGGTGTTTCCCGCCCGATCCGGGCATTGAGACTGCTGCTCTAGGTCCTGGTGAGGCTGCTGCCCTAGGTGCTTGCGACGCTGCTGCTCTAGGTGCTCGTGTGTCTGCGTCCTCAGGTACTGGTGAGTCTGCGCTCTCAGGTACTGCGTCGGCTTCGGCCTCCCTCACCTTCACCCTTGACTCTGGGGCGTCTCGCTCCTTCTTTCGGGACCGCACCACACTCACACCGCTGAGTCGACCGGTTGCAGTGTCTCTGGCTGACCCCTCTGGGGGTCCTGTCCTGTCTCGCTTCTCCACAGTCCTCCCGTGTCCGGCGGCTCCCTCTGGCACCCTGTCTGGTCTCTACCTCCCCTCGTTCTCTACGAACCTGGTGAGTGGTGCTGACCTACAGGATGCGGGGGTCCACCAGTTCACTCCTGCACGTCAGAGAGTGACCCACTGTACAGAGGCTGGCACAGGCCGACACCTGGCTACGTTCACCCGTCAGCCGGGGTCGAGCCTGTACACTCTGACCACTGCGTCTCCTCCAGTTGCTGAGTCTGGTAGGGTAGTTACATCGGGTCAGGTGTTTGCTGCGGCGTCCAGGTCTGGTCCTGAGTCTGCCCCCTGTTCGTGTCGTCTCCTGTCTCACGAGACTCTCCTCTGGCACCACCGCCTTGGCCACCCCTCTCTGCTTCGGCTCAGAGGTATGGCCTCCCGTCTTCTTGTGTCCGGTCTCCCCCGGTCCCTCCCTCCCCTTCCTCAGGGCCCTGGCCCTGCCTGTGTCCCCTGTGTCGAGGGGCGCCTGCGTGCTGCCCCTCACTCCTCCCAGTTTCCTCCGACAGAGGCCCCGTTGCAGACACTTCACATGGACGTGTGGGGCCCAGCCCGCGTCCGTGGACAGGGTCACGAGCGCTACTTCCTGCTCGTTGTTGACGACTACTCGCGTTACACCACAGTCTTCCCCTTGCGCAGCAAGGGTGATGTCACTGAGGTGCTGATCGACTGGATCCGCGCAGCTCGTCTCCAGCTCAGGCAGAGCTTTGGCTCGGACTTTCCTGTTCTGCGTCTGCACTCGGACAGAGGCGGAGAGTTCTCCTCTGGCCTTCTGCGTGCCTACTGTCGTGCACGGGGCATCCGTCAGACCTTCACGCTTCCGGACTCACCGCAGCAAAATGGGATTGCTGAGCGCCGCATTGGCATGGTCATGGACGTCGCTCGTACGTCTATGATGCATGCGGCTGCCCCCCATTTTCTGTGGCCGTTTGCAGTGAGGTACGCGGCGCATCAGATCAACCTCCACCCCAGGGTCTCCAGGCCGGAGACCTCCCCAGCCTTGCTGTGGACGGGGAAGGTTGGCGATGCGTCGGCGTTCCGGGTCTGGGGATCTCGGGCGTTTGTCCGCGACCTGTCTGCGGACAAACTATCCCCTCGTGCTGCTCCTTGCGTCTTCCTGGGGTTCCCCCCTGACGCGCCTGGGTGGCAGTTTTACCACCCCACCTCTCGCCGTGTTCTGTCCTCCCAGGACGTCACGTTTGACGAGTCGGTCCCCTACTACCGCCTCTTCCCCTACCGCACTCCGTCCCTCCCCCCGCCCCCACTCTTCCTTGTACCAGGTCCCCCCCCGGTAGACCCCCTCCCCCCTCAGGGTCCTGCCCCTTCAGGTGTGTCCCAGGTAGACGCAGTCGAGCCTGTCGAGGTCACTGGTGACTCTGGTGCTGCTGAGGGTGCTGAGCCTGGAGGTGCTGAGCCTGGGGGTGCTGGGCCTGGGGGTGCTGAGTCTGGGGGTGCTACGCCTGGGGGTGCTGAGCCTGGGGGTGCTGAGTGTGGGGGTGCTCCGCCTGGGGGTGCTGTGCCTGGGGGTGCTGGGCCTGGGGGTGCTGAGTCTGGAGGTTCTCCGCGTGCTTCGTCTCGCCGGGAGCCACTCTCTCCACAGGAGCTGCGCGAGTGGTTTGCCCGGCGCTGGAGCCGTGCTGCTGGTGCTGGAGGTTCTTCGGCTACTGAGGGTGCTGCTGTTGCGGGTCCCGGAGGTGCTCGTACTGGGCGTACTCGAGCTGCTGGGCCTGCAGGTTCGACTGGAGCTGGTGCTGCTGAGGGTGCTGGCGCTGAGACTACCGCTGGCAGTCCTACTGGGGGTGCTCCTGGTGCTGCTGGAGATTCTGGAGCTACTGGTGGTGCTGCTGGAGCGGGTGCTCCTGCTGAGGGTTCTGGTACTGTCCCTGCTGCTTCTAGCGTCGCCGCGCGGCCTCGACCGTACTTCGTTCCACTCCTGCAGCAGGTTCTTGGTCTTCCACCTTCTACTGGTCCTCCTCCTCCCTTAGAGTGTCCAGAGCCTGTCTCGTCCCAGCTACAGTTGCAGCCTACCTCCCCTTTGCCTGCTCCTTCTCCCTACACTGGTCCTACTGGAGGTCTGGCTGAGCGTCGTGAGCCTGCGTCTCGCCCTGCGTCGCCTGTCCGTGCTGCTCGCACTAGTGGTCGCGGTTCGCGTCAGCGTCCTCCTCCTGTCCTTGGCACGCACCGGATGTCTCTGCGTCCGTCCACTGCTCCTCTGCGTGCCCCTTTGCCTTCTCCTCCTGAGTCCTCTCTTCCTGCTCTTGCCGACCCGGAGTCGGACTCTCTTCGTGCTGCCAGTCCTACTGTCACGCGTCTCCTTGCTACTGTTGTCACTGACCCTTCTTTCGAGTCTACTGCTGCGTCTGCTCTCGTTACTGAGCTCGTCGACTTTGCTGCTCGCTGTCGCTTAGACTACGCTGCTAGTCTTGTCGCTGAGTCTGAGTCTGTCTGTCCTCCGTCCGTCGGGGGTGAGTGTGCCCTTGGCACGGACGTCCTTGAGGACAGGCAGGAGGAGTTCCAGTGTCTGGCAGCTGCCTCACCTCATCTCGTGTCCGTACTGCTTACCCCTGAGGGAGACCCGGATGCACTTGACATCCCGACTCCGCGCTCTTACGCGGAGGCGATAGAGGGTCCCTACTCCTCTCAGTGGCAGGCAGCTATGGATGCAGAGATGGCTTCCTGGAAGTCCACAGGCACCTACGTTGACGCTGTCCCCCCTCCTGGGGCGAACATCGTCAGTGGCATGTGGATCTTCAGGGTGAAGCGGCCGCCGGGTTCTCCGCCTGTCTTCAAGGCGCGTTACGTGGCTCGTGGCTTCAGTCAGCGGCAGGGAGTTGACTACTTTCAGACCTTCTCCCCCACCCCGAAGATGACCACTCTTCGGGTATTGCTGCACGTTGCTGCTCACCGTGACTACGAGCTGCACTCTCTTGACTTCAGCACAGCTTTCTTGCAGGGCAGCCTGCACGAGGAGATCTGGCTGCGTCGCCCACCTGGCTTCACTGGGTCTTTCCCTTCTGGTACCCAGTGGAGTCTCCGGCGTCCAGTCTACGGTCTCCGCCAGGCGCCACGTGAGTGGCACGACACACTGAGGACTACACTTGCGGCTCTTGGGTTTGCTCCTTCTACTGCCGACCCGTCGCTGTTTCTACGCACCGACACCTCTCTGCCGCCGTTCTACATCCTCGTGTACGTCGACGACTTGGTCTTTGCCACAGCTGACACTGCTGGACTAGCCTACGTGAAGTCCGAGCTGCAGAAGAGACACATGTGCACAGACCTGGGTGAACTGCGCAGCTACCTTGGCTTGCAGATCACCCGGGACAGAGCACGCCGCACCATTACCCTGACTCAGTCACACATGGTGCAGCAGGTCCTTCAGCGCTTCGACTTCACGTACTCCTCGCCTCAGGCCACTCCTCTGTCTACTCGCCACTCGCTCTCAGCTCTGCCTTCGGATGAGTCCGTAGAGTCGAGTGGCCCGTACCCAGAGCTTGTTGGCTGCCTCATGTACCTGATGACCTGCACACGACCTGACCTTGCATACCCTCTTAGCATTCTTGCACGCTATGTTGCTCCTGGGAGACACAGACCAGAGCACATGGCTGCAGCGAAGAGGGTGTTGCGCTACTTGTGCAGTACGTCGGGCATGGGGCTAGTGCTTGGAGGGCGGAGTCCAGTGGTCCTCACTGGGCACGCGGACGCTTCTTGGGCTGACGACCAGGCTACGCAGCGGTCGTCACAGGGTTACACCTTCAGCCTTGGTTCCGGCTCTGTTTCGTGGCGGGCTACTCGCTTGTCTTCTGTTCTTGGCTCGAGTTGTGAGGCTGAGATCTACGCCGGGGCCATGGCTGCACAGGAGCTTCGCTGGCTCACCTACCTGCTGACCGACCTTGGAGAGCCGCCTCGTTCTCCTCCAGTCCTGTACGTAGACAACAAGGCCATGCTGGCCTTGTGTCGAGAGCAGCGACTGGAGCACAGAACAAAGCACATTGCTCTCCGCTACTTCCTTGCTCGTGAGCTACAACAACGTGGTCAGTTGCGGCTTGCGTACGTGGCCTCTGAGGCCAACACTGCTGATGTCTTCACCAAGGCACTTCCGCCTTGTGATCATCAGCGCTTCTGCACTCAGCTGGGTCTTGTGCCCGTCTTGCCTCACTTGCTCTCCTCTTGACCTTGCCTGTACTCTCACATATATATATACCTGCTCTTGCTTGTCTAGCTATATATATATATGTGTGTACTCTTGCATGTGAACTGGCCGTGTGGCCTTGACCCTGTGCTCGGACTGTGTGGTGACTTTGTGATCCACCCTGAGCTTGCTTTGCTTTACTTTGCTTGACTGGTCTTGTGACCCCTTGTTCTCCCCCACTTTGCCTATGGGGGTGTGTCAGAACATTATAGCTTATGCTGTTGTGTAGGCTATAGTGGGGTATTCCATAGGGGGTACAACCAATTAGGGTTTCATATTTGTACTCACTTCATTTCATAGTTCATCAATCCTTGTTCAAATATTCTCAGATTGCATAATGCATGAATATGATGCATAGTAGAATGCATAGTAGTATGATACATGCTACTGCAGTATGTATGCCAGTAAATGATATAAATGCGTGATAGTTGTAAGACCTAAACAACTAGGCTACCGCATCCCCTGCCTAGCATGGGGGGGAAGTCAATAGCCTAGCATTTAAGTCATACAACTATCACATGAATACAACACAACCTGTGTATCCTAAAAAAATGATCAGTTTGTCAGAACATTATAGCTCATGCATATTGTGTAGGCTATAGTGGGGTAGCCCATAAGGGGTACAACCCAATTAGGGTTAGTACTTGTACCCAATTCATTCATAGTTCATTCATTCCTCGTTTCTTCTCATGGTATCGAGCAGGTTCCCTAGTGGGAACGCTTCCTAGGGCCCACCACGAATTTTTTTTTTCCTGCCCGGAGCGCGCTTCGCTCCCACAGTCGCGCCCTCTCACGACCCCTCACGGCCCCTCGCGTCGCCCTTAGCGGCCCCTTACGGCCCCTCGCGCCGTCCCTTACGGCCCCTAGCGCGGCCCCTTACGGCCCCTTACGGCCCCTAGCGCGGCCCCTTACGGCCCCTTACGGCCCCTCGTGCCGCCCGTCGGCCCCTTTTGGCCCCTTACGGCCCCTCGCGCCGCCCGTCGGCCCCTTGCACCGCCCTCAGCGGCCCCTTACGGCCCCTTACGGCCCCTCGTGCCGTCCCTTACGGCCCCTCCCGCGGCCCCTCACGCCCCCCCCCCCCCCTACGGCCCGTCGCCGCCCTCCGAGGCCCCTCGCGCCGCCCCTTCACGGCCCGTCGCCGCCCTCCGCGGCCCCTCGCGCCGGCCCTTCACGGCCCGTCGCCGCCCTCCGCGGCTCCTCGCGTCGCGGCCCCTCGCGCCGTCCCTTCCGGCCCCTCGCGCGGCCCCCTACGCCCCTTACGGCCCCTCCCGCGGCCCCTCACGCCCCCCCCCCCCCCCCCTACGGCCCGCCGCCTCCCTCCGCGGCCCCTCGCACCGCTCTCTCTCCGGCCCACTGTCGCCGCCCCTACCGCAGCGGCCGCCGCCGTCCCTGCAGCAGCAGCCGCAGCCGTCGCCAGCAGCAGCCGCCACCACCTCCCTCGGGGCCGCGGCTGCTGCCGCAGCTGTCTGCACCCGCCGACACCGCTCCACTCGGCCCCGCCGCCGCTCCCCACGCGGCCTCGCCGCGCCACCTGAGCCGCCCGTACCGCCGAGCCGCCGTACCGCCCGAGCCGCCGTACCGCCCGAGCCGCCGTACCGCCCGAGCCGCCCGAGCCGCCGTGTCGCCGAGCCGCGCTTGCTGCCGAGCCGCCGTACCGCCGAGCCGCCCGAGCCGCCCGAGCCGCCGAGTTGCCGAGCCGCCGAGCCGCTGAGCCACCCGAGTCGCCCTGTCCGGTAAGTGCAGCGCCTCTGTCCCTGCACTGCCCTCACCCTACTGTTCGCACTGCTAGTCTACTGCTGTCATGGCTACCCCTAGTGTCCTCGCCTTTGACGCTGAGGGTCGGGCCATTGACTTTGACGTCTGGGTAGATGACCTGCAGCTTTTCCTACAGTGCGATAGGGCAGACGGTCTCTCCCTCTTTGACCTCACCTCTGGTGCCTCTCCTGCCCCTGCTGCTGATGCCGACGCCACTGTTCGCTCACAGTGGGCCACTCGCGATGGTGCTGCACGTCTTGCTGTGCGTCGCCACCTGCCTACCTCTGAGCGTGCGCACTTTAGCCAGTACAAGAGTGCTCAGACCTTGTACGACGCTGTAGTTGCGCGCTACTCCTCCCCTGCCACTGCTGCACTGAGCCGCCTCATGCTACCGTACCTCTTCCCTGACCTTGCTGCCTTTCCTACAGTCGCTGACCTCATTACGCACCTCCGCACTAGTGACACTCGCTACCGCGCTGCGCTTCCTGCTGAGTTCTGCGCCAAGAACCCCCCCCCCATGTACATCACCCTCTACTACATAGTCACCCGGCTCCCTGACTCCCTTCGCGTAGTCAGGGACCACTTCCTCTCCGTTTGCCCCACCACTCTCACCGTTGACCTCCTCGAAAAGTCCCTCCTAGCAGCAGAGAAGAGCATAGTCGCTGTAGGAGCCTCTCGTGGTGACCCTCGCACCCCCATCTTTGAGGGGTGTTCCCCCTCCCCCCTTTTGCCCTCTGTTGCCTCTGCTGCTGCGGCCGACCTCGTTGGGCTTGAGTCGGTCGGTGCGGCGTCTACCCCTAGCGGGAGACGTCGCCCTGGCAAGGGCAAGGGGGGCAGGGGCACTGGAGGAGCTAGCGGGGGCGGTGAAGGCGGCGGTGGAGGCGGTGGAGGGGGTGGGGGTGGCGGTGGGAGTGGTGGCGGGGGCGGAGGTGTCGGTGGCGGCAGTGGAGGCGGAGGCGGCGGTGGCGGTGGCGGTGGGAGCGGAGGTGGCGGCGGTGGAGGAGGAGGCGGCGGAGGAGGTGGAGCTGGTCGGGGTGGCGCTGCACAGAGGGGCGGCTCCGGTGGTGGTCAGCGCCAGCAGCAGCAGCAGCAGCAGCGCACTCGTGACATCCCCTCCCCTCAGCAGCTCCGTGAGTGGTACACTGCACGCCAGAGGGGTGGGGGTACTGGCCCGTGCACCTACGTCCTACGCACCGGCGACCGCGCGGGTGAGCAGTGCGGGGGTGCGCACTCCACCCAGCGCTGCTTTGGCCGCCTGACGGACGCTTGGCGTCACCAGTTCCCTGAGGCCACTGAGATCTCCCGCTGGGGTGAGCTGTCTAGGGCGGGTGTAGCTGTCTTTGACCTTGACTTTGATGCTATTCTTGCTGCCATGTATACTGTGACTATTAGTGATGAGGGTGACTGTTACCGGTGTTTTCCGCCCGACCCGGGCATTGAGACTGCTGCTCTAGGTACCGGTGAGGCTGCTGCTCTAGGTGCTAGCGAGGCTGCTGCTCTAGGTGCGTCTGCTCCCTCAGGTGCTGGTGAGTCTGCTCTCTCAGGTTCTGCGTCGGCTTCGGCCTCCCACACCTTCACCCTTGACTCGGGGGCTTCTCGCTCCTTCTTTCGAGACCGCACCACACTCACGCCGCTTGGCCGGCCAGTTGCAGTCTCTCTGGCAGACCCCTCTGGGGGTCCTGTCCTTGCTCACTTCTCCACTGTCCTCCCGTGTCCGGCGGCCCCCTCTGGCACCCTGTCTGGTCTTTACCTTCCCTCGTTCTCTACGAACTTGGTGAGTGGTGCTGACCTACAGGATGCGGGGGTTCACCAGTTCACTCCTGCGAGTCAGCGGGTGACCCACTGCACGGACGCTCGGACAGGTCGACACCTAGCCACGTTTACCCGTCGGCCGGGGTCGAGCCTGTACACCCTGACCACTGAGTCTCCTCCAGTCACTGCGTCTGGTCAGGTAGCTGCGTCGGGTCAGGTGTTTGCTGCAGCGTCCAAGTCTGGTCCTGAGTCTGCCCCCTGTTCGTGTCGCCTCCTGTCTCACGAGACTCTCCTCTGTCACCACCGCCTTGGTCACCCCTCCCTGCTTCGTCTCCGAGGCATGGCCTCCCATGTCCTTGTCTCTGGTCTTCCCCGGTCCCTCCCTCCCCTTCCTCCGGGGCCTGGCCCTACCTGCGTCCCCTGTGTCGAGGGGCGGCAGCGGGCTGCCCCTCACTCCTCCCAGTTTCCTCCGACAGAGGCCCCGCTGCAGACACTTCACATGGACGTGTGGGGCCCGGCCCGCGTCCATGGACAGGGTCACGAGCGCTACTTCCTGCTGGTGGTTGACGACTACTCGCGTTACACCACAGTCTTCCCCTTGCGCAGCAAGGGTGATGTGACTGAGGTGTTGATCGACTGGATCCGCGCAGCTCGTTTCCAGCTCAGGCGGAGCTTCGGCTCGGACTTTCCTGTTCTGCGTCTGCACTCTGACAGAGGCGGAGAGTTCTCCTCTGGCCTTCTGCGAGCCTACTGTCGTGCACGAGGCATCCGCCAGACCTTCACGCTTCCGGACTCTCCACAGCAAAATGGGATTGCTGAGCGCCGCATTGGCATGGTCATGGACGTCGCCCGTACGTCCATGATGCATGCGGCTGCCCCCCATTTTCTGTGGCCGTTTGCGGTTCGGTACGCAGCGCATCAGATCAACCTTCAGCCCAGGGTCTCCATGCCGGAGACCTCCCCAGCCTTGCTGTGGACGGGGAAGGTTGGCGATGCGTCTGCGTTCCGTGTCTGGGGATCTCGGGCGTTTGTCCGCGACTTGTCTGCGGACAAGCTGTCCCCTCGTGTTGCTCCTTGCGTCTTCCTGGGTTTCCCCCCTGACGCCCCAGGGTGGCAGTTCTACCACCCCACCTCTCGCCGTGTTCTGTCCTCCCAGGACGTCACGTTCGACGAGTCGGTCCCCTACTACCGCCTCTTCCCCTACCGCACTCCGTCCCTCCCCCCGCCACCGCTCTTCCTTGTACCAGGTCCCCCCCCGGTAGACCCCCTCCCCCCTCAGGGTCCTGCCCCTTCAGGTGTGTCCCAGGTAGACGCTGTTGAGCCTGTCGAGGTCGCTGGTGACTCTGGTGCTGCTGAGGGTGCTGAGCCTGGGAGTGCTGACTCTGGGGGTGCTGAGCGTGTGGGTGCTACGCCTGGGGGTGCTGAGCCTGAGGGTACTACGACTGGGGGTGCTGAGCCTGGGGGTGCTGAGTCTGGGGGTGCTACGCCTGGGGGTGCTGAGCCTGGGGGTGCTGAGCCTGGGGGTGCTACGCCTGGAGGTGCTGAGCCTGGGGGTGCGGAGCTTGAGGGAGCTGGGCCTGCTGGTGCTGTGCCTGGCGGTTCTCCGGGTGCTTCTTCTCGCCGGGAGCCACTCTCTCCACAGGAGCTGCGTGAGTGGTTTGCCCGGCGCTGGAGGCGAGCTGCTGGAGCTGGAGGAGCTGCGGGTACTGGAGTTTCTGTTGCTGCTGAGGGAGCTGGTGCCACGGGTCCCGGAGGTGCTCGTACTGGGCGTACTGGAGCTGCTGGACCTGCGGGTACTTCTGGAGCTGGAGCTGCTGCGGGTGTTGGCGCGGAGACTACTGCTGTCGGTCCTGGAGGCGGTCCTGCTGGGGGTACTGCTGGTGCTGCTGGGGGTACTGGAGCTGGAGCTGCTACTGGTGCTGGTGCTGCCACAGGGGGTGCTGGTGCTGTCCCTACTGTGTCTGGAGTCGCCGCGCGGCCTCGGCCGTACTTCGTTCCGCTCCTTCAGCAGGTTCTTGGTCTCCCGTCTTCTACTGGTCCTCCTCCTCCCTTAGAGTGTCCACAGCCTGTCCCGTCGCAGTTACAGTTACAGCCGGCCTCCCCACTGCCTGCTCCGTCTCCCTACACTGGTCCTACTGGAGGTCTTGCTGAGCGTCGTGAGCCTGCGTCTCGCCCTGCGTCGCCTGTCCGTGCTGCTCGCTCTAGTGGTCGCGGTTCGCGTCAGCGTCCTCCTCCTGTCCCTGGCACGCACCGGATGTCTCTGCGTCCGTCCACTGCTCCTCTGCGTGCCCCTTTGCCTTCTCCTCCTGAGTCTTCTCTTCCTGCTCTTGCCGACCCGGAGTCGGACTCTCTTCGTGCTGCCAGTCCTACTGTCACGCGTCTCCTTGCTACTGTTGTCACTGACCCTTCCTTTGAGTCCATTGCTGCGTCTGCCCTAGTTGCTGAGCTCGTCGACTTTGCTGCTCGCTGTCGCCTAGACTACGTTGCCAGTCTTGTTGCTGAGTCTGAGTCTGTCTGTCCTCCGTCCGTCGGGGGTGAGTGTGCCCTTGGCACGGACGTCCTTGAGGACAGGCAGGAGGAGTTCCAGTGCTTGGCCGCTGCTTCACCTCATCTCGTGTCCGTAATGCTTACCCCTGAGGGAGACCCGGATGCACTTGACATCCCGACTCCGCGCTCTTACGCGGAGGCGATAGAGGGTCCCTACTCCTCTCAGTGGCAGGCAGCTATGGACGCAGAGATGGCTTCCTGGAAGTCCACAGGCACCTACGTTGACGCTGTTCCCCCTCCTGGGGCGAACATCGTCAGTGGCATGTGGATTTTCAGGGTGAAGCGACCGCCGGGTTCTCCACCTGTCTTCAAGGCGCGTTACGTGGCTCGTGGCTTCAGTCAGCGGCAGGGAGTTGACTACTTTCAGACCTTCTCTCCCACCCCGAAGATGACCACTCTTCGGGTACTGCTGCACGTAGCTGCTCACCGTGACTACGAGCTACACTCTCTTGACTTCAGCACTGCTTTCTTGCAGGGCAGCCTGCACGAGGAGATCTGGCTGCGTCGCCCACCTGGTTTCACTGGGTCTTTTCCTCCTGGCACCCAGTGGAGCCTACGGCGGCCAGTCTACGGTCTCCGCCAGGCACCGCGTGAGTGGCACGACACACTGAGGACTACACTTGCGGCTCTTGGGTTTGCTCCCTCTACTGCCGACCCGTCGCTGTTTCTGCGCACCGACACTTCTTTGCCGCCGTTCTACATCCTCGTGTACGTCGACGACTTGGTCTTTGCCACAGCTGACACTACTGGACTCGCCCACGTGAAGTCCGAGCTGCAGAAGAGACACACGTGCACTGACCTGGGTGAACTGCGCAGCTACCTTGGCTTGCAGATCACTCGGGACAGAGCACGCCGCACCATTACCCTGACTCAGTCACACATGGTGCAGCAGGTCCTTCAGCGCTTCGGCTTCACGTACTCCTCGCCTCAGGCCACTCCTCTGCCTACTCGCCACTCGCTCTCAGCTCTGCCTTCGGATGAGTCCGTAGAGTCGAGTGGCCCGTACCCAGAGCTTGTTGGCTGCCTCATGTACCTGATGACCTGCACACGACCTGACCTTGCATACCCTCTTAGCATTCTCGCACGCTATGTTGCTCCTGGGAGACACAGACCGGAGCACATGGCTGCAGCGAAGAGGGTGTTGCGCTACTTGTGCAGTACGTCGGGCATGGGGCTTGTGCTTGGAGGGCAGAGTCCAGTGGTCCTTACTGGGCACGCAGACGCTTCTTGGGCTGACGACCAGGCTACGCAGCGGTCGTCACAGGGTTACACCTTCAGCCTTGGTTCCGGCTCTGTTTCGTGGCGGGCTACTCGCTCGTCTTCTGTTCTCGGCTCCAGTTGTGAGGCTGAGATCTACGCAGGAGCCATGGCTGCACAGGAGCTTCGCTGGCTCACCTACCTGCTGACTGACCTCAGAGAGCCGCCTCGTTCTCCTCCAGTGCTGTACGTAGACAACAAGGCCATGCTGGCCTTGTGTCGGGAGCAGCGACTGGAGCACAGAACGAAGCACATTGCTCTCCGCTACTTTCTTGCTCGTGAGCTGCAGCAGCGTGGTCAGCTGCGTCTTGCGTACGTGGCCTCTGAGGCCAACACTGCTGATATCTTCACCAAGGCGCTTGCGCCTTGTGACCATCAGCGCTTCTGTACTCAGCTGGGCCTTGTGCCTACCTTGCCTCACTTGCTCACCTCTTGACCTTGCTTGTACTGTTACATATATATATACCTGCTCTTGCTTGTCTAGCCTTTTTATATATATGTACTCCTGCATGTGAACTGGCCTTGTGGCCTTGAACTTGTGCTCGGAATGTGTGGTGACTTTGTGATCCACCCTGAGCTTGCTTTGCTTTGCTTTGCTTGACTGGTCTTGTGACCCCTTGTTCTCCCCCACTTTGCCTATGGGGGTGTGTCAGAACATTATAGCTCATGCATATTGTGTAGGCTATAGTGGGGTAGCCCATAAGGGGTACAACCCAATTAGGGTTAGTACTTGTACCCAATTCATTCATAGTTCATTCATTCCTCGTTTCTTCTCACAGTTCCATCAAATCCCTTTCAAGTGAACACACTCACTGAGTGAGCAAATAACGTTCCCGGAAATGATAGGCTGATCAAATTTTTAAGACCCACAGATATGCATTGCTAATGCAATGAATGAATGAGTATAGATGAATACACACACACACAGAAACCCAAAGTCACACCAGAACAAAGTCAAAACAATAACAATAGAAGGTGCAAAACAAGATACAACAAATATAATAGGTAATAATGAATTCTGCGAATCACCACTACTCTTCCCACTTTGTAGACTGAACTTAGCTTCCTGAAAGGTGCAATATGCTTTTCGATGTAGAGGAAATGGGAAAGCAAAACAAGGGAGAATAGGAGAGAGATGACACTGAAAGTGAAAAAGGAGCAGAAGAGAAGGCAGCACATCACCGACACAAGAACAAACCGCCAAACCGAAAAGACGAATACAATACAAAATAACAGAATTCGAAGCAAAACGGAAGGAAAAACACGAGAAAACAGAAACAACAAAAAAGAATCTACAAACCAAGTACTGATCTGCTGCAGCCTATAAAGCATATTAGTACTTGGCACGAGAAAGAGAGAACTACGTGTGAGTTGTTTCCTGAAAGGCTTGCCAGTCTCTTATAGTCGAATCGAAACCAGATTATCGTGAACTAGTAAAAACAAAACGGTAGTTAGATGAAACCAGAATTCGTAAATAAATTGCTACTCTAACTATACGAATATTTTCTTCGTCAAAGAGACTGAACATGATGCTCATGCTCTGTTGGCAACTCTGAGTAATGCCATAGCCCTTAATACGACTAAGGATTAGCTAAATATGGCAAGCATGTTATGACAACGGTAAAGCATTACGGTTGAAGGAAGGAGAGGGGGAAGAAAAACGGAGAGAAAACTGGAAAGTCAGAGGAGTGAGAGAAAGAGAGAGAGCTAAAACGGATGTGGGCAAAGAAGGTAGAAGGAATGCAAGAAAGAACATCAACACAATTTAGCAGAAACGCTACTTACTAAACGAAAGGAAACAAGAATGAGAAGAAGAAAAATACTGAAAAGAAGAGAAAGAACAAGATGAGAATGAGAGAGGAGTGGTAAAACAACGAACAAACACGTACTCACATCATCACTTCTTTAATACGAAGTAGAAGGCGCATAGGTAGCAGGTGAACTGAAGGAGGGACGTATAAGATGATAAGAAAGAAAGGAAGAAAGAAACCTATTTGAATTGACCGATTTAACAATGAAACGTGAACATGGACAGAATCAATGAGATGGTTTTTAGAGATAAAAACGGATGAAAATCGATCATACCAATAAGTGAGGAGCACTAGTTAGGAACTACTTAGCGATCTAGATGCTAAGGTAAATTGCTGAGGAAACTAAATTAAAAACAACAGCAACATCGAACGAGAACAGCAACATCGAGATATTATGGGTCGTCATAGCTAATAAGAACGTGCTTAGGTCTAGCAAATAACATCTAACTTAGTTCTAGGGCCTTCTCACCTGGTAGTTAGGTGGAGCATGACTAGCGTGAGAATCTGAAGAGCAAGCTTCACTAGCGAGAGGAAAAGAGTGGAAAAAGGAAGACACAAACCCTAAGGCAGTGTCAATTAAGTCGCAAACATTCCAGGAGTTTAAAGCGACGGGCAACTTTTGGCAGTGTTGGGTTCAGAAGTTTTTTTTTTGAACCAGGCTTGCCAGCGCGAAAGTGCTGGCTGGCGAAAACCAGGATTTCGTGCGGACACTTTCCATCCGCAGTAACAGTTCGCCAGGGTTATGGGTTTTGGGTGGCAAATGTGCACCGTCGCTTTAAAGCCCGCGTCCCAAATTGCGGGCCGCGAGGGTCAAGTTTTTAAAACTTGACGAAGTTGAGTGTCCAAGCTTTTGAAAGTCACGCACTTGCAATTTGGGACTTTCGAAGACAGATTCACTCACCAGGGGGAAAACCGAGGGTTGGCTGGGTCTCGCGAAAAAAACGAACCTAGACGAAATCGGAAACTCTCGCCAAAGCCCACACCAGAAAAACTCCCTCTGGTCAACTTTTAAAAGCATGAACAATTTGGGCCGCCGGCTTTAAATGTTTGTGCACAATCGTAGCCGTTGTAGCGCAGTTGAGTGAGATTCGTCTTGGAATCGAGAGGTCATTAGATCGAATCCTGATTTAAAGTTTTGCTCATCTCAACCAAATCGATTAAAATGTCATTGAGTGTCATGTTAGTTACTCTAAGTTTTGTAAATTTGAGTATGTAACTTATGGAAAATCGCTTCGCAACCCTACGACGACTCGTCGCCTCTTGTTTTTTTTTTCCGTGATTCTACGCGGTTGTGACACTGATGGACAGCAAACCTCAGGGCGTGTCCAGTTCGTTCATTTCTGGATTTTTCGTGCCAACGCACGTATCGAGGTTCAAAAATGACTACCGTACCTAGAAACGAATGCATTGTGAGTGGAGTTCAACCATCCTGTAATTTCAGAAGCGCGGACACATTCCCCGCCACATGAATCAACAGTGCTCTGACCACATTGAAAACGAGGTAACAGTTTCCCTCGTCAATCATAGCTTGAAAATTTTTGTGCAGGCGCAGGGGGCGTTAGCGAGTAGAGCGAACCACTGACGAAATCGTGCAAGCGATACAAGGGACACGATCTGTAGTGGCCAGGACGCGGTGCTGTACCCTTGTTCGCATCCCTGCTGATTCCAGTAACGTGAGTCAGACGACTCTAGGTACGTGCAGGGGGCGTGCCGTCTTGTGAACAAAAGCTGAGGGTGTCCGCTGGACACGCTCAATAAAGGGTTACCACAAAAAATGTGGTAACTAAGGGGGTTTACGAACAGTAAATGTACGAGCTGGACACCCCCTCAAGGGCCTACTTTTGTAGGCACCCAGTGTCAGAATGTTATGTTTGTCTAGCCTGCAGTGGGGTACTCAATAGTGAGTACAGCCCAATTTAGGGTTTGCTATATGTACTCAACTGCTTGCTAGTGAAACCTCTTCCATTCTCGTTCTAAGTTTCTCATGGTATAGAGCAGGTTCCCTAATGGGAACGCTTCCTAGGGCCCACCATTGAAAATTGAAAACTTTTTTTTCTGACCGAAGCGCGAGTCGCCCCTGCCCGAGACGCGCCCCGTGGGCCGCCCTCTCGTCGCGTCCCCTGCCCTTAGCGGTCCGTCGCGCCCTTCTAGAGGCCCCTCTCACGGCCCCTCGCGCCACCCCTAGCGGCCCCGTCGCCGCCCTTAGCGGCCCCGTCGCCACCCTTCGCGGACCCGTCGCCGCCCCTAGCGGCCCCGTCGCCGCCCTTCGCGGCCCCGTTGCCGCCCTTCGAGGCCCCTCGCGGCCTCTTTGCGGCCCCGTCGCCGCCCCTAGCGGCCCCGTCGCCGCCCCTATCGGCCCCGTCGCCGCCTCCAGCGGCCCCGTCGCCGCCCCTAGCGGCCCCGTCGCCGCCCCTATCGGCCCCGTCGCTGCCTCCAACGGCCCCGTCGCCGCCCCTAGCGGCCCCGTCGCTGCCCCTATCGGCCCCGTCGCCGCCTCCAGCGGCCCCGTCGCCGCCTCCAGCGGCCCCGTCCCCGCCCCTTGCGGCCCCGTCGCCGCCCCTTTCGGCCCTGCCCCGGCCCCGCCCCGGCCACGCTCCGTCGCCTGTCGCGGCGCACCGGGGACCCGTGCACCGCCCCCCCCGCGCGGCCCCCTCAGGTCGCCTCGACAGGCGACGGGAGGGGCGACCTGGGGGGGGGGGGGGGCGAGCGTCGCCCCTTCTGCCGCCTGTTTTGACGCCCTGGGAGGCCGCGCGTCGCCCCCCCCCCCCCCCGTAACCTCCCTACCCGCCGTCCCGCCCTGCCCTGTGTTAGGGTCTGGGGGTGGCGAGTAGGGGGTGGCGGGTGTGTGGTCTCCCCTGCTCCTCCTCCTCCTCTGTCTCCCACTACTGCAGCTGCCGCTGAGGGGGGTGGGTGTGTGGGAGTCGACGGAGTGGTGCTAGGGGGTGGGGTGTGAGTGAACCTAGGGTGCAGCAGGGGGTGTGTGAAAGGGGGGTGGGATAGTTTGGGGAGGTTGAAGAGGGGTGGCCGCCGTGAAGCCCGCAGCTCCAGTCGCCCGTGAGACCGTTGCGCCAGTCGCCCGTGAGCCCGTTGCGCCAGTCGCCCGTGAGCCCGTTGCTCCAGTCGCCCGTGAGTCCGTTGCTCCTGCCGCTCAGAGTTAGCCGCGGAGCCAGTTACTCCAGTAGCCCGTGTGCCAGTTGCTCCAGTTGCCAGTGTGCTAGTTGCTCCAGTTGCCCGTGTGCCAGTTGCTCCAGTTGCGCCGTGTGCCAGCAGCTTCAGCTGCCGCCCACTACCTCCTCTCCTCTCATAGTCCCTCCTCCTCCACACTTGCCCTCTGCGATAGCCTCTAGCTTTGCTTACATTTGTGAACTTTAAACTGTTGCTTCTTGTACTTGTGCTCAGAATGTGTGGTGACATTGTGATCCACCCTGAGCTTGTTCTGCTTTGCTTGTTGTGCTGATTACACCCCACTTTGGCTATGGGGGTGTGTCAGAATGCTATATTTGTCTAGCCTGCAGTGGGGTACTCAATAGTGAGTACAGCCCAATTTAGGGTTTGCTATATGTACTCAACTGCTTGCTAGTGAAACCTCTTCCATTCTCGTTCTAATTTTCTCACCCAGGTTCAATGGTTTGCCAAAAACGATGGGCGAGGTGGCGAACACTGTTAATCAGTAACGGGCGAAGGATGGTCGGGTGTTGTACGCGGTAGGCAGATGCTTAGTAAGGATTTTTTATTTTTTAAGTTGCGTAGCAACCCTATATATTTGGTTTCACATTTCGGGGATATCGCTTCAAAACTGATTTTCAAGCACTCTTTGAGGACCTGTTTGAACAGCGTTTTGGCACGTGTTCAAAATAATACCTCAAATAATGGTTAAAAACCACTCATGAAGTTGAGGTCTTAAACGTGAAACCAAATACGACATATTGAAACCATGTATTTATTTCGACCGTCCCAGCTCGTCGATTGATACGGCGGATGGTACGATCGAACATGGCATCAACATGAACGAAGACAATTGTACAAATGCACAAGGTACATAAAGTGGAGTGTGGATGCTTCAAGGTGAATACTATAATGTATCAATGTAGCGACGGAGATTGATGGGGTCGTTGAAACAGCGAAAACCCGCTGGCCCAACGACGATGACAACCTCAGTTGCATACACGATGCATTGTAACACCGCGCCTTGAAACACGCACATCTCACAGTCACGAAATGCAAACACAAAAAAATGTACAAGATAACGTGAGGATGTGAACACATCAAAGTGGATGCTCAACATGCACCAATGCTACAAATGAGATTGATGGGGTCGTTGAAACAGCGAAAACACGCCGCCCCAACGACGATGACAACCCCAGTTGCAAACCTTGAAACAATCACAACCAACTGACATGAATGACATGTTGAACTTACACATACGCACAAACACACACGCACAAACACACATGTACGGACACACATGCATATACACATACATACAAAGAGGATAGAGAAAGCAAACAAGGAGTTCCTATCCTGTTACCCCTTCCCTCTTCATCCCTCGCTTTTCCTCATCTTCCCCTCGCCTTCCCTTTTCTGCTCCCCGCGATGTGGCTCGCATATCCTGCAAAACATACAGGTCACGCAAAAAAAAAGCTAGTTATGTAAGGCGCCAGCGCACCGCAGCAAGGCGCCAGCGCGCTAGGGTAGAATTAGTAAAGCATGATTGAAAGGGTTGTTATTAACAGTGCCGTAAATTGATTAAATATAAATACTAAAGGCAAATCCAATTTGACGTCTCACACACGTGGCTTAAAAATCGAATCCAAGGCAACACGAATACCACATCAGCATGCACGGAATGCATCACTTGCAGCAGAAAGGAAAGAGAGCAAAAATGATAGCAGGATTTTTTTGGCACCAAGTCCACACATGGCGCCAGCGCATTAGGCACCAGCGTGTTAGGCGCCAGCGCACATGGCGCCAGAGCGTTAGGCGCCAGAGCGCATGGCGCCAGCGCAAGGCACCAGCGCGTTAGGCGCCAGCGCGCATGGCGCCAGCGCGCATGACGCCAGCGCGCATGGCGCCAGCGTGCATGGCGCCAGCGCGTTAGGCGCCAGCGCACATGGCGCCAGTGTCAGAGATAGTAAGCAGAAAGATAGAACACGAAAGAGGGTTTGCACTAGCAAGCAGTTGAGTACATATAGGAAATACTAAATTGGGCTGTACTCGCTATAGAGTACCCCACTGCAGGCTAGACAAATACAACATTCTGACAGCCAGCGCGCATGGCACCAGTGGGTTAGGCGTCATCGCGCATGGCGCCAGCGCGTTGGACGCCAGCGCACATGGCGCCAGCGCGCATGGCGCCAGCGCGTTAGGCGCCAGCGCGCTAGGCGCCAGCGCGCTACGCGCCAGCGCACTAGGCGTCAACGCGCTAGGCGCCAGCGCGCTACGCGCCAGCGCATTAGGCGCCAGCGCGTTAGGCGCCAGCGCGCTAATCACCAACCGACAAAAAGATCTTACGAAGAAAAGTAGAAAACAAAATATGGGGGAACGGAAACGCACCTGAGACGACGGTGCAGCAACCCGCGCTCGCGCTCGTGCACCCACCAAAGGCGACGGCGGGAAGGGAGGGAGGGGCGACGGCGAGGAGGAAGGGAGAGCGACGGCGGGGACCGAGGGAGAGGCTATGATGGGGAGGGAGGGAGAGGCTATGATGGGGAGGGAGGGAGAGGCGATGGTGGGGAGTGAGGGAGAGGCGACGGTGGGGAGCGAGGGAGAGGCGACGGTGGGGAGCGAGGGAGAGGCGACGGTGGGGAGTGAATAGAGGCGACGGTGGAGTGAGGAGATGCGAATGGAAGAATAGGTGGTAGGGAGTTGCGGTAGCAGGATGAGCTATGGTTGGTTTGGGAAAAGTAGAGAGCAGCGAGGAGCAGGTGGTTAGATTCAAGAAACCTGGACGAGGCTGTCTAGGGTATGGAAGGAATTTCTTTGGGTTGGTTGGGTTTGTGTGGGGCTTGTTAAGAATGAGAAGTGGTTGGACTAGCAAGATTGGGAGTACAAGTAGGAAAACCCTAGAATGTTGTACCACCTAAGGCTAAACCCACTGTAGCCTACAGAACAGTAACATATGCAATGTTTGACACACCCCCATAGGCTAAGTGGGGGAGAGCAAGGGGTCACAAGACCAGTCAAGAAAGACAAAGCAAGCTCAGGGTGGATCACAACGTCACCACACACTCTGAGCACAAGCAAGAGGCCACAAGGCCAGTTCACATGCAGAGGCATATATGTAACACAAGCATCACAGTGATCTATATCTAGCAAGCATGCAAGTATATATATATAGATCACAGTACAGGCAAAGTCTACAACAAGTGAGGAAAAGTGGGCACAAGCCCTAGCAAAGTGCAGAAACGCTGATGATCACCAGACTGAAGTGCCTTGGTGAATATATCAGCAGTGTTGGCCTGAGTGGCCACGTAACGCAGACGAAGCTGACCACGCTGCTGCAACTCTCGAGCCAGAAAGTAACGTAGAGCGATGTGCTTTGTTCTGTGCTCCAGTCTGTGCTCCTCACACAAGGCAATGGCAGCCTTGTTGTCGACGTACAGCACTGGAGGAGAACGAGGCCGCTCTCCCAGGTCGGTCAGCACGTAGGTGAGCCAGCGTAACTCCTGTGCAGCCATGGCTGTGGCGTAGATCTCAGCCTCACAACTGGAGCTGAGAACTGAAGACGAACGCGTAGAACGCCACGAAACTGAGCCAGAGCCAAGGCTGAAGGTGTAACCCTGTGACGACCGCTGAGTAGCCTGGTCGTCAACCCAAGAAGCGTCTGAGTGCCCAGTGAGAACAACTGAGCTCCTCCCTCCAAGCACGAGCCCCATGCCCGATGTACTGCACAAGTAGCGCAATACCCTCTTTGCAGCATCCCAGTGCACCTTTCGGTGCCTACCAGGAGCCACGTAGCGAGCCAGAAGGCCAAGAGGGTACGCAAGGTCAGGACGAGTGCAAGTCATCAGGTACATGAGGCAGCCAACTAGCTCTGGGTAAGGACCACTCGGCTCTACGGACACATCCGAAGGCAGAGCTGAGAGCGAGTGACCTGTAGCCAGAGGAGTCGCCTGCGCCGAGGACCAGGTGAAGCCAAAGCGCTGAAGGACCTGCTGCACCATGTGTGACTGAGTCAGTGTGATGGTGCGGCGTGCTCTGTCCCGGGTGATCTGCAAGCCAAGATAGCTACGCAGTTCACCCAGGTCTGTGCACGTCTGTCTCTTCTGCAGCTCCGACTTCACGTGGGCGAGAGCCTCAGTGTCAGCAGTGGCAAAGACCAAGTCGTCTACGTACACGAGGATGTAGAACGGCGGCAGCGAAGTGTCGGTGCGCAGAAACAGCGACGGGTCAGCAGTAGAAGGAGCGAACCCAAGTGCCGCAAGAGTAGTCCTCAGTGTGTCGTGCCACTCACGTGGCGCCTGGCGGAGACCGTAGACCGGCCGCCGGAGGCTCCACTAGGTACCAGGAGGAAACGACCCAGTGAAGCCAGGAGGGCGGCGCAGCCAGATCTCCTCGTGCAGGCTGCCCTGCAAGAAAGCTGTGCTGAAGTCAAGAGAGTGAAGCTCGTAGTCACGCTGAGCGGCAACGTGCAGTAGCACCCGAAGAGTGGTCATCTTCGGGGTGGGGGAGAAGGTCTGGAAGAAGTCTACTCCCTCTCGCTGACTGAAGCCTCGAGCAACGTAACGAGCCTTGAAGACAGGCAGAGAACCTGGCGACCGCTTCACCCTGAAAATCCACATGCCACTGACGATGTTCGCCCCAGGAGGGGGAACCTCGTCGACGTAAGTGCCAGTGGACTTCCAGGATGCCATCTCTGCGTCCATGGCTGACTGCCACTGAGAGGAGTACTCACCCGCGATCGCCTCAGCGTAAGAGCGCGGGGTCGGGATGTCTGGTGCATCCGGGTCTCCATCAGGTGCAATCAGCATGGACACGAGATGAGGTACAGCAGCGGCAAAGCACTCAAACTCCTCCTGCCTGTCCTCAAGGACGTCCGTGCCTAGAGCACACTCACCCCCGACGGACGGAGGACTGACAGACTCAGACTTAGCAACAAGACTCGCGGCGTAGTCTAGACGACAGCGAGCAGCAAAGTCGACAACCTCAGCAACTAAGGAAGACGCAGCAGCTGACTCAAAGGAAGGGTCAGTGACAGCAGTGGCCAGGAGACGCGTGACAGTAGGACTAACAGCACGAAGAGAGTCAGACTCCAGGTCAGCAAGGGCAGGAAGAGAGGACGCAGGAGGAGAAGGCAGAGGGACACGCTGTGGAGCAGTGGAAAGACGAAGCGTCATCTGGTGGGTGCCTGGGACAGCAGGAGGACGCTGACGCGGGACACGACGACCAGTGCGAGCAGCACGAACAGGCGACGCAGAACGAGACTCAGGCGACACAGGACGAGACTCAGGCTCACGACGCTCCGTAAAACCTCCTGTCGTACCAGTGTAGGGAGAAGGACCAGGGAGGGGCGAGGCAGGCTGTACCTGTAACTGCGACTGGACAGGCTGAGGACACTCTAAGGAGGGAGCAGGATAAGGAGGAGGAGGCTGACCAAGAACCTGCTGAAGGAGCGGAACGAAGTACGGCCGCGGCCGTGAAGCGCCCCCAGAACCAGCAGAGACAGCACCAGAACCCCCAGCAGCAGCTCCAACTCCTGTAGCACTACCAGCAGCTCCAGCAGCGCCAACTCCAGTACCCAGAGTAGTACCAGCTCCAGCCGCACCGTCGGCTCCAGTACCTGCAGGACCAACCCCAGGGTTAGCAGCTACACCAACTCCAGTAGGCCCAGCGTCCTCAGCTCCACCGGCAGCTCCAGCAGCGCCAGCACCTGTAGCTCCAACTCCAGCACCAGTAGCACCTCCAGTAGCACCAGCTCAAGCAGCTCCAGCTCCAGCAGATTCCCCAGTCCCAGCAGTTCCAGTACCGCCTGTACGAGCACCTCCAGGACCTGAGGCTCCAGTACCTACAGTCGCACCAGGGCCTCCAGCGAGCGGCACCCCAGTGCTAGGAGCGCCGCTCCGGAGGCTGCAGCGGCGAGCGTACCCACTCACGCAGCCGATGTGGGGAGGGAGGCGCCGGCTGCGACACAGTACCCGAAGCACCACCAGCTCCAACTCCGGCAGAACCCGCAGCTCCAGCAGCCCCATGCCGGAGGCTGTAACGCTGAGAGTACCACTCACGCAGCTGCTGTGAAGAGGGAGCGTCTCCAGGCGCAGGACGGTCAGTCTCAGCTCCCTCAGGCTCAGTACCCCAAGGCTGAGCACCCCCAGGCTCAGCACCCCCAGTCTCAGCACCCCCAGGCTCAGCACCCCCAGTCTCAGCACCCCCAGGCTCAGCACCCCCAGTCTCAGCACCCCCAGGCTCAGCACCCTCAGTCTCAGCACCCCCAGGCTCAGCACCCCCAGACGCCGTACCCCTCGCAGGACCAGAGTCGACAGCTACCTCGACAGGCTTGACCGGGTCTACCTGGGAAACACCTGAGGGAGCAGGACCCTGGGGAGGGAGGGGGTCTACCGAAGTAGCACCTGGCGTGAGGAAGAGCGGCGGGGGGCGAAGCGGTGCAGTGCGGTAGGGGAACAGACGGTAGAAGGGTACCGACTCGTCAAAAGTGACGTCCTGAGAGGGGAAGACACGGCGCGAGGTGGGGTGGTAGAACTGCCAGCTAGGCACGTCAGGGACAAAGCCCAGGAAGACACAAGGAACGGCACGGGAGGAGAGCTTGTCCGCGGACGTATCGCGGACAAAGGCTCGACATCCCCAGACTCGGAACACCGACGCATCGCCAACCTTCCCCGTCCAACGCAGTGTGGGCGAGGTCTTCGGAGCAGAGACACGGGGCCAGAGGTTGAGCTGATGCGCAGCGTACTGTACTGCAAACGGCCACAGAAAATGGGGGGCAGCCGCATGGATCATGGAGGTACGAGCGACCTCCATGACTAAGCCAATGCGGCGCTCAGCAATCCCATTATGCTGTGGAGAGGCCGGAAGAGTGAACGTCTGGCGGATGCCGTGCTCCGCACAGTAGGCTGCCAAGAGGTCGGAGGAAAACTCACCACCCCTGTCAGAGTGCAGACGCACGACTGGAACCGCTCGTGGAGCTGGAGACAAGTAGCGCGGATCCAAGGGATCAAAACATCAGGGACCTCTCCCTTGGTGTGCAAGGGGAAGACCGTGGTGTAGCGCGTGTAGTCGTCGACGACCAGCAGAAAGTACCGCTCGTGGCCCTGTCCACGGACGCGGGCTGGGCCCCATACGTCCAGGTGGAGAGTCTGCAGAGGAGCCTCTATGGGAGGGAACGAGGAGGAGTGAGGAGTGGCGCGCTGCCGCCCCTTGACACAGGGAAGACAGGGAGGAGCAGGCGAGGGTGGGAGAGGAGGGAGAACCCTGGGAAGACCAGAGACAAGGTACCGGGAGTGCATGCCACGAAGGCGCTGCACTGAAGGGTGACCAAGGCGGTGGTGCCAGAGGACGGTCTGGTGCGACAGGGTGCGACACGAGCAGGGGGCTGACAGCTGACCCGACGCAGACGCAGACGCAGCTACCTGAGGGGACTCAGTGGTCAGTGTGTACAGGTCTGACCCCGGCTGCTGAGTAAAGGTAGCCAGGTGGCGACCCGTCCGAGCACACGTATAGTGGGTCACACGCTCATAGGCAGGGGTGAACTGGTGAACACCCCCATCCTGGAGAGCAGAGCCCGCCACCAAGTTCGTAGAGAACGAGGGGAGGTAAAGACCCGACAGGGTGCCGGCCGGAACCGCCGGACAAGGGAGGACAGTGGAGGAGGTCGCAAGGACTGGGCCCCCAGAGGGGTCAGCGAGAGAGACAACAACTGGCCGAGCTAGCTGCTCAAGGACAGTGCGGTCACGAAAGAAACAGCGGGAAGCACCCGAGTCCAGGGTGAAGGTGTGTAGTGCCTCAGTAGACGCAGTAGCACCTGGAGCAGCAGACTCACTAGCACCTAGAGCAGTAGCCTCACCAGGACCTAGGGCAGCAGACGCACTAGGACCTAGAGCAGCTGTCTCACTGGTCCCAATACCCGGGTCGGGCGGTACACTCAGGTAGCAGTCACCCTCAACACTAATAGTCAATGCATACATAGCAGCAAGGATAGCATCAAAATCAAGAGCAAAGGTATAAATTCCCTTCTTAAGCAGATTAGCCCAGCGGGGCAGCTCAGAGGCGTCAGGGAACTGCTCGCGCCAGGCGTCGTCGAGGCGAAAGAAACAGCGCTGCGCCGTGTGAAACCTCCCACAGTGCGGTCACCTGTGCGGATGATGTACGGGCAGGTACCTCCACCCCCAGACCCCCCACGCTGAGAGTACCACTCACGGAGCTGCTGGGACGACGGGGTCTCGCTGGGACGCTGCTGCTGCTGCCTCTGGCCACCTCCAATCCCCCCACGCTGCACCGCTCCACCGCGCCCGCCACCGGCTCCACTGTCGCCACCACTACCACCACCACCCCCGCCACCCCCACCACCGCCGCCGCCACCACCCCCGGCCCCGCCACCGACCCCCTCACCACCAGTACCATTCCCACCACCGCCACCACCCCCGCCGCCTCCACCCCCTCCACCACCGCCGCCCCCGCCGCCACCACCGCCACCCCTGCCCCCCTTGCCCCTGCCGCCCTTGCGCCTCCCACTAGGAGCAGACGCAGCCCCGACCCCCTCAGCACCGAGGTAGTCGACAGCAGCAGCAGATGCAATGGAGGGGAGGAGGGGGACGGGGGAGCACCCCTCAAAGAAGGGAGTGCGAGGGTCGCCACGAGAGGCACCTACAGCTACAATGCTCTTCTCAGCTGCTAGGAGTTCCTTCTCGAGCAGGTCGACAGTGAGGTCAGTAGGGGAGAGGGCGAGAAAGTGGTCCCTGACAGTGCGAAGGGAGTTAGGGAGGCGGGTGACTAGGTGATAGAGTGTGAGGTACATCGGGGGAGGGTTCTTGGCTAGGAAATCGGGGGGAAGCGCGGCACGGTAGCGAAGATCACTAGTACGGAGGTGTGTGATGAGGTCAGCTACAGTGGCAAAAGCAGACAGATCGGGGAAGAGATAGGGCAGGGAGAGACGGCCTATCGCAGCAGTAGCAGGGGAGGAGTAGCGTGCAACTACAGCGTCGTACAGCTCTTTAGCGGTCTTATGCTGGCCAAAGTGCTCGCGCTCATCTAACGGTAGGTGGCTGCGAACGGCTAGGCGAGCATGAGCGTCACGGGTCTGCCACTGTGAGCGAGCAGTGCTGTCAGCAGTAGCAGCAGGTGCGGGAGCGGCGCCAGACGTGTGGTCAAACAGGGAAACATCGTCCTTGGCAGTGATCTGGAGGAACAGGTGTAGGTCATCGAGCCAAACGTCAAACTTAATCGGACGGCACTCAGAGTCAAACGTGAGAACGGTAGGGCTAGCCATAGTGGCAGTAGCAGTAGCAGCAGTAGCAGTAGCAGCAGTAGCAGTAGCAGCAGTAGCAGAAGCAGTAGCAGTAGCAGTAGGAGCAGTAAGAGCAGTTGCTGCAGGTGGGGCGGCGCGGCTCAGTCAGGGCGGCGCGGCTCAGTCAGGGCGGCGCGACTCGGGCGGCGCGGCTCGGGCGGCGCGGCTCGGGTAGGTAGGGCGGCGCGACGGCGGGCCTATGCTCGGTGCGCGGCAGCGCCTAGGGTGCAGCTGCGCGCGGGCCGCGGCTGCGTTCGTGCGGCGGCTAAGCACTAGCTGCAGCAGCCGACGCGCGATCGCCGCTGCGCTCGGGCTGCGACCTGCGGGCGGACTGCGGTGGGTCGAGCGTCGGCCTAGGGGCGAGCGGGGCCTACGGGCGACGGCCTGCTGGGGCTCGCGAGAAAAAATCGGGCCGCCCTAGGCGGCGAATTTCCTACTCGCGCTAAAAACGCGGGGCCGCGCTCGGGCTGCTAGCGGGCTGCAAAACGAGCAGCGTGAGAGGAGGGCGCGCGAGGGCGCACTAGGAGAGAGGCGCTCGAGGGCGCTAAGACGGTAGGGCGCACGAGGGCACCTGTAGCGGATCGGTGGGCCCTTAGGTAATCGGCCCTAGGTCCCTAACCTAGGCTCTTAATACCATGTTAAGAATGAGAAGTGGTTGGACTAGCAAGATTGGGAGTACAAGTAGGAAAACCCTAGAATGTTGTACCCCCTAAGGCTAAACCCACTGTAGCCTACAGAACAGTAACATATGCAATGTTTGACAGGGCTGGCAAAAAAGATTTATACCAAAGCAAACAAGGCGCGCAACGGTTTTCACAATGGGAGTACAGTGCAGTACGAGGACGATGGGACGAATTGCAAGCTACTCGGGCACATGACATTCCGAAAAAGAAAACAAGATTCGTCGTTGAACGACGGAAGCGTTGCGTAGGAGCTGCACTCTTAAAGTACTTGTGTATTGCCAAAAAAAGAATGCAGGACGTTTAAGAATCGTTATTTTCAATTGTTAGGTATATGATCACGGAATCCCTGAACAACACCCATTCTCTCACGTTTATTTCTAAACATATTATTCATCTTCGTTCAACACCTAATGTTCATCATTCAAGCGTACACACACATGTAGCTGTTTGTTTCCTGTCATTAAAATATTACTCATATATATAGTATCATTTGTTATAGACTATTTTCTTTTGCAGAGGTTCGAGTTCTCTTATATGATGAGTATTATCACATATTTAATCATTCTGCTAACCTTTTTTAGCGTCATCTCTTGATAGGGTGAATCAGAAATAAGTGTTATTGCTTTCGTCTAGTTTTTATTGGGCTGACTAATTGTGATGTGTGTCACTTTAGGACGCATTTCAAAACTATGAAAGTTCTGTTCGTATTTATGCCACAAACAGGACTCGGAAATCCCTAAGTCACGAATGTCCCTAAGTAAGAACCTGGAACCAGGCGAGTTACGACCGCGGAAGGCGCCCTGTTAGCTTCATTTTCGTCTAGCTGTGATTCTCACGTGCTTGCACGCGTGTGTCTAAGGTTATGGACTAGATGAACGTGTAGATTTCAGCCAGAAACAGCAACAGAAACCACAGGATTGTTTTCCCTACACCTGATGCGCGTTTTAGTCCCCCAAGGTGCTCTTGTGCTTTGGGCTACCGATTTCTGTAGTTCGCGCACTTCGTTGCCACGGGCATGAGGTGCTTATAAACGGCACAAGTTGTAACACGCTTGTCGTTTCCCCCAACAGTGTGGGGCGGCTTCGTTTGTTTGGCATTTGTAGGCTAGGTTACCATAATTCTCGCCCGAATCAAAGACCCACCATTACATTCCACAATCCGCCTTGTCACAAACATCACATTGACAACACCGCCCAATAACTACGCACCACCTGTACCCCACCCCTTCCCCCCACAAATGTAACCGACATTGATACAGGACATCGCAAATGTGCACAAGGGGTACACAAATTGCATTCGACGAGGCAATCAAAGCCTCCAAGAGAGGAAACACCCCTCTCACACCCGCATCCACTCTGCGGCAGCCAGGTACCCGCTCATGACGGCGGGTGCACCGGCCTCAATGAGCTCCTGGCGGCGGGCCGTCTGCGCCACCCAGTCAAGGGTGGGCACGTGCATCCAGGCCGGGAGCACCCTACCGCGGCGACGAGGGGTCTCAGGCGGCGGGGTGTCGACGTGAGTCACGGCGGGGGGGGGGGGGGGGGGGGGAGGGGGGGGGGGGGGGGACGTGGTTGAGATCAAGAGCGGGACTTGCGCGCTCCATTCGCGCAACGATGATCGGATTGCGAATGTCAAAAAGCGCGCAAAGGTCGCGCGGCGTGATGCAGGTCGCCCGCGCGTAGCCGATCAACATCTCGCACGCCGCGCGCGCGGTGCGACGAGCCTCGCGAATGCGGGGTTGCTATCGTGGTACACGTGCTGCATGTTTGACGGCGCCTCCCACATTACAGCAGCATCGCGGGGCAACGGCTCCCTCGCAAGCGGATCCTCGCCGGGTTCGGCGCACGTGGGCTGATTGTCATCAATCCCTACAAAAGCCTCGGCTGCCATCGCGCTTGGATCGAGGCAGAGCCAGTCGATGAGGAGGCCAACGTCGTTGACCTCCTCATCCAGGCCGATCTCGGTCCCATCCGCTCCATCAACCACCGTGCCGCCGTTGTTGCGGGGGCCGGTTTCCACGTGAGGGAGTGAGAGGGCCCAGACGCGCGGGAGGCATCCTGTGCGCCACCAACAGCGCTGGATGGCGCGTGGGGGAAGGTTCATCCACGCGTCGTTCAACCACTCAACCACAGCCCGCATGTTGGGCTTGAAGGGAGCCACCGCAGATGTGGCACCATCGGCCGTCCACATGCCGGTGAAGGCGCGGAGCCAGTGCTGGCGGTACCGCGCCTTCGCCATGGAAATAAGCCCCTGGTCAAGGGGCTGGGTGAAGTAGGTCGTGTTCGGCGGCAGGTACACGAGCAGAACTTTCCCGAGCGCCACCGTGCAAAAGCCGAACATGTCCTCCCTGGTTGCGCCTTCGGTCTTGAGGGTGCGGCTGCTTGCATTGTCCAGAAGCACCACTATCTTCTTGCCCTCGACGTACATAGCAGTGTCGAGTTGCTCGATGAAATGTTTGAACAACTGCGCGGGGAGGACGAGATAAATAACAGAGAGAGAAAACAATACATAAGCAAATGCTAACAAAAGGGCTGAGTGGTAGCGTGTGGTTTGGTAGCATGCAGGGTACCGCGGCTGCCAGGTTTTCAATTGCATTTTCCAACTTACATTGCTAGTCATCCACCCCTTGGCATTGTGGCGCCAGTAGCAGTACTCCTCGGGGTTGTAATCGGGGCGGAAGTCGTGGGGTCGCTTAGACTTAGAGATGACTAGGGGCTTGAAGACTCGGGTACCGTCGTCGTTGACAAGGAAGCCGACGGTCATGCGCTGCTTGGCGATTTTGCGGCCGGCCGTGCGCACGCTCCCGTAGGTCTTCCGCGCTAGGATCGAAATGTACAGTGCCGTTTCATCAAAATTAAAAGGGTTGGCGGGAGTCACGGCCAGGTGCATCAACAGCTGCGGCAACTTCTCTTTGGTCGTTCGTAGAGCATTCATATCCTGGTCGGCCGCCTTGCCGACCGCGCTCATGCACCGAACGCCCTGACGGCGCAGCGCGCGACAAACCCAGCCGATGGAGCAGCGAAATGTAGACGGGGCACCGTTCGCCTGTGCCATATTCGCGATGTGGTCGCGAATGGTGGCGAGAGTGAGCGGGACTCCAGCGGGTCCCGCATTGGCAATCCACCGGGCCATGGCGCGCTCGAGCACCGGGTAAGCTCCCCCACGGACGCGAATGTTGCCGGCGTCGGCATCAGGGCGCACCCAACGGTCGGCGCCCTTAAGAACGCGACCAATAGTGCAGCGGTCGGGGCGGATTCCGAACCTGGTGAAGCACCACCGGGCGAGGTCAACATGGCGCAGATGAGGGTTTTCGACGTGGTGCTCGCAAATCGCTCTCTTGATCGGCAGACCAAGCTGCGTACGGTGGTATAGGCGCGGCATGCTGTTCAGCTGTGAATGTGAAGAGAATGAGTTTGGCGCTGAGGAGTGTGTCTTCTTATTCGAGATTTACGGCATGCACAAGAAGAGGTGGGGCGGGCGCACTTTGACATTGTTGTTCACAAACGTGCTTCTGTGCAAACGCATCCGGACCTGTTTTGAAACTAGAGGCAACCCGGTAACCACCACCATGCGATGTGACGTGTGATTGATGCACATCATGAGGACGGAAATGTGTCTGTATCGGGCAAGGGCAAAGTCCACATGGCGAGATGAACTTGCCCTACGTGTGTTAGGGGCACCTTGAAACGGCTTGAGAATGTGTGGTTTTTGCACACGAGCATTTGCGATGCTGTCCCTGGCCTGAAACCTGAAGGCACAGGGTGTGTCTTGTCTGTTTTATCGCCTGAATACATTCCTGGTTGTATCTGTCAAAATAACGAAGAGGACTGAAAGAACTAGCAGCAGGATGGGTACGAGTAGCAAACCCTAATTTGGGTTGTACCCCATATGGGCTACCCCACTACAGCCTACACAATAAGTAGCAAATATGTTTGACACACCCCCATAAGCAAAGAGGGGGAGAACAAGAGGTCACAAGACCAGTCAAGAAAGGCAAAGCAAGCTCAGGGTGGATCACGAAGTCACCACACATTTTGAGCACAAGCAAATGGCCACAAGGCCAGTTCACATGCAGAGTTATATATAAAGGAGAACAAGCAGTACAGTGATCACAACATAGCAAGTGTAAGTATGCAGGTATAAGTATATAGATCATAGTACAAGCAAAGTCAAGAAGTGAGAAAGTGAGGCCAAGTAGGCACAAGGCCTAGAGCAGTACAGAAACGCTGATGATCACAAGGCGGAAGTGCCTTGGTGAAGATATCAGCAGTGTTGGCCCGAGAGCCCACGTAAGCAAGACGAAGCTGACCACGCTGCTGCAACTCTCGAGCAAGGAAGTAACGAGAGCGATGTGCTTTGTTCTGTGCTCCAGTCTGTGCTCCTGACACAAGGCAATCATGGCCTTGTTGTTGACGTACAGAACTGGAGGAGAGGCGGCTCTCCTAGGTCGGTCAGCAGGTAGGTGAGCCAGCGTAACTCCTGTGCAGCCATGGCTCCTGCGTAGATCTCAGCCTCACAGCTGGAGCTGAGAACAGAAGACGAGCGGGTAGACCGCCACAAAACAGAATTGGAGCCAAGGCTGAAGGTGTAACCCTGTGACGACCGCTGCGTAGCCAAGTCGTCAACCCAAGAAGCCTCTGCGTGACCAGTGAGGACAACTGGACCCTGTCCTCCAAGCACGAGCCCCATGCCCGACGTACTGCACAAGTAGCGCATCACCCTCTTAGCGGCCTTCCAGTGCTCTGGTCGGTGTCTCCCGGGCGCAACGTAGCGTGCCAGTATGCTAAGAGGGTAAGCAAGGTCAGGTCGAGTGCAGGTCATCAGGTACATGAGGCAGCCCACTAGCTCTGGGTACGGGCCAGTCGGCTCTACAGACTCGTCCAAAGGTGGAGCTGAGAGCGAGTGACCGGTAGCCAGAGGAGTGGACTGTGGCGAGGACCAAGTGAAGCTGAAGCGTTGAAGGACCTGATGCACCATGTGAAAATGAGTCAGGGTGATGGTGCGTCGTGCTCTGTCCCGGGTGATCTGCAAGCCAAGATAGCTGCGCAGCTCACCTAGGTCTGTGCACGTGCATCTCTTCTGCAGCTCCGACTTCACGTGGGCCAGTCCAACAATGTCAGCAGTGGCAAAGACCAAGTCGTCGACGTACACGAGGATGTAGAACGGCGGCAGCGAAGTGTCGGTGCGTAGAAACAGCGATGGGTGAGCAGTAGAAGGAGCAAACCCAAGAGCCGCAAGAGTCGTCCTCAGTGTGTCGTGCCACTCGCGAGGCGCCTAGCGGAGACCGTAGACTGGCCGCCGGAGGCTCCACTGGGTACCTGCAGGAAACGACCCAGTGAAGCCAGGTGGGCGGCGCAGCCAGATCTCCTCGTGCAGGCTGCCCTGTAGGAAAGCAGTGCTGAAGTCAAGAGAGTGAAGCTCGTAGTCACACTGAGCGGCGACATGCAGCAGTACCCGAAGAGTGGTCATCTTCGGGGAAGGGGAGAAGGTCTGGAAGAAGTCAACTCCCTGTCACTGACTGAAGCCTTGTGCAACGTAACGCGCCTTGAAGACAGGCGGAGAACCTGGCGGCCGCTTCACCCTGAAAATCCACATGCCACTGACGATGTTCGCCCCAGGTGGGGGAACCTCGTCGACGTAAGTGCCAGTGGACTTCCAGGATGCCATCTCTGCGTCCATGGCTGACTGCCACTGAGAGGAGTAGGGACCCTCTATCGCCTCTGCGTAAGAGCGCGGGGTCGGGATGTGTGGTGCATCTGGGTCTCCCTCAGATGCAATCAGCATGGACACGAGATGAGGTACAGAAGCTGCAAAGCACTCAAAGTCCTCCTGCCTGTCCTCAAGGACGTCCGTGCCAAGAGCACACTCACCCCCGACGAACAGAGGACAGGCAGACTCAGACTCAGCAACAAGGCTACCGGTGTAGTCTAGACGACAGCGAGCAGCAAAGTCGACAAGCTCAGCAACTAAGGCAGACGCAGCAGTGGACTTAAAGGAGTGGCAACAGTGGCGAGGAGACGCGTGACAGTAGGACTAGCAGCACGAAGGGAGTCAGACTCCGGGTTTGGACTGTCAGCAAGGGAGGACGCAGGAGGAGACGGCAGAGGGACATGCAGTGGAACAGAAAAAGGACGAAGTGCCATCTGGTGCGTGCCGCGGACAGGATGAGGACGCGGACGCGGAACACGACGACTAGTGCAACCAGCGCGAACAGGCGACGCAGGACGAGACGCAGGCTCACGACGCTCAGTAAGACCTCTGGGCTGCTCAGTGTAAGGAGAAGGAGCAGGCAGTGGGGAGGCTGGCAGTAGCTGTGCCTGGGACTGGTCAGGCGGTGGATACAGGAAGGGAGGAGCAAGGTCAGTAGAAGGCGGGAGACCAAGAACCTGCTGAAGCAGTGGAACGAAGTACGGTCGCAGCCTCATAGCACCTCCAGCACCAGCACCGACAGCACCAGTACCTCCAACACTCCAGCTCCAGCAGCAACTCCAGCTCCAGCTCCAGCAGCTCTAGCTCCAGCACCTCCAGCTCCGGTAGCTCCAGCACCTCCAGCAGCTCCAGCTCCAACAGCACCTCCAGCTCCAGCAGCTCCAGTACCAGCAGCACCTCCAGTGGCTCCAACGCTAGAAGGACCTCCTGCTCCAGCAGCTCCAGTACCGCCAGCAGCTCTAGCAGTACCTCCAGCCCCAGCAGCTCCAGTACCTCCTGTACAAGCACCTCCGGGACTAGCGGCTCCAGCACCTCCAGCAGCTCCAGCTCCAGCACCACCACTCCGGATGCTCCAGCGCCGTGCAAACCACTCGCGCAGCTGCAGTGGAGAGAGAGACTCCGGCCGTGACAAGACACCCGAAGGGCGTCTAGGCTCAGCACACTCGGGCTCAGCACCCCCAGGCTCAGCACCTCCAGGCTCCGCACGCTCAGGCTCAGCACCTCCAGGCTCTGCACCCGCACGCTCAACACCCCCAGGCTCTGCACCCGTAGGCTCAGCACCCCCAGGCTCCGCACCCCCAGGCTCCGCACGCTCAAGCTCAGCACCCCCAGGCCCCGCACCCGCAGGCTCAGCACCCCCAGATGCAACACCTCTAGCAGCACCACAGTCGACAGCGACCTCGACAGGCTCGACATCGTCTACCTGGGACACACCTTAGGGAGCAGGACCCTGAGGGGGAAGGGGGTCTACCGGAGGAGGACCTGGTGTGAGGAAGAGCAGCGGGGGAGGGAGAGGGGCAGTGCGGTAGGGGAAGAGACGGTAAAAGGGAACCGACTCGTCAAACGTGACGTCCTGAGAGGGCAGGACACGGCACGAGGTGGGGTGGTAAAACTGCCAGCCAGGCGCGTCAGGGACAAAGCCAAGGAAGACACAGGGAATGGCGCGGGAGGAGAGCTTGTCTGCCGCATGAATCAAGGAGGTACGAGCGACCTCCATGACTAAGCCAATGCAGCGCGACTGTTCTTCGCTCCGCCATCACCTTCGTCTCTGCCACCGCCTGGCTTCGTGCTTTGCCAGGTTCTTAGCCTCCCGTCGTCTACTGGTCTTCCGTTACAGCCTGGCTCACCGCTGCCTGCTCCTTCTCCTTACACTGAGCTGACAGGCGGTCTTGCTGAGCGTCGTGAGCCTGCGTCTCGTCCTGTCTCGCCTCTTCGCACTGTCCGCACTGGTCATACTGGTTGTCGTGTTCCTCGTGAGCGTCTGCCGGCTGTCCCCGGCACACACCTCATGGCCATGCGTCCTTCCTCTGCTCCGCAGCGTGTTCCCTTGCCGTCCCCTCCTGCGTCTTCTCTGCCTGACGATCCACAACCTGAGTCTGACCGCACTCGTGCTGCTCACCCTACTGTCACGCGTCTGCTCGCCACTGTTGTCACTGACCCGTCGTTTGAGTCTGCTGCTGCGTCTGCCTTAGTCGCTGAGCTTGTTGACTTTGCTGCTGCATGTCGTCTAGACTACGCCGCTAGTCTTGTTGCTGAGTCTGAGTCTGTCTGTCCTCCGTCCGTCGAGGGTGGGTGTGCTCTTAGCACGGACGTCCTTAAGAACAGGCAGGAGGACCTTGAGTGTCTTGCAGCCGCTGCGCCTCATCTCGTGTCCATGCTGCTTGCTCCTGAGGGAGACCCGGATGCACCAGACATCCCGACTCCGCGTTCTTACGCTGAGGCGATCGCGGGTCCCTACTCCTCTCAGTGGCAGACAGCCATGGACGCAGAGATGGCATCCTGGAAGTCCACAGGCACTTACGTCAACGAGGTTCCCCCTCCTGGGGCGAACATCGTCAATGGCATGTGGATTTTCAGGGTGAAGCGGCCGCCAGGTTCTCCGTCTGTCTTCAAGGCTCGTTACGTTGCTCGAGGCTTCAGTCAGCGGGAGGGAGTCGACTTCTTCCAGACCTTCTCCCCCACCGCGAAGATGACCACTCTTCGGGTGTTGCTGCACGTTGCCGCTCAGCGTGACTACGAGCTTCACTCTCTTGAATCAGCATAGCCTTCTTACAGGGCAGCCTACACGAGGAGATCTGGCTGCACCGCCCACCTGGCTTCACTGGGTCGTTCCCTCCTGGTACCCAGTAAAGCCTCCGGCGGCCAGTCTACGGTCACCGCCAGGCGCCGCGTGAGTGGCACGACACACTGAGGACGACACTTGCGGGTCTTGGGTTTGCTCCGTCGACTGCTGACCCGTCGCTGTTTCTGCGCACCGACACTTCGCTGCCGCCGTTCTACATCTTCGTGTACGTCGACGACTTGGTCTTTGCCACTGCTGATACTGAGGCTCTCGCCCTGGTGAAGCCGGAGCTGCAGAAGAGACACACGTGCACAGACCTGGGTGAGCTGCGCATCTACCTTGGCTTGCATATCACCCGGGACAGAGCACGCCGCACCATCACACTGACTCAGTCACACATGGTGCAGCAGGTCCTTCAGCGCTTCGGCTTCACCTGGTTTTCGGCACAGGCCACTCCTCTGGCTACAGGTCACTCGCTCTCAGCTCCACCTTCGGACGAGTCCGTAGAGCCGAGTGGTCCTTACCCAGAGCTAGTGGGCTGCCTCATGTACCTGATGACCTGCACTCGTCCTGACCTTGCATACCCTCTTGGCCTTCTGGCTCGCTACGTGGCTCCTGGTTGGCACCGAAAGGTGCACATGGATGCTGCTAAGAGGGTACTACGCTACTTGTGCAGTATATCGGGCATGGGGCTCGTGCTTGGAGGACGGAGCGACGTTGTCCTCACTGGGCACTCAGACGCTTCTTGGGTTGACGACCAGGCTACTCAGCGGTCGTCACAGGGTTACACCTTCAGCCTTGGCTCTGGTTCAGTTTCAATGCGTTCTACACGCTCGTCTTCAGTTCTCAGCTCCAGTTGTGAGGCTGAGATCTACGCCACAGCCATGGCTGCACAGGAGTTACGCTGGCTTACCTACCTGCTGACCGACTTGGGAGAGCGGCCTCGTTCTCCTCCAGTGCTATACGTAAACAACAAGGCCGCCATTGCCTTGTGTCAGGAGCACAGACTGGAGCACAGAACGAAGCACATCGCTCTGCGTTACTTCCTTGCTCGAGAGTTGCAGCAGCGTGGTCAGCTTCGTCTTGCTCACGTGGCCACTCAGGCCAACACTGCTGATATATTCACCAAGGCACTTCCGCCTGGTGATCATCAGCGCTTTTGTACTTTGTTGGGCCTTGTGCCTACGTTTCCTCACTTGCTGTAGGCTCTGCCTGTACTGTGATCTATATATATACCTGCATGCTTGCTCCTGGTAGGTAGAGATCACTGTGCTGTTGTTGTTGCATATATACATTTGCATGTGAGCTGGCCTTGTGGCCCTTTGCTTGTGCTCAGTGTGTGTGGTGACGTTGTGATCCACCCTGAGCTTGCTTTGCTTCTCTTGACTGGTCTTGTGACCCCTTGCTCTTCCCCACTTTGCCTATGGGGGTGTGTCAAATTATATGCATGTCATATATGTATAGGCTGTAGTGGGGTAGCCAATACGGGGTACAACCCCATTAGGGTTTCATATTTGTACCAAACCCTGATCTAGTCAATTCATTCCTGCCACTAGATTCTAACACGCACGGCGGCGCGGCGCGTGGGCAGGGCAGAGCGCGCAGCGGCGCGGCGCGCGGGCAGGGCAGAGCGCGCGGCGGCGCGGCGCGCGAGCAGGGCAGGGCACACGGCGGCGCGGCGTGCGGGCAGGACAGGACGCGCAGCGGCGCGACGCGCGGGCAGGGCAGAGCGTGCAGCGGCGCGGCGCGTGGGCAGGGCAGAGCGCGCGGCGGCGCGGCGCGCGGGCAGGGCAGGGCGCTCGGCAGTGCGGCGCGCGGGCAGGGCAGAGCGCGCGACACGGGCAGCGCGCGGGCAGGGCAGGGCGCGCGGCGGCTCGGCGCTCAGGCAGGGCATGCGCGGCGGCGCGACGCGCGGGCAGGGCAGGGCGCGCTGCAGCAGGTGGCGCGCTACTCAGTACGGGGCGCTGCAGCAGGCGGCGCGCTAGCAAAGCAGTGCGTGCTGCTGCAGGCGGCGCAGCGCAGGGCAGGGCAAGGCAGTACGACGTGATCACACTAGCGCGACGGGTGGGGTAGCGCTACTCGGTGGGCCCTAAGAGATCGGTCCTAGGCTAGGACCTGCTATGAAACCATGTCAAAATAACGAAGAGGGATGAAAGAACTAGCAGTAGGATGGGTACAAGTAGCAAACCCTAATTTGGGTTGTACCCCATATGGGCTACCCCACTACAGCCTACACAATAAGTAGCAGATATGTTTGACAGTATCTGTGCAACTTAGTCCAAAGGTGCGTGTACCGTGGGTGCAACACCAGGGCAAAAAACCCACGGGTGCAGGGTTTCCATCTGGTGCAGACCAAATTCGCGTGCATGGGGTGAGCATCATGGGGCTGTTCGCCAGCACCAATGAAGCAAAAAACCATGGGATAACGATGGGATCAGGAAGGTGGGTCTCGCCTTCCTGATCCCGTCAGTTAGGGTTCGTTTACCTCCGTCAGCCTGGTCAGCCCGTAAATAAGGTGCCGAGCCTCCCCAACCGTCCAAACCAACAATCAAAGTGGGTGTCGGGCGAACGCCCCCATTTGTCAACCAAAACGAATTGCTCGACGGCATATGGAAGCAGGGACGCAACTTCGTCCCAAGGCAAAGTTCCATCCCCAAGCCATGCCATCTCCATGCTGCGTTTTTCGAAGCACAGCGATGGCACAGCCGTCGCATTGCCGTTCTAAGGGGATTGGGGGGAAGGTGGGGACGGAGGTGACCAGAACACTCGTACACCTAGTCCGCGGTAATTCCACACCCTTTATCTTCACGACCTGGGGTACCTACCCTCGAAAAAACCGATTTCGAAGGTAGTTAGCAACGCTCGAAGAATTTTCAGGGTTAATGTAACACAATCTCAATGCGAGCTTAACGCAGGAACAATCTGGCACTGGAATTTTCCCCGCTCACTCGAACTACAAAGTTCGAGTTTCGAAAGGCCTTGACCTGGTGGTTATTTCCTGATAGACCCGCAATGTCAGGGCGTCCGTCTCATCAAACCTTCAACCATGTAGGGTGTCTGGGAAGAATCAAAGTTCAGGGTGTGGAAATATCGGAGAACAGGTGTAGTAGGTGAGTCCTAAGACTCCTTAGTGAAGTGTTCGCGACGTACTTGAACAAGCTCCTGCGCTTGCGTTAGTGGCATACGCTAAAAGAATACTCGTGAGGTAAGAACACCCTTATAAATGCGTGATAAAGGTAGTACGCGTGAAAGTTCGCGAAACATGAGAAACGGGCCCTTCAGAAAGCGCTGGCGCCTAGGGCGCTCGCCTAGAGCCCTGGCACCTCGCGCTGGTTCCTAGTAGGTCGCTGGCCCCTAGGCTGCTGGCGCCTAGCGCGCCGTGGTCGCTTTAAGCGCTCGTGCAGTTGGGCGCGGGCGCCTCAGGCGGCTCTGGCGCGTGGGCGCTGGCCCCGTTGTCTCTGGCGCCTTGGGCGCTCGCGTCGTTGGCGCTGGCGCAGGGCGCTGACGCTGTTTGGCGCTGGCGCCGTGGGGCATTGGCGCCTAAGGCGCTGCCGCCGTTGGCGCCGGCGCAGTTGGGCACTGACGCCTAGGCGCGGGCCCTGAAGACGCTGACACCGTGAGGCGCAGGCGCCGGCGCCGTTTAGCGCTGGCCCCTTAGGCGGTGGCGCTGTTCGGCGCTTGTGCTGTTGGCGATGGGGCGGGCGCCTAAGGCGCTGACGCCGTGGGGCGCTGGCGCCGTTGTCTCTGGCGCCTAAGGGGCTGGCGCCGTTTGGCGCTAGCGTTGTGGGCGCTCGCGCCGTTGGCGCTGGCGTGGGCGCCTTAGGGGATGCGCAGTTGCGGTGGCCTGATGGCGCGTAGGACGTCAGCCCAGTGGATGTTGGCGCCTACGTAGGGCGTTAGCGCCTTGAGCATGCGCGTGGGCCCTGTTCGCTAGCGCTATGCACATATTCTCTGTTTTCAGTTGAACATGGCAATAATTCACAAACTCCCCTCCCCCACCCGTTCCCCATTCCCCGCCTCCAGGTCTCTTACTTGCAAGTGCTCCTCTTATTAACAACGGCAGCAGCAACGGCGTATGTGAGCATCTTCGGCACAATACGGTGAGTGAAGGAGTTAGACTGACAGAAAATAGGAGATGACAAAAGGACGAGCAAGAGTGTGAGTGAGGAGTGAGAGAGGGAAAGGGAGGAGGAAAGGAGGCAGGGAGGAGAGAGGGATAGAGAGGTGTGTTTTTATCTTTCTCTGTATAGCTGTCGCTCTAATTCTTTCTCGTTTCGTCTGTTACCAAGCTGGTTCTCTTTGTGCTTCGTCCGCCCTGGCATTCATTCAGCTTATTAGAAAAAGGGGTCAGAGAGAGAGTGAAAGAGAGTGACAAAGAGGGAGAGACAGAAAGAGAGAAGGGGAGGGGAATCGATGTGTAGATAACCATGGTCGCGGGTGCCGTGGGCGCTAGCGCAGTTGGGCGCTGGCGCGGGCGCCTAAGGTGCTGGCGCAGCTGGGTGCGGGCGCCGTGCGTGCTGCGACCTAGGCCAGTGGCACCTACGCCATTAGCCTAATGGGTGTTGGCGCCTATGGAGCTTGCGCTAGGCCGTTAGTGCCGAAGGCGCTGACCTTAGGGCGCTCGCGCCTTACGTGTTGCACAATAGGCGGATGGTGCCTAGGGCGTGAGCGCCATGAACATGCACGTGTGCCCTATTCTCTGGTGCCAAGCACACCAGCTTTGTATTCTTCGGCACTAGGCGTGCTTGTGCCACATGTAATGCCAAGCGTGATCGTGTGTAAAGACTCTGTGTCTCCTAATGGCAGGCTCAAGCGTAGCATGAGGCAGTAACAACATAAATAAGGGCAAATGTGAAGGGTGGTCCGAGTGCGAGTGAGCGAAGGGAGTGGGTACACTTTTGCTACCGGTAAGCGTGAGAGGGGGAGTGTGTGTGGGAGCAAGTGTGCGTTGGGGAGCGAGGGTGTGTGGAGAAAGCGTGAGCGTTTGAGGGTTAGAGTGCACGTGAGGAGTGTGTGTGGGGAAAGAGTGAGTGAGGGGGTGCGAGTGAGCGAAGGAGATGTGAGTGAGGGAGAGAGCGTGTCAAAAATCAGATTCAAAAATCAGAGCGTGTTTTCACTCGTCATGTGCTAATTATTGTTGTCTTCAGCAACACGCTTGATTTTGCTTCATATATTTTTTCTTTGTTTTGTTCTTTATTTTGTGCAGGGCGTACTGTTTGCATCCTCTGTTTTTGCTTTCTTTTGCAGGGCGTGTGAGCTTCATCATCCGTTTTTGCTCGCGAAGATAAGGAAGAAGGGCGTGAGAGGAAGGGAAGGCGAGAGCAAGAAGATAGATGTGGTAGCGGGGGGGACCAAGGGGAACTAGGGGGGTTCTAAGGGAGGGGGCGAGAGAGATGAGGGAGGGAAAGTTGGGTGTAGGGGAGGGAAGAGGGGACAGACCAGCAATGCTATAGATGTATCTCAACTCACCTGCGATTTGTCGATGCTTGCATGCTTGTCATGTGTGTATCTGCGTGTAAGTGTGCGTGTGTGTGTGTGTGTGTGTGCGTGCGTGCGTGCGTGCGTGTGTGTGTGTGTGTGTGTGTGTGTGTGTGTGTGTGTTTGTTTGTGTGTGTGGGTGTCAGGCCTTCAGATTGGTTTTGGCCGACCCTGGGTGATCAGGGTACGAGGTTAAGTGAACCCTGATGGCTAGGGTAAAAAAAAAAATTTCCCTGTATTCTGCAGCGTAAAAATTCCAATACACTGAATCGGTCAGTATGAAAATGTCTCTACACTGAATTTAGCAGCATAAAGTTGCAGATACTATGATTTCAGTCTTCCTAACTAGTACAATCAATCAGCATGGCACTAAAGCTACACATGGTGAAATACCAGGCTAACAGAACTACCATTGGGTTTCCCTAGTCCTCAAGTAACAGGGTCAGAAGATCCCTCGTTGTCATCAGCAAAAAGAGCCTCTCCTGGGTTGGTGCCACTGAAGTCCTTTGTTGACCGCCGCAGCTTCTCTCCCCTGAAAATCGACACCACCTCGTACCAGTCCACGTCGTACTGGAGCAGAGAGCATCTCATCAGATGCTCGAGGGTGGTGTCAGAGAGGGCGCCACGCTCCCACGACTTGATCAGATTCTGCTTGCTAAATCCCCTCTCGCACTCCACCGTGCTGAGTGGTAGCACGGCAACAGCCTGCCACATCCGCATCAGGTTGGGGAAGGAGTGCTGCCATGCGTCGTCCCGAAGCATGTTCCCCAGCGCCTGGTGGAAGTCCTCGTCGTTGTGCTGTGAAAACATGGTAGACGTGAACATCCACAGCTCGCTCTGTGCCCTGGTGTAGTCAAATCCTGATGATCGGGAGTGGGAATTACGCAGGGTATACTTGCAGCAGGCGGGAGGGAGGGGAAATCTTAAACCAAACAATCAACAAGGCGCAGGCATGAGTGCACGAAGATACTATACATCAACGCGCATGCGTTCAGGTACCCAACAACCACGCTCGCACACAAACCGAACACATACATACCTGGCAGTTTGTTGTTGAACAGTTTGTGCAGTTGAGCCAGCCACTTTTTGAAGGTCTCCACACGCTTTGTATCGTCTGAGACGTACGATGCTGAGCGAAACAGCTTTGACCCCTCCAGATGCGCCAAGTCCCTCATGCGCCACTCCAGCTCCTTATCGATTTCACGCACGAACTTCAACGACAGCTCGTAGCACGCCTCAACGTCACCGGCCGTCTCGTGCCCTTTGATTTTCCTCTCGTGCAGCTCGTACTCGAAGGTCACGGGGTTGCCATCACTGTCTACGCCCTCAGCCTTCACCTCCCGCTTGTCCATCTTCTGGTGGCGCTGAATGAAGTCGTTGAGGGTCATCTTTTCCCCGCTGCCGAAGTGCTGAGATGGGGAACCGTTCAAATAACGGTTCTTCAGGCGCCATCGTGTCTGCTGCACCAGGTGCGCCACCAGAGTGATGTCGATCTGCAGAGTCAAAACAAGTGACACGGTAAGCGACATGTATAATCGAAACACGTTGGATAAGGAACACAACAGAACGGGTATGTGCCAACCGTACCTGCCTTTGCTGGAACCGTTGATTCAGGAAATTCAGCTCCCAAAGCACATCAGCAAGCAGGCGAAGCATCCAGTGGAATTTGAATGAAGTGGCAACCTCGTACAGATCGGCGTTGTACTCCTTCAGCACCACAATGACCGCAGGTAGGATTTCGAGGAGGCGTCTAACTGCTTCTCCGCGTGACAGCCATCGAACTTCATGAATGCCTTGAGCCTCGAGGTTGGTCTTGCAGAACACCTGCTGGATGTTGTGAAACTTGTCGTACTTCACGTTGGAACGGCCGATGAGGTCAGCGAAGCCACGGACGACACTGTCCACCATAAAGAGTTCGGGAACTGCTTCCGCGGCATTTTTTGCAGCCAGAGCCTCCCTGCAAGTGTAAACAATGAAGCAGCGTGAGAACGATGGTGGATAACAGAAACGAACATTACTAGCTTTACGTCAGGTAAGAACCTACCGATGTGCGACGCAGTGCGTTGAGGCAAGATGAGGAATCCGCATGTGCAGACGGGCGACAACACCAGTGTGCTTCCCATCATGACATTCGCACCGTCCGTAGATACGGACGACATCTTCTGAAGATCCAGTCCAATCCCTGTCAGGTACTGCACCACAGCAGAAGTCAAAGACGCGGCGTCAGCACGGTCAACAGTTATCAGCGTCAAAAACTCCGTCACCACTGCGGTCCCTCGGAAAAAAGTGGCGTAGAGGATGAGGTGTTTCCCGTTGACGCGATCACTGCTTTCGTCGAGGGAAAGACCAATCCAGGGCGACTCCAGTAGATGCAACCGCTGCACTTCCTGGAGGTAAGCTGAGATTGCCCTGAGGTTTTCTCTGAAGCCGTATCTGCAGACCACATGAACAAAACACAGCCGTGAGAACGCGATTGGCGCACAACGCGAGCCACACTTCTAACAAACACGGGCTTACTCTGTGTAGTAGGCGCCGTAACCACCACTGTTGGGGAGGTCGGGAAGACCTTCCTTCGCCAAGAACCAGCAGAGCGGGATGAACATCGCGATTGGCGCATCCGCCTTGCAGACGAAGACAGCGATGTGCAGAACGCGAATGATGTGCCTCGTCGACGCGTCGGTTGCCTGCCAGCGGGTGATGCTCACTTGTTTCGCCTTGTCCGCTTCCGCTTCTGCTTGGGCTTTCAACGCGTTCTTGTGGGCTCTCGTCGCGGAATGGGCCCGGACGCTACCAATCTGGAGGTCGCGCCCACCCTCGCCCTTCGCACCGTAGCTAGTGTGAGCGGTGGGGTCTCCATGCTGCACGCAGATGTCGCACTTCAACTTGGCAAGACCGTTAGGCAACCGAATGAGACGTAACCACTTAAATTTATTCCGCCACCCAGACACATAGCGATGCTTTATCGTGTCATACATAACATCACCGGTTGTTTTTGGCGGCGCTTCATCTTCAGGATCAGCATCCCGTTGCGGAGAGGCAACCCTCCCAGGAGGAGGAGCTCCCCAGAGGCGCTGCTGCTTGTACTTCACAGCGACCCGCGGGCGTTTGACCGGCGTGCTGTTCACAGTAGACGGTGAATCCGCCGGTGGCCTGGACGACCCTTCCCCACCGCCAGGCACAAGAACGACTGATGGGTGCGGCTCCCAGTCAGCCGACGTGGATGGCAGCTCGAACGGGAAGACGGTGCCTACACTGCGCACTAGAGAAGCGGGACGTGGCAGTGGTGAAATCGGCACGCTGTAGGACTCAGGCAGGCGGGGAAGAACACCCAGCACAGATAGGCCATTGCGCACTACAGCAGGCGGTTCTTGAGAATGCTCGGCAGGCATGACTGAGGCATGGGCTGGAACCTCGATGGTGTTCCCTCACGGTAAGAATGAGTAGGAGGAACAAGATGGGGTGTCCTTGGGAGCACACAAAGCCCCACCACCACCTGTGATGGCTTGGAAGACCCCGGAGCGCGGCTCATGCGTGGCTCACGGTGCTTCCTCTTGCCTGCCATGATGTGCCCTGGACAGCACGAAACACATGATGCGTTGTCAGCATGGCTGCCACTTCCACCAATGTGGTGGTTACGCGGCACGTCGCGGGAAAAGTCCTCGGGACTGCACCTGTGGTTGATGTCATCTTATGTGGGTGTTGGTCCTGCTGTCCTTTACGCAACGTGTTCATAGTCGGATATCCTCGGTTCCGAGAAACTCAGTATCAGCGTAACTGAAACCGTACCCTGAACACTCGGGGTAAAAAATCCATCACACTGTTTTACAAAGGGGGGAAAAAAAACTACACTTTCTGGCCTAGGGTAAAAATCCTAATACCCTGTCTGGGAAAGGGTAACTCAAAAAAAGCGGCCGCCAGTCAGTGCAAAAAGGGTATTTTACCCTGATAACGAGAGCCCTGGTGGGTGTATATGCGCATGCGAGTATGTTTGCGAGTGCTTGCGCATGTGTATACGTGTACATACCTGCCGTGTTGTGGGCTGTGTTTGTTTCGGGCTTGTGCTAACATGCCTCATGTATACACCTGAGGTTGTCATCGTCGCTGGGGCAGCGCATTTTCGCTGTTTCAACGACCCCATCAACCTTTGCTGCAGCAATTATGCACGTTAGCATTAGCTTTGAATCATTCACAATCGTTATGTGCTATTGTCGTTCTACGTGTTGTGTTTCAGTAATGTTAGTGTGATATGTTGTCTGTGTTTCAAGGCGTGGTGTTAATATGGATCGTGCATGCAATTCGGGGTTGTCATCGCCGTTGGGGCAGCGTGTCTTCGACTTGTCAGCGTGTCTCAACGGCCCCATCAATCTCAGTTGCTGCATTGGGTTATATTGGCATCCACTTCGATATGTTCAAAGCTACTCGTATTTATTTGTCGTACATGTGTTGTGCTGTGCATAGCCATTTGTGCCATTTGTAAAACTCGCCTTCGTCATACATGTCGATGCCAGAATTTGTTCTCCGATCATATTTTCCCCCGTATTAATCGACGATGCTGGGATGGTCGGATGCTTTCATGGTTTCGACATGGCACATGCATATTTGCTTTCACATTTTGAGATTTCGTTCAGGGATGATTGTTTATCCACTTCTTGAGGCATCTGCTTAAAATTCGTGCTTTAAAGAGTGCGTAAAAATCATTTTTGAAATCACATCCCCAAAATGTGAAACCTATATAGGGTTGCTACACAACCCAAAAATGTGATCTGTCTCTGTTGATAATGCTGTATAGGTTTATTTCTTTCAAGTTTTTTTGCAATATACCTGGTAAGGTTGATTAACAATAATCATCTCTCTACACCAGGGCTCACGTTATCAGAAATTTCATGTCTGTTTGTCTTGATTCCAGACACGTTTTTTTGGGCTCATCTGTTGGCCTAGACAAGCCATTTAAAATGATGTGATGTTTTAGACAAGGTTTATATATTCATCTGATTTTTTAGACAGCCTTGTACGTTTTGTCTGAGACTGCAGACATCGTGTATTTTCTCGTCTGATACCGGCAAATTACCCCACTTGGCCAGTAGCCCACCTGGCTAGTTGCCCACATGCCCTGTTGCCCAATGTTCCCGACGCGACTTGCCACTCGCCGCGTTACCGTGCTGCCACCGCCAGGCTGTACGTTGCCCCTGGTCGGTGACAACACCTCACGTCAAATGCGCCAGACTCACCCCGTTGGCAAGAATCTTGCCAACTGGTTTGGCATATTCGTGCTAGCGCACGGCAGACAGCTGCATTTGCAACACCGACTGCCCTCAGTGCGCGTCGACTCAGCAGGAGGTGGATGGCATGGCAGCTTTCAGCGATAAGGGAGACGTTCATGCATCGCGGCTCGGTTCGGACCCCCCCCCCCACACTCCCCGCATCACCACCATGTACCCTTCATTTACCCTCGTGGGCGATAGCTAGCCAGAGTGTTCTAGTTGTCGCACCACGATGGCCTCTGACCCTCGCACAGAGGCCCCTCCAGCTTCCACTCTGCATGCTTCTCCACCACCTTCCAGTGCGCTGCCACGCCCACGCACTGGCCTTGATTTCCTTACCGGGGGGTGCTTCACCACATCTCCCGTCTCAGCTGCACCTGTTGCTCCTTTAGTCGGTGAGAATGAGAGGCCAGACTCTCCCGAGCAGCCTTACCCTTTCGCGGAAATGGATGCCGAGCCGCTTATACCTTTTTCCCCCGTTCGATCACCGAGCTCAACAAGCCTTCCTGGGGGTTCGTCATCCGGGCAACCTCACGCATCTGCCTCACCTGCTAAAAGAAATCCTTTCAACTCCCGCTCTCCGTTCCTTCCGCCACGTTTTCCTTGCAAAACTAAGTATGTGCAACATAAGCTCTCTTTTGCAAAGCGCCCAAGCCCTTCTTCTGCAGGGAAACCCGCATCTAAGGAGGATGGAGGGGAGAGCCGTTCTGCAAAGAACCCTGGCCCCGCGATTCTGACGCTGGAGGAGCCGCAGCTAAAAGCCAAGCAGCAGTGGCAGCGCTACTTCCCTTGGCTAATCATCGGTGACAACTCCGAAGGTCGTCCTTGCATGAGGTGCAAGATCTGCATGGTGTACGCGGATCCAGAGTCGCAGTACGGCGCTCGGGGCGAGGGAGGCATCGACATTCAGAAACAAACGATGAGGAAACACCAATGGAGCATCCGGCACCGGGCGGCGAAGGCACGATTGGAGCAGCGTGAAGGCCCGCAGACGAAGCAGGCTTCTATCTCCAACTTTGGAGATAAGAGTGCGGAAGCGTGGCGGTTGATTAAGATGTTTCTGACAGTGCGCTTCATTTGTAAATCTGACACCCCCATCGCATTGTTCATGACACTCGTGCAGTTCATGGCGGAGATGGGAACGCCAGATATGCCGGAGAAGGACCAAGGGACTTACTGTTCACCGTAAGTGTTGAATTGCATTTCCTATGGTTTTATTTTCCCACCAATATTTAGCTATTTCTGCCCAATGTTTGACGCAGGTACGGATTCAAGCAGTTGGTCGAGACTCTAGTGTGCTACTTGAAGGCGAAGCAGATGCAGCACATCGTCGACAGCCCCTTCGTTGGCCTTCAGCTCGACGAAAGCACCGACAGAAGGCGTGGCAAACACATGATTGTGTATGCCACGTTTCTCCGTGGAACGGCGGTGACAACCGAGTTCTTCGCCAACTTGTCTGTGGAGAAGTGCGACGCAGCATCGCTAGAGGCCGTCCTTCTGACACATCTTGCAGCTTGCGGCCTGGATATGACGAAGATCAGCGGCATGACGACGGACGGTGCGAGTGTCATGACGGGTTGTGACACTGGCCTGGTGGCGCGATTTCGATCACGGGTTCCGCACATCGTACCATGTCACTGCGTTGCCCACAGGTCGTGTACCGTGATTTGTGTTTGTTTCTGGTTTTTGTAATTGCATGTCTCTAACCAATCTGTATGTGCTTTGCCTGCAGGGAGGCACTGGCTGCTAAGGATGCTGCTTTGGAGTTCCCAGAGTTCAATGTCGTTGATAAAGTCGTCCGGGCCTTCGCGGACATTCTCGGCCGCAGCATCGTGCAACATGCGCGATTCAAGAAGCTCCAGGAGGTGATCACGCGCACCAACCTGGAGATGCAAGGCATCAAGGACGTACGGTGGCTATCACGCGGGGACGCCATCGAGCGGTTTGCTGACGTGCTGCCTGCTGCAGTCGTCCTGCCGTTTGAGTACGACAAGGCTTCATACACCCTTGTAACAAGTCTTAAGTTTCAGTTTTTCCTCTTCTTCCTGGTTGATGTGCTTCATGAGCTCAATAGCCTCAATCTCAAGTTTCAACGACGGCAGGTAATGGCTTGATGTTTATAGCTTACGCTCTGTTGATTGGCCACATACTAATTCTGCTTGTGTTTTATACGTGCAGCTCGATGTCACGCAGGTTCTGCCGATGGTGCAGCACACCACACTGACCCTGACCAGTCGCTACGACAACAGTGGTCGTCTCGCGACCTTCTTGAAAAACCACGGGAGCCGTGAGCATCGCGAGGTGAAGGTCGAAAGCATCGACAGCGCGGGAACACCCGTGACTCACACCTACGTGCTGCACGAGGACTACATCGCGAAGGAGAAATTTGGAGGGGACCTGGCGTCGTGCGTGCAGGCGGCATCAAAGTTCGCTGCGAGGACGGTGTTTTTCATCGACGACCGCATGAAGAGCCTGAAGTCGTTGGAGGGAAGCCGTCTCTTTCGGCAGGGACGGTACCCTCGCTCGCGCTCTAAGAGAGCGCGCCGATTTCCTCTGTGGCTCGAGTCTCTGCGCAACCTGTTCAAGAAGAAACCGCAACATGCAGACACTCTTCATGGTAAGCGCTATAATTTGTATATATCACGCGATCCAAGTATTGGATGGTTCATACTGTGGTGTCACTTATATATACTCATCAATATAATGTGCCACTGCATGTTCCCTCCCCCCTCCCCTCTCTATCAGGTGTCGATTGGGGCAAAGCTGCCAAGGAGCTCACCAGCTTCACCACAATCCTCTCCACTCACCACGAAGACCTCTCCTTCCACGACAGCCTCTCGCAGATGCTCTCAACGCCGGATTGGGAGTCGGCCTTTCCGAACCTCGGTCGCCTGTGGATAGCTGTAGCCGTGCTCCCACTCAGCACTGTTGAGTGTGAGCGCGGTTTCAGCCGTCAGAACATTATTAAGAGCTGGGTGCGCGGCAGCTTGTGCGACACGACACTCGGGGACCTGATGACTGTTTCTCTTCTGGATTACGAGCTGAACACAGAGGAGCTGGGGGAGAGGTGGCATGCCAGTAAGAAGAGGCGGCCGGCTCGTGAGGTGGTCTTGGCTCAAGGATCACGCCCGGTGAAGAGACGGCGGTCCCATCAAAAAAAGAAACGTGCGGTTGTATCAGCAGCAGCGAAAGAGGCAACCCGCGCACAGAAAGAGGCGGAAGTGGCTGCCACAAAAGAGAGAGAGAGAGCGGCAGAAGAGGCAGCATGGGAACTCCCTACCTGGACAAAGGGAAAAGCCACAGCTACATTAGAGGGAAACCTCTAACTCTGAGTCTGAGAGAGGCAGTGGTGGTAGTGATGATGACAGTGGCAGCAGTAATGCTAGTGGTGACTCTTAGACTAGAATTTTACATTAAAATGAGTAGCTGTAGTGATTATATGTAATTAGACTATCGTAACATTTTCGTCTGAAGCCTAGACAAGTACTTCAGATTTGTCTGAAAGCTAAGACATGGTTACAGCTTTCGTCTGACGATCAGACAAGCGACCAGGACCCGGTCTTAACGTCAGACGGGTCCCCAGACTAAGGAAAGCCCTGCTCTACACTGGTATGCTTCTCCAACCAAGGATTTTAGATTTCCGATTTCGCTTGCACTCCTAGCACACCCAACCCACCTCATCTCGCTCTTTTTGTTGCTCAGTGGCTAGAGTTAGTCCCGTTAATTTCCTTGACAAACCGCTAAACGCAAAAATTGTTCCTGTAGGTACGCTGGCAAAACACCAATAAAAAATCCAGCTGCCCCCCGGTGAATTGCGATCTGCAGGCAGCAGCGCATTTCCCGCTAGTACAGTGAACGAAATGATTGTCCTTATGGACTCGATCTATAGAGTAAGTGGCTCCAATCGTAAAATAAACATGTATTCTATTGTACAAATTGCATACATGGCTCGTGTCATGTGTTACCGGTTTGTGTAGGCGCCCTCTAGCCCGTTAAACGATGGAGCTCTAACGAGTCAGCTTTTCTCTATCGACACCCCATATGGACAAATCCTTCCAAAATGTCTCGCGCATTATTTCGAGCGCAGTTAGATCTAGTTTCGTTAGGTACAGAGGCAATTACGAGCGTTGTCTACGATCTTACCTTAGTGCTATCTCCCCCGCAGCATGAAGCGCCTTAGTGTGGAGAAGCAGAAGCGCATCATGCAGCTAATTCAAGAGGGGCGTAGTTACCGCCAAATCGCTAAGGAGATGGGTGTTTCGAAGTCCGCCGTCCATGACGAGCTTCTCCGCCACGTCAGTCTGCAAACGTACGACGAGCTAGTGCCGTCACTGGCGAAACTTGGTCGGCCGCGCAAGCTACCCGAGCAAATCGCGCAGATAGTCGTAAGGTCGATAGCTTTATGTGAATTGAAATCCGCCGAGGCAACCGCGGGAATGATTGCTTCTACACACGGCATCAGTGTCACTGGCGTCACTGTTCAAAACACTCTCACGCGGCACAGAGTTAAGGCGATTGAAAAGTCGTGTAAGCCTAGACTATCCGAGAAAAACATCAACGACCGCAGGCAGTGGGCCAAGGACCATCAGCACCGGACGATGGATGACTGGAAACGCGTCATGTGGAGCGATGAAACAAAGGTCTGCCGGTTTAGTAGCGACGGACGAAGTAGGGCCTGGATTAGACAGGACTGCCCCATGGAGCCGCACCATGTGAAACAGACTGTCAAGCATGGCGGCGGCTCCATCATGATTTGGGGGTGCATGACATACAACGGCGCGGGTTTTATGTGCAAGATAGAGGGAATGATGAACGGGGAGTTGTACCGTTCAATCCTGCAAGACGGACTTCAACAGACTATCGAGCATTACGAGCTGAATCCCGAGGCAGTCGTGTTCCAGCATGACAACGACCCCAAGCATACGTGCCTGCTGGTAAAAAATTACCTTGCAGAGTAGCGGTACTCTGTTCTCCCATGGCCTGCATCTAGTCCGGACCATGACCCCATAGAACACCTATGGGTTTACTTGAAGAAGCAACTGGTTGCTTACCCCCGCCCCCCTGCAGGCATTCTCGAGCTGTGGGACAGAATTCAAGTGGAATGGGAGAAAATCCCCGCGGCCTGGTGCAGTGAATTGATCGACATCATGCCCAGGCGTGTGCGCGCTGTGCTCAAGGCCAAGGGTCGCTGGACCAAGTACTACATTCAGCCTGGTTTGCATGCGTGACTCTATTTGTAAGAAACTGTCCATATGACACTGTTTCCCTAATTCCTTTCCTGCAGATTGCTGAGCCGAGTTAATGGCCATGTAGCCTTGTTTTTCCATGAACAACCCTCCGGGTTTTAACCTTGTGGCGCCCTTAGATTAAGGCTTGAACACGGTAGCAAATAATGCACATTTTCCATCCATATATCTTGGCATGTGGACAATTATTTCGTTCAGTGTAGCAGCGCGATCCGCAGGTAGCAGCGCATTTCCCGCTAGTAGCAGTGCGATCCGCAGGCAGCAGCGCATTTCCCGCTAGTAGCAGCGTGATCCGCAGGCAGCAACGCGTTTTTCGCTAGTAGCAGCGCGATCCGCAGTCAGCAGCGCGTTTCTCGCTAGAACCTCGCGATCTAGCCGCCCAGCCCGCGATCTACGTGCTTAGGCCGCGATCTAGCCACCCAGCCCGCGATCTACGTGCTTAGGCTGCAATCTAGCCGCCCAGCCCGCGATCTACATGCTTAGGCCACGATCTAGCCGCCCAGCCCGCGTCTTAGCCGCTTAGCCTGTGATTTAGCCGCCCCGCCCGCGACCTAGCCGCAAAGGCGCGACATTGCTGACCAACCCGCGATTTGGCCGCTCAGCCCGCGAACTGCAGGTAGCAGCGCGAAGCTAGGCAGTGGAGTCCGCGCCACAGCAGCGACACCTGTGCCGTAGTAGTGAGATCCGCGTTGTAGCTGCGAAATCTGGAGTCGTGGCAGCGAAATCCGCGCCGTAGCAGCGAAATCCGCGCCCAGGCGGCGAAATCCGCGCCGTAGCAGCGAAATCCGCGTTGTAGCTGCGAAATCTGGAGCCGTGGCAGCGAAATCCGTGCCTAGGCGGCGAAATCCGCGCCGTAGCAGCGATATCCGTGCCGTAGCAGCGAAATCCGCGCCGTGGCAGCGAAAACGACGCTGTAGCAGCGACATCCACGCCTACGCATCGAAAACCACGCTGTAGCAGCGACGTCCGCTCGGTAGCAGCACAAGTCGCGCTCAGGCAGCGAAATCTGCGCCGTAGCAGCGAAATCCATGCCGTAGCAGTGAAAACCGTGCCGTAGCAGCGAAATCCCCGCCGTAGCAGCGAGATCCGCGCCCAAGCAGCAACATTTGCGCGTAGGAGGGTCCACACGGCGAGATATGTGCCTAGGTAGCAACACCCACGGGTAAGAGCGTCCACGCGTTTAGAGGAGTCCCCGTGCGCTAGTGACGCTCACCCGGACTGCGGACCTTTTTTCGAAGGCGGGAGGTGCTTCTATAGCACTCCCCGCAAACGGCTTATGCCATGAACGACGACCCTGACCCCCCAAACCGAGGGAGGAAGATCCCGTGTGCGTCTGGCCACAAGAGACCCAAAGAGTCAACGCTGAGCATACAATACCCACGACTCTATCGCCCCCACCATGAGGATGCACTCTGCCTTTTTGGCAAACCCAGCAAGCGTCAACGGTATGGACCCCTCTCGACAGAGGGGGGGATGGAGGAACCACCCAAAGACACTCTCGGCGGCTTCGTAGGCGGCAGCGACACCATCTCCAGCCGGGACCTAGACGTGACGGATGAGGGCGAGTGCGATCATGGGGTGCACAGGCAAGGTACCGGTGATGACGCGGCGATGGCTGCATGGGAGGCACACCGCCGGCGACTGCAGGAGTCTCATGATAGGTGGCGGACGGCCCTGGGAAATCCCTTGGCACGCTCAGCCCTCACAGCTCCGCGCGGGCCTCGCCTGGCCCAAAGGCAGGAACAGAGACGGAGAGCTCGGGCGGAAGTGCAGCAGGGGAGTCCAGCAGGAACCCAGTCCTCGTGGCAGGAGGGGGGGCAACGGAACTGGCTGTTGGGGGAGGCCCGGAAGTCACAAGCAAGGGGGCAGCAGGTGCTGCCGGCGGCAGGGCAGCAGGAGCTGCCGGCGAGAGGGGAGCAGGAGTGGCCGGCGAGAGGGCAGCAAGAGCCGCAGGCAAGAGGGCGGCAGGCGCGGCCGGCAGGCGAGCAGCAGGTACTGCCGACGGGAGAGCAGCAGGAGCGGCCGGCGGGAGGGCAGCGGGAGCTGCAGGCAGGAGGGCAGCGGGAGCGGCCAGCGGGAGGGCAGCAGGAGGTGCCAACGGGAGGGCAGCAGGAGGTGCCAGCGGGAGGGCAGCAGGAGGTACCGGTGGGAGGGCAGCAAGAGGTGCCGGCGGGAGGGCAGCAGGAGCTGCCGGCGGGAGGGCAGCAGGAGCTGCTGGCGGGAGGGCAGCAGGAGCTGCCGGCGGGAGGGCAGCAAGTGGTAGAAGTGGAGATGGCCGAGCTACAGCCAGAGGCGCAGCAGGACCAATCGGGGAACCGGGCCCGGCCACATGCAGGAGGGAAGCAGGAGCCGCCCGGGGGAGAGCAGCATGGGCTGCCAAGGGAAGAGCAGCAGGAGCTGCCGGCAAGGGAGCAGCAAGCAAGGGAGCAGCAAGCGGTAGACGTGGAGATGGCCGAGCTACAGCCAGAGGTGCAGCAGGACCAATCAGGGAACCAGGCCCGGCTGCAGGCAGGAGGGCAGCAGGAGCTGCCGGGGGAAGAGCGGCAAGAGCTGCCAACAGGAGGGCAGCAGGAGCTGTCGGGGGGAGGGCAGCAGGAGCTGTCGGAGGGGGAGCGGCGGGAGCTGCGGGCGCGGGGGCAGCTGGAGGTCGCTAGTGCGGACGCTACAAGCCAAGCGAAGAGAACCCAGGCACGGGGCCGAGGCGGGAGACGACACGCCTGTAAGTCGCAAGGGCGCACTGGAAGCGGTGCTGCTGCACAGCAGGCGGAGGGGCAGCCGGGGGCGACTGAGACACCCCAGGGAGCTCCGCGGGCGGGGGGGCAGCCCTGGGTGCCCGGGGCACCCCAAGGAGAGCAGCAGCCAGGGTGGCAGCCGGGGTTGGCCGGAGCACCCCAGGGAGCGCAGCAGGCAGGAGGGCAGCCGAGGGTGCCCGGAGCACCCCAGGGAGAGCAACAGGCAGGGGGGCAGCCGAGGGTGCCCAGGGCACCCCAGGGAGTGCAGCAGGCAGGAGGGCAGCCGAGGGTGCCCGGGGCACCCCAGGGAGTGCAGCAGGCAGGGGGGCAGCCGAGGGTGCCCGGGGCACCCCAGGGAGTGCAGCAGGCAGGGGGGCAGCTGGGGGTGACCGGAGCACCCCAGGGAGTGCAGCAGGCAGGAGGGCAGCCGAGGGTGCCCGGGGCACCCCAGGGAGTGCAGCAGGCAGGGGGGCAGCTGGGGATGACAGGAGCACCCCAGGGAGTGCAGCAGGCAGGAGGGCAGCCGAGGGTGCCCGGAGCACCCCAGGGAGTGCAGCAGGCAGGAGGGCAGCCGAGGGTGCTCGGGGCACAACAGGGAGTGCAGCAGGCAGGTGGGGAGCCGGGGGTGCCCAAAGCACCCCAGGAAGTGCAGCAGGCAGGAGGGCAGCCGGGGGTTCCCGGGGCACCCCAGGAAGTGCAGCAGGCAGGAGGGCAGCCGAGGGTGCCCGGGGCACCCCAGGGAGTGCAGCAGGTAGGAGGGCAGCCGAGGGTGCCCGGAGCACCCCAGGGAGAGCAGCACGCAGGGGGGCAGCCGGGGGTGACCGAAGCACCCCAGGGAAAGCAGCAGGCAGGAGGGCAGCCGAGGGTGCCCGGAGCACCCCAGGGAGTGCAGCAGGCAGGAGGGCAGCCGAGGGTGCCCGGGGCACCACAGGGAGTGCAGCAGGCAGGTGGGGAGCCGGGGGTGCCCAAAGCACCCTAGGGAGTGCAGCAGGCAGGAGGGCAGCCGGGGGTGCCCGGGGCACCCCAGGGAGTGCAGCAGGCAGGTGGGGAGCCGGGGGTGCCCGGAGCACCCCAGGGAGTGGAGCAGGCAGGAGGGCAGCCGGGGTTGCCCGGGGCACCCCAGGGAGTGCAGCAGGCAGGAGGGCAGCCGAGGGTGCTCGGGGCACCCCAGGGAGTGCAGCAGGTAGGAGGGCAGCCGAGGGTGCCCGGAGCACCCCAGGGAGAGCAGCACGCAGGGGGGCAGCCGGGGGTGACCGAAGCACCCCAGGGAAAGCAGCAGCTAGGGGGACAGCCGGGGGTGACCCGAGCACCCCAGGGCGAGCAGCAGGCAGGGGAGCAGCCGAGGGTGACCTGAGCAGCCCAGGGAGTGCAGCAGGCAGGAGGGCAGCCGGGGATGACCCGAGCACCCCAGGGCGAGCAGCAGGCAGGGGAGCAGCCGGGGGTGACCGGGGCACCCCAGGGAGTGCAGCAGGCAGGAGGGCAGCCGAGGGTGCCCGGGGAACCCCAGGGAGTGCAGCAGGCAGGAGGGCAGCCGAGGGTGCCCCGGGCACCACAGGGAGTGCAGCAGGCAGGAGGGCAGCCGAGGGTGCCCGGAGCACGGCAGGGAGAGCAGCTGGCAGGGGGGCAGCTGGGGTTGACCGGGGCACCCCAGGGAGCGCAGCAGCCAGGGGGGCAGCCGAGGGTGCCCTGGGCACCCCAGGGAGCGCAGGACGACCAGGAGCAGCAGGCAGGGGGGCGATCGATGGACGACCAGGAGCAGCAGTTGGAGGATTGGTGCCAACTATTGGAGTTTGGTACCCCCATGGCGACTGCGGAGGAGTCAGAGGCAGACGGAGAACCTCCCAGGCCGCCTTCCCCATGCCCCCGTTTTCCTTGTGACACGTGTTTTCACACTTTCGCTACGCGAGGGGCCGCTGCGAACCACATGAGGGTATGCCGGGCGGCTGAGGTGGAGAGGCGTGGACAGGCTCTCGGCTCGATTCCGTCTCTGGTGGAGACCGACACGCAGGAGCGACCGACGCCGCAGGAATTTGGGGACGAGGCGTGGGCTGGGGTTACGTCATGGGAATGGGAAACATTTTTCAGTATGGAGGCGGTTGGAGGGAGGACAGTGCGCCGGATCCCACAGCGGGCCAGGTCGGGGGTCTTAGACATGCTCTGTTGCATCCTAAAGCGCTTGAAGAGCCAACCGGGAGATGAAGCCGCTACCCTCCTACTCTTGGCGTTTCCGCGCCTCATCCTAGCCGTGCCTCCCAAGCCAGGCACAGGTCAGAAGGCGCTGATCACAGAGTGGCTGGGTGCATTCTGGGAGGGGAGGTGGCGGGAGCTGTTCGACTCTGCCATGGCGGCGGCGCGGCTAGCAGTTCGCCCACTTTCCTACACTTGCTCTGACCAGGACCCGGATGCCATCCGCCTGTCACGGTGCTGATCTCGGTGCAAAGTGGGGGAGTGGAGCCGTGGATTGGCCTGTCTTACAGCAAGGGAGTTGGCTCGACCGTCTGAGGCCATGGTGCAGTCGCTTCGAGAGAAGCACCCGACTAGCACTGGCGAGGTACCACAGTGGGTCCGCAATTTCACCGTCGATACTGCTCAGCGGCCTTCACTCACGACCAACATCCTGGCCAGAGCTATCCATACAGCCGCTCGAGCTTCAGCAGCAGGGCCATCGGGGTGGGTCACAGAGCATCTGCGCGACACCTTCCTCACTGAACCTTCCTGCCTCTCCCACCTGTTGGAAGTGTTCAACCAATGGGTGGCGGGACAGGTCCCCGAGCGGGCTCGGCCGTGGCTCGCCGCATCCAACCTAGTCGGGATTTCCAAGCCTAACGGCGACGTCCGGCCGGTGGCGATCGGGGAGGTGCTTCCTCGTATCCTTGCTCGAGCTCTTTGCATCTCGCTCCGCCCTGCGATGGCTTCCTACTTCCTACCGTGCAACCAGCTGGGAGCGGGCACCAGGGTCGGTGCGGAGATTCTCATCCATTCTTTCCGGTCAGCGCTGGCCACTCACCCCGACTGGTGTGCGCTACAGATAGACGTCGCAAACACCTTCAATTCGTTTCACCGTCATGCGATGTTCGATGGGCTGCGGGAGTCGCCTTTCTCAGGGATGATCCCATTCTTGCGTGTTTTCTATGGGAGACCTAGCGACCTGTACCTGCGAGCAGGCCCTTTCGTACAGAGCCTCGAGTCAGCACGGGGATCGAGGCAGGGGGACCCGCTCGGCCCTTTTCTTTTCGCGTTCACGCAGCAGCAGATGATGGAGCCGGCTACTAGGGAGTTCGGGGACCTGGTTTTCCTCAGCTACGCAGACGATACCTATATCTTGGGGCTAGCGGCTAGGATTCTGGAGGCTTTTGGGGTGCTGCGGGAGCGGTTGGAGTGGGTGGGGCTGAAGGTGCAGGCGCACAAGTGCCGGTTTTGGGAGCGCGAGGGCAGGGATGTGGAGCAGGCACTGCCATTGGGGATGCAGCGGGTGGAGGAGGGTCTTACTGTGGTGGGCGTGCCTATTGGGGAGGAGGATTGGGAGGTGGTCCGTCTACGGGAGCGGCTTCGACAGTTGCAGGCGCCACTGCCATGGCTCCCCTTGCTCGACCACCCCCAGATGGCTTCACACCTTCTCGCCATTGCAATTTCAGCGCGGCCGATGTACCTCGCCCGGACTATACCGCCGCGTCCGGAGGTGATTGAGGCTTTTAGGGATTGGGACAGTTGTTTGGAGGATTGCTTTGAGCAACTTTTCCCACCTGGCACTTGGGAGCAGGAACCCGACCGGTCTAGGCGCGCACGCATGCAGCTGCATCTCCCGGTGCGACTCGGAGGGTTCGGGATCCGGGCGGCGGCCTCTTTGAGCCCACTGTCCTATGTTTGTGGGTGGGCGCAGGCCGCGCATGACATTGCACAGTTAGGGGTGGCGGGCGAGGAGGCGATGTTTGCAGAGTACCTCACCACTTCGACAGGGGCAGAGTTTCTTGACCCGTGGTTTGTCAAGGCTCTTGAGCAGCTGCCAGCGACTATCCGCCAGGAGATACCGGGCTTACCTCTGTGTGTAGCGGCCCCTCCTGTTTGGCTTTTCCAGGCGCGGCAGCGGCAGTTAGCTGTAGAGGAGCTCTAGGCACTGCGCCGCTTGGCTCGTGACGATGCTGCCTTGGCCTGTTTCACATTCCTTCAGGGCCCGGGAGCGGGTGCATGGGTTTCGGCGGTTCCGGCTCACTCAGATCTCACATTGACTGCGGCTGAGTGGGGCATTGCTGCTGCTATACGGCTCGGGCTCCCAATTCAGCAGCTGCAGGTGGCGGGGAGGTGTGTTTGTGACACAGCGTATGTTGACCCAGTAGACCCGCATCATGCCCTGAGATGCAAGCACCAGCATGGTCCATCTCTGGTGCATGATGAGGTGAAGTTTGCGGTGGCGAAGATCTCTAAGGCGTCGGGGGGGGTGGTGACAATGGAGGATAGTGTGGTGCTGCAGGGGAAGCGGGTTGATGTGGCGGTGCGACGGCCAATGGCTGGAGAGGCTCACGCCATAGAGATCAGCGTCGCGGACCCGCTATCGCTGTCTCCATCTCTGCTAGGACAGTGCGGGCGATTCATAGGTGTGGCGGCAAGAGAGTGGGAGCGTCGCAAAACGAGTGATTACGCGCCTCTACTTGCACGCAACCGGGGCGTGCAATTCACCCCCTCTGATAGTAGAGACGTGGGGGTGTCTCGGCGGTCGTTTTCGGCGGTGGCTTCGTCAGCAGGGGGATGCACACATGGGGCTAGCCGTGTTGCGGGGGGCTTGTCGGGAGGACGACACTGTGTTTTCGGATTCTTATCTTTTAGGATCACTGAAGGCGCTCATCGGGGTGGCGTTACAACGTGCGCAAGCCCGTGTCATCCTGCTTCGAGCGGCGTCTTCCATGGGGGGGATTAACGTAGATTTGGTGGACCGGGAGAGGGACGATGTCGATGTGGAAGGCGGGGCTCTCTGGGTGGAGGCCCCGTAAACGGTGGATACGCTGTTGTGATTGGGGGGGGGGGGGGGGGAGGAGAAATGGGGTGTGGGATGGGATGTCTTGATGGGGTGTTTTGACTGGACGTTTTGATTGGGTATCTTGAGGGGGGTTTTTATGTATGTTGCATTTGGGTTCTTTTTGGCGGTTTCACTTTCCGGAAAAAAAAAAAAAGATAACCAGCAATGCATTCATATTTCACGAGAAGGCACGAATCGTCGCGAGCCATTACCATTTTGCGAGATACGGCAACAAGAGTGATTGGCGAAACGACAGAGCTCCTAGCACCACAACTGGAGTTTCAGGTCGCTTTGGTTTCATCTTGTTTTCGGCAACCCCGATTGGCTTGCGACCGTTTGTGTCAAAACACGAGCGGGAATACTCGCAGGACGACCCTCAACGTTGAAGCAGCTTCTAGCGGTCATTATCTCCAATACTCAGATTTTGCCTGAGCGCGTTCTCAGGTGTAATCAACCTGGACTTTCTCAACGTTGATTGATCGTCGCTTTTTAGTCACAAATCCCACGCTGGTCGAACTCATTAGAAAGTGACAAAAACAGAACCGTCCATTTTACCCACCCGACTTGGATATAAGTGCGGAAATTTAGGTAGTAAGCGGATGAAGCCCATATAATTCACTTGGTAGTGCTCGGTAGCGCAACCGACCGCTAAACAACGCTCCGAAAGCACTAAACGATGCTACCGAGAACTATTAGGGCATGGCAGAAATAAATAAAACCACGAGGGAACCTGGATGCATTTTCGAGAAAGGTCAACCCTAACACGGGAATGGGCATTGTTTTTAGGGTTGATGCCTCCCGAGTCGCATCCCTATCCGATTGGGTTTTATTTTTTTTGCAAGTGCTGGAATTTTTTTTTGAGTGACTATATACAAAACCGAGCCAGAATAGCTTCACACTATATCGCAAAACCGTGTTTCTGCTGGTGATTACACCTGAGAACGGGCTCAGGCAAAATTTGAGTATCGGAGATAATGGCCGCAGCTTCTAGATTGCTGAGATGTGCGGCGGCACCCATTGGGCTTGGGCTTCCGATATCCGTTGGATTGGTTGAAACCACACAATTAGAGTGACCCGACGTAGCTATGATTGGTCCATAAACTTGCAGATGTGTGGCACAGATTCACTTCCATTCGTCTTCCGTTCGTCTTCTATTTTTTCATTCGTGTTCCACTCATTCCTTGCTAAGTGCGAATCCAATAGCAGCTCGAAGGTTGGTCGTCACTCCAAATCAACCACCATCCAGTACAAGTGCATTAGTACAGGTTTGCATTGTACCGTACCGTACTAATGTAAACCTGCCGTCTTTTGGCCCGATGTAGAGTGCTGGGTTAGCTTCCTACTGCGCGATTATCGTACGGTGATAAAAGACAGCAACGTATTGGTGCAATCGAACATCACCGAGACCCTTTCGCCTGGACAGCTAATAACTGTCCACTTTTGCCTGTTGCCAATAGTTAGCTCGAATTTGTCGCAAGAGACAAATTTTATTGACCGTCCTTCTGAGTCTTAGTTTCGTAAACCCTAATGCTCACTCAACCGCCCACTCTGAACACGCCCACTGCCACTCCATATGCCCAGTGGACGACATTCACAGCCAACGGCCCGCGCGTTACTAGCCCAAGACAAAACTAAGATATTCTTGACCTCGAATAAGTTATTCGAGTTTCCCAGACAAGACACGCTAGGCTACCCAAATACAGTCCCATTCTCCCCATGGGGAGCGCGTGCTCGAGAGAGGAGCATAGGGAAAGATGGGGAAGGGGACTGAAATAGGCGTCAGGTATATGAACACCAATGCGTGCGTCGGGATGCAAAAAAAAATTCTACGAGTCGTTGGGATCGACCTGTCAAGTTATTGACCGGTGCTTCTACTACTGCCAGTATATTAGGTTAGGGGAGGTCGGCGACTGTTCAGCGCACGTCAGATTCGTCAAGCAGGCCACGACAGGTTTGGGTCGGGCCAGTGAAGTCTTGTGTTTTGTCCAAATGCCGGGGAGGGCGCGCCACGTCATCCGATAATTCCCTTCCGAAGAATTGAGCCCAAAACGAATGCTCACCGCCCAACGTTCCTCGCGTGCTGGAATGATCTATGCTTGAAGCATCCTGGGTATTGTACACATCGAAGAGTCATGGCTCAAGCTCAAGCCGGGCTAGTGCATATCTTCCGCGCGGCGGTAGGACGGTATCGCCAATACAGTACAGTACAGTACAGTACAGTATCGTTCACGAATGCCTGTGAAGAAATGAGGAATGAATGAGAGAAGAGGGTGTCAGAATGTCATTGTTCTCTAGCCTGCAGTGGGGTACTCTATAGCGAGTACAACCCCTTAGGGTTTCCTATATGTATCCTGCTGCTTTCTAGTGAACCCTCTCTTCTTCTTCGTTCTAAACTTCTCTACCTCCTAATCTTTTCAGAGGGGGTTCACTAGCAAACATTGGGATACATATAGCAAACCCTAAAAGGGCTGTACTCACTATAGAGTACCCCACTGCAGACTAGAGAAACATAATATTCTGACACACCCCCATAGTCAAAGTGGGGTGTAATCAGCACAACAAGCAAAGCAGAACAAGCTCAGGGTGGATCACAATGTCACCACACATTCTGAGCACAAGTACAAGAAGCAACAGTTTAAAGTTCACAAATGTAAGCAAAGCTAGAGGCTATCGCAGAGTGTGGAGGAGGAGGGACTATGAGAGGAGAGGAGGTAGTGGGCGGCAGCTGAAGCTGCTGGCACACAGCGCAACTGGAGCAACTGGCACACGGGCAACTGGAGCAACTGGCACACTGGCAACTGGAGCAACTGGCACACGGGCTACTGGAGTAACTGGCTCCGCGGCTAACTCTGAGCGGCAGGAGCAACGGACTCACGGGCGACTGGAGCAACGGGCTCACGGGCGACTGGCGCAACGGGCTCACGGGCGACTGGCGCAACGGTCTCACGGGCGACTGGAGCTGCGGGCTTCACGGCGGCCACCCCCCTTCAAACTCCCCAAACTATCCCACCCCCATTTCACACACCCCCTGCTGCACCCCTAGGTTCACTCACACCCCACCCCCTAGCACCACTCCGTCAACTCCCACACACCCACCCCCCTCAGCGGCAGCTGCAGCAGTGGGAGACAGAGGAGGAGGAGGAGGAGGAGCAGGGGAGACCACACACCCGCCACCCCCTACTCGCCACCCCCAAACCCTAACACAGGGCAGGACGGGATGGCGGGTAGGGAGGTTACGGGGGGGGGGGGGGGGGCGACGCGCGGCCTCCCAGGGCGCCAGAACACGCGGCAGAAGGGGTGACGCGCGCCCCCCCCCCCCAGGTCGCCCCTCCAGGCGACGGGAAAAGAGGGGGGGGCGGTGCACGGGTCCCCGGTGCGCCGCGACAGGCGACGGGGCATGGTAAGGGGCCGCAAAGGGGGGGCCGCGTAGGGGCCGCAAAGGGCAGGGCAGGCCGCGAAGGGGCCGCGAAAGGGTAGGGCAGGCCGAGCGCGAAGGGCGCTTCGGGCAGGTTAGGAAAAAAAAGTTTTAAGTGGTGGGCCCTTAGGAAGGAACAGTCCCAGGAGGGAACCAGCTCTATACCATGTGAAGAAATGAGGAATGAATGAGAGAATAGGGGGTTCACTAGCAAACATTGGGATACATATAGCAAACCCTAAAAGGGCTGTACTCACTATAGAGTACCCCACTGCAGACTAGAGAAACATAATATTCTGACAATGCCGTCAAGGACGGCTACAAAAACGTGAACAACGCTAAGATTCCAAGTGATGTTCTTGGGGAATCCGAAACTGCCGCCTTCCAAGTTTCTTGGAGCTTGACGGTCGGCGTGAACTTGACGTCTGAACTGTTTGGATTGCGTCATGTCGCGTGCTGCTCTAACATTGGATAAAACTTCATAAGGGCCCCGGGGATGCCTGCCATTGGTCACTGCGTGCCGCGCACTATGGCATCCGCAAAGGGTGGGCGGAAGGGCGGAGTTCCAACCGCGGCATTCGGCAGCGTAGGAGGCATCTAGGGCTGAGCGGCGTACTCTCTGCCAGCCTAGGAGGCGGGACTGAGCCTGGCGGTGGAAGTATTTTAGCGATGGGACTAAACCCATCATCATTCCAGTCCGCAAATCACCCCTTTCCACCCTTTCCTGCTTGACCGATTTCAAACCGTTACGCACCTCCTCAAGGACCTCTCCGGGTTGCGTTTTTTCGCGGGTTCTCGCTTTCGAAAATCCAGAAAGACCAGCCATGGCTGCGTGCGACGTTGCTGTGATGCAACGCTCTGGCCTCAGGCTTGTGCTCGCTGCTGCGCTGGTTGCTCTCATACTCTCAGGTATGCTCATTCTCTCACCGGCCTGGCGAACAGCTATCTGCACTTGATTTGTTTTGTTTTGTTTTGTTTTTTTTTTTTTCACAGAATAGCACACATTGCTGCACGAACATGCATGTAAGCACACAGTGTCTGCATAGTTCCTCGTAAGCCTTAACATCGCCAGCTCTCCTCGCCCTTCCATCTTGACCATCTCCTCCACCTCCTCCACCCCTTACCACTCCTTCCGACCCCTTTCCCCTGTCTTCCCTGGTCGGTGTCTCCCAGCGTGTACGCCCAGGGCCGCGGAGGCCCTGCGCCTGGCATGCACGGATCGCAGCTGCGGCGCCAACGCGAGGTGCCTCAAGATCCAAGCAGGCTGGGCGGACTGCGTGTGACTTCTGACTCGACTCGAAACCCCCCCCCCCCCCCCCCTCAACCCCCCCCCTCTCTTCCCCCTTCCCTCCGCTCTCTCAACCAGCGTGTGCGCCCAGGGCCGCGGAGGCCATGCGCCTGGCATGCACGGACCGCAGCTGCGGCGCCAACGCGAGGTGCCTCAAGAGCGTGGCGGGCTGGGCGGACTGCGTCTGCGACAGGGGCTTTAAGTTGCTGCCCAACGCCTCCTGTGCGCGTGAGTGCCTCACCTTAGAGATTTCTCAAAAGGTACCGCGTGTGCGACAGGACAGAGACTTCAAGCTGCTGCCTAATGCGTCCTGCGCGCGTGAGTGCCTTCACCTTCACCCACACTTCACCTTCTCCCCTGTGTTGCTTCCCACATCCGCTGCTGCCCAATCCAGCGTCCTGCACAGGACTGGATGTCGCCCTTATTTCCTTGCATGCTTGACACACATGCCATTGCTGCCTCTCGTTCCAAACTTTCCCACTCCAACATTTTTTTTTTCTGTTACTCTCCTGTGCTTACTTTTCTGTCCTCCCTCTCGTGCTGTAAACCTGGCAGAGGAGTGCACGAGTGCAGACTCTGGGGAGAATGGGTACTGTGAGGAGGAGCAGGGGGGGCGCACCACCTGTCGCTGCAACACTGGCTTCACCAAGACCGCGGACGGCTGTGTTGGTCAGTGCTGCTTGCTATCCCGTGTTGTCCTGATGAGTCACGCTGTGATGGCAACCTGTTACTGCTGCTGATGTGTCATGTGCTGCCGCTGCCATGTGTGCTTCGCATTCACTGTTGCTGTTGCGTTTTTTCTGCTCCCGCCGCTCCTCCCTCTCCTGGCAGACACGTGTGTGCTCCTGGAGTGCGGTGAGAATGGGCAGTGCGTTAAGGACGAGGAGGGGGCGGCGTCGTGTGTGTGTGACGCTGGCTTCACCCTGCGAGACGATGGCAAGTCGTGTGCTGGTAAGGCTGCTCTGCGCTGCTATTTTTGAGGCGCCTCGAAGCAAGGCTTCTGCTGTGCTGTGCTGCCATGAGTTGGGATTTGGGTACTCTTAGGAGCCAAAATGCGTGTGTGACGCTAACTCCACCCTGCGAGATGATGTCAAGTCGTGCGCTGGTAAGGCTGCTCTGCGCTGCCATGCTTCTTTTTTTTCCCTCTCTCTCCCCATCTCCCTCACTCACTCTCTCTCTCACCATTCCCTCTTGACCTCCGCCTCTCTGCCTCCTATCGTTTCTGCTAACATTTCAAATATCTGTGCCTGCACATCCCTGCACATCCATGCTTCCAACTTGACCTGCACTCCCTACCCCCCATTGTGTCTCGCAGAGAATGCGCCCAGGGCTTCAGCCATCGACCTCTGAGTCGACTCAGAAGTCATCTTGGCCTCCCTTCCCCCCGATCATGTCTCGCAGAGAATGCACCCAGGGCTCCAGCCGTCGTCCTGCCACCTGCTGCCAGCAACCGCCGCTGCCCACGGGGCCAAGAGAAGGACGCTAAGGGCAACTGCGTTGGTGGGTGCTAGTGCTGTCGGAGTGATTGGATTCGCATGCAGAATTGCTCCACTCCACTCCGCTGCAGGCTTATCATGGCGTTATTTTGGTATCTGCATTTCACCTCACAGCTTCTGCACATGCATTATGGTTTCTGGCTGATTGTGCTGTGTCTGCCCCAACGTGTCTGAGTGCAGACCTGTCCACGGTACGCAACTGCAGCCCCAACTTTTGAGGCGCCTCAAAACTCGATTTTGCTGTGTCTGCCCCCACGTACCTGCCCCCATGTACCTGCCCCCACGTACCTGCCCCCACGTGTCTGAGTGCAGATGTGTGCACGGTACGCAACTGCAGCCCCAACGCAAGGTGTCTGAAGAATGAGGCAGGCTGGGCCAACTGCGTGTGTGAAAGAGGCCTCAAGCTGCTTCCCAATGCATCCTGCACGCGTGAGTGCCTTCACCCACACTCGTTGCATCCCATGTCTGCTGCTGCTTCTTGTGGCCGAAATCCCCCTCTCCAACGCATAACACCCGTACAATTGTTGCCTCTTGATATGACCTTTCCAGTTTGCACTCAAAGTCCTCTCAGGCATGCACGCATGCAGGCAGGCAGGCAGGGCACTCCGACCATTCCACTTCCCTTCCATGCTTGTTGGCTAGAAGGTAGTCCTGCAGTTGCTGCCCCTCGTTAAGACCTTTGAAGTCCCACTCAAAGTCCTCTCGGGCATGCAGGCAGGCAGGGAGGACACTCCTTCCATTCTTTCCACTTCCTCTCTCTCCCGTGCATTCTCACTCGGTCGTTGCTTCTTCCCGGCCACATGTGCGTTTTCTCGTGCTGTGTGTATCAACCCAACAGGCTCGTGTGCTTTAAAAGGGACTGTGGGGAGAACGCGTACTGTGAGAAGGAGCAGGAGCGACTTTTGTTTGAGGTGCCCCAAAAGCCCTCACTCTGTTGTTACTCCCCGGCCGTATGTGCCTTCTCTCATGCTGTCTCCCCAACAGACTCGTGTGCGATAAGGGACTGTGGGGAGAACACGTACTGTGAGAAGGAGCAGAAGCTCGCAGTCTGCCACTGCAACTAGGGTTATGCCATGACCGACGCCGGCTGTATTGGTCAGTGCCCTGCTGTGTTGGTCAGTGCCCTGCTGTGTTGGTCAGTGCCCTGCTGTGTTGGTCAGTGCCCTGCTGTGTTGGTCAGTGCCCTGCTGTGTTGGTCAGTGCCCTGCTGTGTTGGTCAGTGCCCTGCTGTGTTGGTCAGTGCCCTGCTGTGTTGGTCAGTGCCCTGCTGTGTTTTTCAGTGCTGCACTCTGCTGCAATGCGCGACAAATGTTTCTGTGATTTGTGTGCTTTGAGTCAACTCAAACCATTGCAACTGGGGCTACGCCATGGCCGCCACTGGCTGTGTTGGTCAGTGCTGCTTGTCGAGGTGACTAGAGTCGACTCAAAAGTCATGCGTTGGCCTGTGCTGTGCTGCTACGCATGACAACTGTGTTTCTGTGGTTCGGTGCCGCATGTTTTGGTGGTTTTTCTAGTCGACACAGAACATTGCAACTGGGGTGGGGCTATGCTGTGACTTACAACGGCTGTCTTGGCTTGGTCAGTGCTCCGCTGCAATGCGATGCCTGACAAATATTTCTGTCGTTTGCTGTTGGATGATTTCCGGCCGTGTGTGTTGGTTTGGATGAGTCTATATCAGCCGAGTCGACGCTCTGTATGTGCTGCAGAATGATGGCATAACGTGCACAGCTAAGGCTGTTGTGTTGGTGCTACCTAAATATGTGTGTTGTATTGATACAACGGATTCATTGTAACCCATGCATTCATGGTAACCCATGCATTCATGGTAACCCATGCATTCATTGTAACCCATGCACTCATTGTAACCCATGCATTCATTGTAGCCCATGCATTCATTCTAACCCATGCCTTCATGGTAACCCATGCATTCATGGTAACCCATGCATTCATGGTATTCTTCTTCTAACCCTTTGCATGCATTCATGGTTCCCATGCTCCTCCCTGCCCTGGCAGACACGTGCATACTGCAGGCGTGTGGTGAGAATGGCCGCTGCGTGAAGGACGAGGCGGGGATGGCATCTTGTGTGTGTGACGTTGGTTTCACGCTCATGGGTGATGGCAGGACATGCACTGGTAAGATGGTGTGTGTTGATATGTGTTGATGCATGCTCTTGCGAGTTGACATTTGAGTCGACTCAAAAGTTTCACGCTCATGGGTGATGGCAGGACATGCACTGGTAAGGATGGTGTGTGTTGATGTGTGTTGATGCGTGCTCTTGCGAGTTGACATTTGAGTCGACTCAAAAGTTTCACGCTCATGGGTGATGGCAGGACATGCACTGGTTAGGATGGTGTGTGTTGATGTTTGCTCTCGCGTCCTTCTGTGTTTTACTGCTGTGCTTTTTGTGTCCTTGTATGTGCTTTTCCTCGCTTCCTCTTTCCTGCTCCCTCTACCTCTTCCTCTCTCGCCTGCGCTCTGCCCTTCATCTCTTGTCCTCTCTTCTGTGCCCCTTTTCTTTCTCACGCTCTCTCTTTCTCGTCCTTCTTCCCTCAACTCTGCATCTCTGCGTTCTCCCTGTCGCTCTCATTCTCAGGACCTTCTTCTTTGCCCCACGCTCATTAATCCCCCCTTCCCTTCCAACCCCCTCCCCCCCAGATAATTGCATTCTTAAGAGGTGCCAGGTGCTCACGTCGGATTGTATGAAGTATGAAGATGGCACGGCTTACTGTGTGTGCAAGCCATGCTACACTCTGCTCTACGGCACCTGTGTTGGTATGTATTGTTGTCTCTTACTTTTGAAGCCCTTGCATCTCGAAAGTCAGGCTAAACACTGCTCTACGACACCTGTGTAGGTAAGTAGTTCTGTTTGGAACCTTGGACGGATTACAACCTCACCTCCCCTCCCCCCCACTCCCCCCACATCCCCTCTCACTCCATCCTCGCTTCCTCCTCTGCATCGTTTTGCCCGCGCACACGACTCTGGTTGCATGCACACGACTCTGGTTGCATGCACATGACTCTGGTTGCATGCACACGACTCTGGTTGCATGCACACGACTATGTGCTTCTCTTTCACGCATTGCATTGTGCTGCTGCTTGTGCTGTCCTATGCCTCGTCAGTCATCTCAAAATCTCCCTGACCTTTCTTGCTGTTATGTGCGTCTCTTTCACACATCTCATTATGCCCCTTGCGCTGGCCCATGCTCTGTTGCATGCTCCCATCTCATCTGCCCAGCTGTCGCACGAAGCTTCTCCCCTTCTTATCCACCTGCTCTCCTATTTTACCCACGCATTTCCTCTCTTGCTCTGTGTTTCTCCACCTGCACGCCTGTCTCCACCAGAAAGGCTTCCTACTGCGTGTGCCCTCCTGGCCTCGTCCACCCCACCTACTCTCCTATTTCACCCATATATCCCTCTTTTTCACTCTGCTTCTCCACCCCGCCCTCACCAGGGCTTGCCACATGTGGCAACCGCCCGTCCCTCGCCACCTGCTCTCTTGTCTGCCCTCTTGGCCCCGTCTTCTCTACCTGCTCTCCAGTCGCATCATGTCTCCTCTCCTCACATATTCCCACTTTTTCTCCACCCTGCGCACACCAGGGCCTGCCCCATGTGGCAACTGTCCGTCCCTGGCCACATGCACTCTTCTAGTCCAGCCGCTCTCCTACCTATCGCACTCACATCTTCCCATCATTTCACCACCCTGCGTGTACCAGGGCCGGCTACATGTGGCAACTGCTTGGCCTTGGCCACATGCACTCTTCAGCTTTGCCTTCTACTCTGCCTGCTCTCACATTGTCGCACTGCCTGATTTCACCACCCTGCGCTTACCAGGACCTGCCACATGTGGCAACTGTCCGTCCCTGGCCACATGCACGCTCGTCTCATCCACCAGAAAGGCTCCTTACTATGTCTGCCCTCCTGGCTTTGGCATGGCCCCCACTGGTTGCGTCCGTGGTAAGGCCATTATGCTTGTATTCAATTATAACCATTGATTTTTCTTTGAATAATTAAGGTGCTGGCTTAGCCAGGTTTATTCATCAATGTTGCATCCATCCATGTCAAACCTATACCTCCCTAGACCCATACCCCATGCCGCACCCCATACCCTGATTTTCTGTTCTCCCACTTCCTGTTTGTCTTTCAGGCGCCCTCCCAACCGTGTCCTCTGCGAGTCTCACCTTCTATAACCAGCCTGGATATGCCTTGACGCCCTACACCTACACCATGCGTGTGAGATACTCCGGATGCACCAACCTGCCTTCGATGATCGGCCTCAATGTCCGCTCGTACTGGCGGGTGGACCAGGCACCGGGAGGAGCGGGGGGCTGCCAGGCTGTCAACGTGTATCGCTACGCCAACTGCGTTACACTGGTGGTTCAGCTGCCCTACCTGTCACTCGCCAGCATCGCTGCCGCGGGTGTCTCGTAAGTCATTGCACCCGTTTATTACACCCAATCTGATGTTTAACATACATCTGTCTCATTCCTGCTCTGCTTCAAAATCGTTATTGACTCTAGACGCATCTCTATCCCATACACACCCGCTTTTCCTCATGTGTGCTCTCACGTTTCTCTGCATCTACCCGTTTCTTCCTTTGCGTGCCCCTCGACAGACTCACATCAGCTGACATGCTGTCTTTCATGTGTGTCCGCTAGTCACTATGGTCGTGGGATGCTTATATGAAGACCAGCAACTCAGTCCACCATATGAAGTGATGCTTCTTTTGAAGGAAATAAGGCAGTTGCTTAAATCTGCAGTTGAAGTGATGCCATGAAGAAAGGAGGAGCAGTGGGTGTGAAAGTACTGCCATGAGAAATGCCTTCCTTCTAGTTTGTTCTTCCTCTCTTCCTCACCCACCTATCGCTTCTGTTTTCTCCCTTCTCTCCCTTGCCCTTTAGTCCATTCAATGGTGACACTGACTGTGAGATTGCGTGTGTGCATCTGTGTGGTTTTGTGTTTGGGTTTGTGTGTGCTGTGAGGAGTGTGCACATAGTTGCCTACTTAAGCTTGCATGTGCTCATTAGGAATTACACCTAATATCACTGGAATATCACTGGAATATTTAGAAGTCATGTAGTCCTGGCATCCTTACGGTAGTAAGCAAGCACTGTATCGCATCCCTCCTTCCCTGCAAACTAGACACAAGATTAGACGTTAACGTCGGAAGGGTTGCGTAGACGTTACATTCATATATTACAAAACATGAGGATATGCAATTTAATGCATTTATATAGTACCAAGTTTAATTTTCATGTGTTAAGAAATATGACAAGCTCATTAGTTCTTGATTATGGAATAATGTGATTAATTATTATTTCATTGTGAAAATTGGGTGAAATCTCATAATATTGATTTTGTGTATTAATTAATATGAACGACTATGCTTTATATCTTCAATATTATAATTTTTTAACACACATTGTGTTTTTTAAAATTGTGTATTGTGAAAGCAAAGCTGCTTGTACTGCACAATTGGCATCGTCGAAGTGCGCTAAACGCCCTCCTCCAACTACAAAAACCGTGGGTTGGAGTTGATTTTCCTCCACCCACGTTTCTCGATTTTCAAACGGCTCACTCAACATTCCCACCACCCACCCCAGAGTAAACCGCCTTGCTAATGCCACTTGGATAGGGTACATCTTAGCTAGTGTTATTAGATTGCACTAGCTTGTGTTCAACGTTGATGCAAATGTTGTAATAAGCCATTTGTAATGAGAACGATGCCAATTGATAAAAAAGAAAGCAAGCTTTCTCAATGTGACATATTGTAACATTGAACCATCAGGTTCTTGCTCTAGCAAAAGTGTGGAAAAATATATTGGTTCAAAATGAGTTGTTTTCCAGGTCACACAAATTTCACGTGATCATGCGTGTGTTTTCACGTGGCACCAGCGTTTTGGTTTTTGGTTTTAAGTTTCCAAGTGCCCAAGTTCTGTTCTGGCTTTCGGATTGCCCCATCGTTTTCGGGTTTCGATATACAAAGGTTTCACGCGTGGTCTTTCTGGAAGGTGTGCAAATTCTGTTAAGTGTTTTCGTTTTGCCCCATCGTCTTTTTCGTGTTGTGTTTCATGCCTCCTCCCCCCTTTCCCAGTTCGGTTACTGCAGTTTCTTGTTTGGCACTCCTACCTTGTCATCGCTTCTCCTCCCCCACCACCTGTTGCCTCACCCTCCCACCCACCTTGTCATTGCCTCTCCCTCCCACCCATCTCGTCATCGCCTCTCCCTCCCACCCACCTCGTCATCGCCTCTCCCTCCTACCTTTCCATCGCTTCTCCCTCCCACCCCGCCATCCACTCTCCATCCCACCCCGCCATCCCCTCTCCCTCCTCCCCGCCGTCGCCTCTCCCTCCTCCCCGCCGTCGCCTCTCCCTCCTCCCCGCCGTCGCCTCTCCTTCCTCCCCGCCGTCGCCTCTCCCTCCTCCCCGCCGTTGCCTCTCCCTCCTCCCCGCCGTCGCCTCTCCCTCCTCCCCGCCGCCGCCTCTCCCTCCTCCCCGCCGCCGCCTCTCCCTCCTCCCCGCCGTCGCCTCTCCCTCCTCCCCGCCGTCGCCTCTCCCTCCTCCCTGCCGTCGCCTCTCCCTCCTCCCCGCTGTCGCCTCTCCCTCCTCCCCGCCGTCGCCTCTCCCTCCTCCCCGCTGTCGCCTCCGGCGACAGATGCCCGGAGCGCAAGTGCGAATTGGAGCGCGAGCGCGGGTTGGTGCGCCATGTCAGAATTATGTTGTTATAACTGCATGTAGTTCTAGCAGTAGTGTAGTTATTGACTTTGTAGGTGGTGCACCTCTTCATTTGTTTGCTATATGTACCCTCGTGCTATAGTGAATACTACCATTCTCGACACTCCTCTTTGCCACAACTCACTCGACTCCCCTTGGCCTAGGCTACGAAGCCTAGGCCCTCACTTAAATCTAGCCCCCACTTGTGCTACTATTGTGACACGCCAGCGCGGATTGTTTGCTGAGGCACCATGGTTATTAGGTGCGTCCCGGTCCTTTCATCCTCCCTCCCCCCGCTGAAATTTCCTAAATCTTCTGCTCTCCTCGTAAATTTACTGTGTCAATTGGTCTCCTCTTGCATTGCACTTTCATTTTAAGAAGGGGAGATACGGAACGCGAGGGAGAGCGTGAGAGATTGCGTGAGAGATTGCGTGAGAGAGAGCGTGAGAGAGCGCCTAAGAGTGCGTGCGCAAGATTGTGCGTGAGAGTGCGCGTGATAGAGCGCGTGATAGAGCGCGTGATAGAGCGCGTGAGAGTGCGCGTGAGAGTGCGCGCGTAAGAGTGCGCATGAGAGAGAGCGTGAGAGTGCGCGTGAGAGTGCGCACGCGAGGGAGCGCGTGAGAGAGCGCGTGAGGGAGCGCGTGAGGGAGGGTGTAAGAGTGCGCATGAGAGAGCGTACGTGAGAGAGCGCATGAGAGTGCGCGTGAGAGTGCGCGCGAGAGCGCGCGTGAGAGTGCGCACGAGAGCGCGCGTGAGAGAGCGCGTGACGGTGTGAGAGTGCGCCTGAGAGTGCGCGTGAGAGAGCGCGTGAGAGAGCGCGTGAAAGAGCGCGTGAGAGAGCGCGTGAGAGAGCGCGTGAGAGTGCGCGTGAGAGTGCGTGTGCACGTAAGAGAGCGCGTGAGAGTGCGCGTGAGAGTGCGCGTGAGAGAGCGCATGAGAGAGCGCATGAGAGTGCGCGTGAGAGTGCGCGTGAGAGAGCGCGTGAGAGTGTGTGTGCGCATGAGAGAGCGTGTGAGAGTGCGCATGAGAGCACGTGAGAGTGCGTGTGCGCGTGAGAGAGCGCGTGAGAGTGCGCGTGAGAGGCCACGTAAGAGGCCACGTGAGAGGGCAGGTGAGAGAGCACGTGAGAGAGCGCGTAGCGCATGAGAGAGCGCGTGAGAGTGCACGTGAGAGAGAGCGTGAGTGTGCACGTGAGAGCGCACGTGAGTGAGCGCATGAGAGAGCGTGTGATAGTGCGCGTGAGTGTGCGCGTGAGAGTGCGTGTGAGAGAGCGTGTAAGAGTGCGCACGTGAGAGAGTGTGTGAGAGAGCGCGTGAGAGAGCGCATGAGGAAGCGCGTGAGAGAGCGCATGAGAGAGCGCGTTAGAGAGCGCGTGAGAGAGCGTGGGAGTGGGTGTGAGAGAGCTTGTGAAAGCGCGCGTGAGAGAGCGCGTGAGAGAGCGCGTTAGAGTGCGTGTGAGAGCGCGTGAGACAGCGTGTGAGAGAGCGCGTGAGAGACGCGTGGGGAGCGTGTGAGAGAGCACGTGAGAGTGCGCGTGAGAGTGCCCGCGAGAGTGCGCGTGAGAGAGCGCGTGAGAGCGCGTAAGAGCGCGTGTGAGAGCGCGCGTGAGAGTGCGCATGAGAGTGCGCGTGGGAGTGTGCGAGAGAGTGCGCGTGAGAGAGCGCATGAGAGAGCGTGTAGGTTTGTGTGTTTGTTTTTGAGAGTGTCTAAGAAAGTTGAGAGTATTTGTGTGTCTGTGTGTGAGTGGGTGCAAGATTGAGTATAAGAGTGAGTGCGAGCGTGAGTGTGAAGTTGAACGTGAGGGTGGCTGCAAGGTATTGCCTCATGTTGGCGTAGTACTGTGGTGCCACACCATTTTACCTCTGTGAGTTGTCAAATTCCCATTGCATGTCTTTGATTGATCCGTGCGTTCTTCAACAACTTTTTTATACTCTTGTTATTTCGTTTCAAGTGCATGTGTGAGCTGCATTCTCTTTGTTTTTGCTTTATGCGGGTGAGTTGCGTTTCCTGCTTGGCCTCCTCATAGGGAAGCATTATATGTTTAATTGATTTTTTTGTACAGTGTGTGAACATTCTTGGTTTTTGCCCTTTTCTTGTGCAGGGCGTGTGCTTTGCGTTCTCTGTTTTTGCTCTGTGCAGGGCGCGTGAGCTGCATTCTTTGATTTTGTTTGGCAGAGAAGGGAGATGAGGGAGGGGGTGGGAGGGAGATAAGGGATGGAGGGAAGGAGGGGTGTAGGGAGGGTAAAGGGGGATAGGCTAGCGATGGTGACTGAATTCTTGTTTGCGCCTTTATTATCTGTATGTACTTGTGCTTGTTTGTGTGTGTGCCAGTCTATGCGTGTGTGTCAGTGTGTGCCAGTCTAAGTCGTAACAGCAGCTGCGGTCACGTCAGTAGCAGCAGTGGCGAGAGAGGCTGTAAAGGTGGGCAGCTGAGGGACAGTGCACCCGTGGAACAGTGGGGGCACAGCATCAGAGGTGGAGGCTACGGAGCCGAGGTTGCTCTCGACGTCCTTGAGCGCAGACTCAAGGACCTCGATAGCGAGCTCACTAGGGTGCTTCAGAAGAAGCGTGTCACGGACTGAGGCAAGGCGGTCAGGGAGGCTAGTGGCGATGAAATAGATAGTAATCGCCATGGGGGGAGGGAGCAGTGCAAGTTGTGCCTCAGTGCAAGCAGCGCAGTAGCTAGAATTAAGCGAGCGGAGGTGAGCAATCAAGTCAGCAGAGCGTTCAAACGAGGCGAGGTCAGGGAACAGGAACGGTAGGAAGAGTCGGCCAAGAGAGACAGTGGTGGGAGTAGCGTAGCGGGCCTTAATCGCAATCAGGAACTCACTAGGAGTGCGAACCTGAGTGAAGTGGGCCTCCACAGACTCAGGGAGGAGGCTGCTAAGAGCGATGCAGGCCGCAGCGTCACGCGACTTCCACGCCGTCAGGTCAGCACGCTGGCGGGTGAAGTGGTCCCTGCCTGCGTCGTCAGGGGCAGTGCCTAAAGGTGTAGGGTCGTCGGGCGCTGGAAGGTCACCAGTAGCGTGCGCCCAAAGGGACCTGCCTGCTTGAACCTGACTCTCTAAGAGGCGACGCGCGCGTAGGAGTCAGACCGGAAACTCGAGCAGTCTACCGTCACCGTTGAAGCGAAGAACCCTAGGGGTCGCCATAGTGTAAGTAGAAGCGACAAGTCGGGCGGTGGGTGGCACTGGTAGGGACGGTAGGCGGCTAGGGCAAGTCCGTGACGGGCGCAAAACGCGGGCGCAACGGGGCTAGGGGCGGTCTCGCGGCGAACTGAACGAGTAGGCGCAGCGGTGCGAAGGAGGGCCTACGGCGGCTGTAAGGGAGGGCCTGCGGCGGGCCTTAACTAGCAGGCGCGGCAGCTGGAAGGCAGGGCCCGCGGCGGCTGTAAGGGAGGGCCCGCGGTGGGCCTAACTAGCAGGCGCGGCAGCTGGAAGGCAGGGCTCGCGGCGGGTGTAAGGGAGGGCCCGCGGCGGGCCTAACTAGCAGGCGCGGCGACCGGATGAGCGGGCCCGCGGCCGGGCCTAACGAGCAGGCGCGGCGGCGGGCGGTACGGGCAGGCGCGGCGACGAAATGCAGGGCGCCGCGGCGACAAAATGCGGGGCGCCGCGGCGACGAAATGCGGGGCGCCGCGGCGATGAAACGCGGGGCGCCGCGGCGACGAAACGCGGGGCGCCGCGGCGACGGAATACGGGGTGCCGCGGCGACGAAATACGGGGCGCCGCGGCGACGACGAGCGGGCGTTTAGGGCACCGGGGGGAGGACGCGACGCGACGGGCAGGGTGGGAGGGCACGTCGCGACGAGCAGCGGGGGAGGGCGTGACGGGACGGGAAGCCGGGGAGAGCGCGACGCGACGGGCAGGGGGGGGGGAAGGCGCTACGCTACGCGGAAAGCGGGTCGGCGGAGCGAGCGCTAACGAACGAGCGAGACTGGATCGGGCTGGCGCTAACGAACGAGCGACACTGGATTGGGCCGGCGCTAACGAACGAGCGAGACTGGATCGGGCCGGCGCTAGGCTCGGGCAAGACGGGTACGACTAGTACGAGAGAGCGAGACAGGCTCGGGCGGAACGAACGAGGACGAGAGGTGCGGGATCCCACAGGATCCTAACCTAGGTGATACCATGTTAAGAATGAAAGTGTTGTGTTATTGATGAGGGTTGGGGTACATATAGCAGACCCTAACATTTGTACCCCCTAAGACAAACCTCACTACAGGCTACAACATTTGACATCTAGCGCCCCCCTCCTCTAGTGGCCCACACTAGCGCCATCTAGCGCCCTCTAACTCCCTGTCTCTTCCCCCCTCTAGCGGCCCAGTCGTGTCCTGCAGCGCCCTGCAGCGCCCCGTCGCGCCAGCCGCTCTACCTGCCGCACACCTGCTGCGCGCCCTCCGTTTCACCTTGTCGCAGCACGTGCTGTTCCCGCGCTCGCCTCGCCTGCCACCGTCGCGCCCACGCGCGCTTGTTGCGACCGCGCCTGCCGCCGCCCGCGGCTCCCGCTCTCCTGCGGCCGACTACCGCACACCAGCCACGCGCCTACCATGTGCTTGCCACCGCGCCTTATCGGAATCCCAGCCACTAACCACTGAAATAAAATGGCGGGTGAGTGCGCTCATAACCCCCCAGGCCGACGTGTCTGTATCCCTTCCCTATGATCAATCGGGGATCTCATGTGGACCTTAGACACCCTCCCGCACTGGGATGCCCGAGGTGCACACACTAGGATTCGGACCCGAGACCTTCGTTCTGATATCATGTCAGAATCCCAGCCACTATCCACTGGGATAAAATGGCTTGTTTGTGTAGCGGGTGAGTGTGTCCTTAACCCCCCAGGCCAACGTGTCTGTAACCCCTTCCGAGGATCAATCGGGGATCTCCAGTGTACCTTTGATACGCCTGCCGCCGCCGCCGAGTGTGTCAACGCCACACTCATAGCCGCGGCCCTGCTACGGTACCGTCCTTCCACGGTCGAGTCGCTGCGCCAGTTGCTCTACCGCCAGTTGTCTCCTCCTCCACATATGGTTGTCCCCTCCAATACGCTGCAGCTCTGCCACTATTCATTCCTATCATGGCATCGAGTTCGTATTGTGGCCGATGCAGAGGGGCGGGAGATCGACTTTGACTGCTCGACATCACGCTCCACCTGCAGAGCCAGAGCCAGGACGACGTCACACTGTATGCCCACGTGTTGGGAGAGCTGCTTGCCCCTCATCGTCTTACTGATATTGCTGCTAAGCTTACGTCAAAGGTGTGGAAGCCTTACCACATGGCCCAGCTTGTGTACTTTGTTTGAGAGTCACTTGACGCCGCTGTGCGCCTTACTCTTAGTCGTTCGTCTTCTGCATCCGGTCGAGCTAGTGCACTTTCGCTAGGTCGTGACGGCGAAAGAGTCGGGATCTGTGAGGATCTAGGATCGAGCTCAGAAAAGAGAATGTGAATTGAATTGAATGATCACCTGGGTACAACACGAGGCTATATATAGGCTCGACACAAGGCCCCGTAACCAGGTGTTACGCGAAGGTTCCGCGGGTCGCGAAGCGTCCCGGACAGATCCTTCCCGAATTCGGTAGAAGGCAATTCGGTGGCAACCGAAAAGCCAGAATTCGGTGCACGCAACCTAGCTCGGTGCTATAACTATAATAAAATATAGGAAAGCACCTAGCCTAGGAAATCAAGCAATTCATGCATGCATATAATTTTCCTATGCTAGAAATAGCATAATAAAGTAAAGGCAAGCAAGCATAGCTGGCATAAGCCGTCTTACTCTCACACGTCCCCCCCTCAAAGCTGGGTGGCGTGAGATACACCCTGCTTGACAAGATAGTCCTTGAGAGCACGGCGTGCGTTGCCCATATCAGCTTCTGCAACCCAACTGTCCTCAGTGGGGTCGTATCCCTTCCAGCGTATCAGGAACTCGAGGGTCCTGCCGCCGCAGTGCCGATGAGAGAGGACGCGCTCAATCTCGTACTCGGTTTCGTCCTGCACAAGAACAGGTGGAGGTGGCGGTAGCTGCCGTCCCTGGAACTGTTGGTTGGGGTCCTTGTAGGGTTTCAGTAGCTGCACATGGAAAGCATTGTGAAGCTTCCACATATCTGGTAAGCGCAAGCGGAATGTAACTGGTGTCACCTGTGCCTCAACGAGAAAAGGACCACAAAAACGAGGCCGGAGTTTGGATGGGAGGTGAGACAGGTTCAAGTTGCGCGTGTCAAGAAGCACCTGATCTCCGACTGCTACTGAGTGATCACGTCGCTGACGATCGGCATACTGCTTCTGGGAGGTCTGCATCGTGGTGAGTCGTCGCTGAGTCTTCTCCCATAGCTGCTGCATGGTGGTGACGAAGTCATGTGCGGCTTGGACATGTGCCGGTGTGGTAGGCTGCTGTGGTGTGAGTGGTTCCCGTTCGTAACACAGGAAGAAAGGAGTTTTCCCTGTGGCCGCATGTGACGCGTTGTTGTAAGCGAACTCTAGGGTCGGTAACTGTGTGTCCCAGTTGCTGACGTCGTCCTTGCAAGCTGTGCGCATTAACTGTTCAACCACTTGATTGAGTCGCTCTGTCTGTCCGTCAGTCTGTGGGTGGTATGCTGAGGACATCGCAAGTTTAGTCCCCAATAATCCCATGAGCTCCTTCCAAAACTTACTGGTGAATTTTGGGTCTCTGTCTGAGATGAGTGTAGCGGGGATGCCGTGGATGGTGATGATGCGGTCAAAGAAGAGGCGAGCAGTTGCTTCTGCTGTGGCGGTGGCGTTGGTTGGTAGGAAGTGCCCCATTTTGGAGAACTTATCGATGACTACGAGGATGGAATCATGTCCCCGTGAGGTCGAGGGAAGTCCTGTGATGAAGTCGAGACTAACGACCTGCCATGGCTGCTCCGGTACGGGTAGAGGCTGAAGTAACCCTGCTTTCTTCTGCTTGCTGCTCTTCATCCGCTGGCACGTGTCGCAGGAGGTGACGAACTGCTGTACATCTGCTGCCATTCGGGGCCAGTAGTAATACTTCGCTATTCCCGCTAACGTCTTGTTGCTCCCGAAATGTCCCGCGTATGGTACGTCGTGGAACTCCTCCAATAGGATCTGCCGTAGCGGGGCGTAATTCGGTACCCAAATCTTTCCTGAACCCTTCCTTACCGCTAGGTCTTTCTCCCATTGTAACAGTTTCTGTTCCTCTGCCGTTGTTATCTCGCCGTCCACGGAGTACCCATGTTGGAATAGACCTTTGAGCAGAGGGTTCATCCCGTCGAGTTGGATGCCTGCTACATGACCTGGGCGGCTCAACGCGTCTGCTTTGTTGTGTAGCCCGGGCTTGTAGATGATGTCGTAGTGGAAGTGGGTCTCCAAGAAATCCACCCACCGTACCTGTCGTCGTGAGAGCGTAGGCTGCGACTTCAGGTATTTGAGGCTGCAGTGGTCAGTATAGACTGTGGTCTTGGCTCCCTCGAGGTAACACCTCCACGCCTTGAAGGCTACGACTATAGTTAGGGCTTCCTTGTCGTGGATGGGGTAGTTTAGTTCTGCTCCGTGCAGTTTTTTACTGAGGTAGGCGATAGGCTGTAAACCGTTCCCGTGATCCTGCATCAGTACTGCTCCGACTGCCTGGTCACTAGCGTCTGCTTCAACTACGTAGTCCTTCTCGGGGTCTGGTAGGATGAGTACTGGGGCTGTGGTCAGTGCTGTCTGTAGCTGTTCCATGGCTTGCTGATGCGGAGTATCCCATTTGAAGGGCGTATCCTTTTTCAGTAGGTCGGTCAGTGGCGCTGCAATCTTAGCGTACTGTGGCACGAACCTGTTATAGTAGTTGGCGAATCCTAGGAACTGCTGCAACTCCTTCACGTTCTCCGGAACTTTCCACTTCTTGACGGCTTCGATCTTCCGCGGGTCCACGTGTACGCCCTCGGCACTCACCATGTGCCCGAGAAACTGCACATTCTTCAGGGCGAAGTCGCTCTTTGACAGCTTCACGTAGAACTTGTTTTTCCGCAGGATCTCGAACACCTTCCGCAGATGCTCCACGTGCTCCTTCATGTTCTTGGAGTAGATGAGGATATCGTCCAGGTACACCACTACGCACTCGTCCAGCAGGGGCCGTAGAATATGGTTCATTTCCGCCTGGAACGTTGCTGGTGCGTTGCAGAGTCCGAACGGCATCACCAAGTATTCGTAGGAGCCGTATCGAGTACGGAACGCCGTCTTGTGGATCGAGTTGTCCGCCATCTTGATCTGCCAGTAACCCGACCGTAGGTCCAGCTTCGAGAAGACTGTTGCACCACGCAGTTGGTCCAGTAAGTCGTCGATGCGCGGTATGGGGTATTTGTTTTTAACTGTCTGTTTGTTCAGTGTGCGGTAGTCGATGCACATCCGTAAGCTGCCGTCTGGTTTTGGAGTGAAGAGAACTGGTGCACCGTAGGGAGAGGTGGATGGGCGGATCAGTTGTCTGTCCAGTAGATACTCTATCTGTCAGAAGACTTACACTGTGAGATCCCCGATTGATCCTTGGAGGGTTACAGGCCTGTTAGCCTGGGGGGTTATGGGCGCACTGACCCGCTACTGAAACAAGCCCTTTTATCCCAATGGTCTAGTGGTTGGGATTCTGACATGGTATCAGAGCGGTCTCGGGTTCGAATCCCGGTGTATGCACATGCTGGCCATTGCCGCTGTGCCGAGTCCTGGACCTCCCAGTGTGGGGGGATGTCAGAAGACTTGCACTGTGAGATCCCCGATTGATCCTTGGAGGGTTACAGGCCTGTTAGCCTGGGGGGTTATGGGCGCACTGACCCGCTACTGAAACAAGCCCTTTTATCCCAATGGTCTAGTGGTTGGGATTCTGACACTATCTGTTTCTTCATGTCTGTTAGTTCGGTCGGACTCAGTCGGTATGGTGCACGTGAGACGGGTTTCGCACCTGGTTCCTCCACGATCTCATGCTCGTGGGTGCGTGCTGGAGGTACGCCTGCAGGTAGGTCGTCGGGCATTATATCTTTGTACTGCTCCAAGACCTCCTTCACTGCTGCAGGGAGCTCGGAACTCGGCTTCTCCTCCTCTGCTGCTGCCATGACCAGTGCTAGGTAACCCGTGTTACTCTCGTTCACTGTCTGTTCGAACCGTGCCAGTGTCGTCTCAGGTACGTCCCCTGTATCCGTCCAGCTTCGTAGTGCTATCCGCTTCCCGTTGTTGTAGATGCACACCTTGCTGTTGATCCAATCGATCTCGGGGTTGAACCGCTTCAGAAAATCTCGCCCCAAGATAAAATCTAACCCTTTGATGTTGGTGACTGGTAGCTTCGGCTTCCACCTCAAAGCACCTATATGCAGCTGCAGTGATGCTTCGCCGTGGATAGGAAGTTTCGTACCGTCCACCATGGTTGCTGAAAACTGGGTCTCCTCTGCCTTCTCTCCAATTTTCTCCAATGCTCCGCGGTCACACACCGAGTGAGATGCACCGCTGTCCACCAGTGCCTGGAGGCATCGTCCATTGCATAACACCTCAAGGAGTAGTGGTTTCTGCTGCGCTGAGTAGCCAAAGAGGGTCTCATTAATAGGATCATAGGGTACATCAAACTTAATACCTTCACTTTTTCCTATACCCGACTCAGCACTTGCCAACTTCACCTGGGGGGTGGGAGGATTTTTCCGAGGCTTGTATATTTTCTCCTGAGCCTGGATGCCTCCTCTAAGCCTTGGCAGCTATGTAGGCTTCACCTGTGGGCAACGGGGAGCCTTAACACTGTACTGCGGGGAGAGAATATTAACTCCACGGAACGCACGACTTTTTTCTACGCTCCGTAGTACTTTGCCCAACTTCTCAGGTACCTGAATGATTTCTAAAGGCTTTTTCTTAGCCTCTAAACCTCCCCTGATTTTTTCAAAGGCTTGAAAACCACGAGAAGCAATATTCTTCGTTAGAGTATCTTTATAGGATACTTTTAACGAATTCTTACTTTCGTGGGTGTTCGGCTGAAGTTTCCCGGTCGGTGCAGAGTCTTTTTTCGCGGAGCCTCCATTCGCCTCGGCGATTTCCCCTGATGCCGGCCGGTCGTGACGTTTTTGATTCGCGCCATCATTTTCTCCTTTTTTCGCCCGCTCCGAAGTCGCCACGTCGTCGCCTTTTCCTGCTTTTCGGATCTTTACGCGATCGCCAGGTCGATCCGCGGCTACTGGCGATTCCCGTTTTTTGACTTCGGGGGTGCTCCACTGTTTCCGTCCCGGAGTGCCGCACGTGCTTTCTTCATTTTGTAGCACGACAAAAACTGATGCCTTGCTGCGCCGCAAAATTTGCATTTTGTCGGTTGCTGCTTCGCGTCGTATTTGTCGATATCCATCGGTTCGGCAAACGTGGGGGGTGCCGATCGCTCCGTGCCGAATGTACGGTTCGGCGTGAAGCGTTGTGTTTCGGGTTGACCTCGATTCAGTGCGTCGTATCGCTCGGCAGCACGCACGATGTCCCTGTAGCTGTTGTAATTCGCCGCAATCACCTGCCGCCGAATCTCCATTTTTAACCCTTCGGTGTACGCCTGGATTTTTTCGCCTTCGGTCAGGTCGGTGATGCGGTTGAACAGTAACTCCATCTGCTGCGTGTACTGTGCTACACTACTGTATTGCTTGTGTCGGTGTATCTGCTGCCGCGCCATGTAGGTCGTATTAATTGGTTTGAAACGCTCGATTATATCTGCCCGAAACTGCTGCCACGTTTTCTCCCCGCGGGCTACGTCGGTGTAGTAAATCCATTCGAGAGCCGGTCCACGTAACAGTGTCGCTGCGAGCCGAATCCTTGCTGCGTCGTGTTGCGGGGTCGAACAGCCAATGGCCTCGAAGTAAATTTCGAGAGTGGCCACAAATCGCCGGACGTCGGATCCCTTCGCGCTTGGATCGAACGCCTCAGGGAGCCTCGGTCGTGCTGCTTCGAGGTTCGGCGACAGTGGTGCCATCGGTCCGTGAAATGTCGGTGTCGCCACTGCTGCTGGAGTTGTCGGTGCTGCAGTCGCTGCGGTCGCTGCTGCTGCGGTGGCGAACCCTGGTTGGCTTGTCAGAAAAGCCTCGAGTCGACGAAGCGTCGCCTGCGTCTGCTCCATGTCGGTGCGGAGGCTCGCGATGTCGCTCGTGGTCGCGTAGTTGTCGCCTTGGCCTTCCATGCCTGGCATCAACGCGTCCGAAAAACCGAATCGAGGGGGAGCGAAAAACACGGAACCGGTTTTACGTACCCGAAATCGATGTTTAACTGCGTCGCCCCCGCGGTTTTTTGAAGACTGGTTTGTAGCGGTCGAAAGAACTTCGCGTGTAAACGTTCTCTGATTACCAAGTGTGAGGATCTAGGATCGAGCTCAGAAAAGAGAATGTGAATTGAATTGAATGATCACCTGGGTACAACACGAGGCTATATATAGGCTCGACACCTGCACTTCCTAACAACCCGCCTCTCTGGCCGCCTCGCGGTTACCTGCGATGCCCGCCTTGCCATGCACCCCATGAGCCTTACTATCAATCTCTTTAGACTTGTCTCACTAACACGGCACGTATATGGTATGCGTCATGCTCCTCGTAGATGTGACAGCATACTACGCACCACTATGGCTAACCTCCACTTTCCCGTCCCATGCTAACCGGTCTTACTTCGTTCGCTCAGGCTCTACCCCGTTCCACATTCTGCTCTACGCCGGCAACCTAGTCCTTGCTACTCCATGCAGGTTCGCACTATCCTTAGTGAAGACCGAGTTTCTGGGTATGCATACTTGCACGGACTAGGGCGAGCTATCTTGGCCTGCAGATCACTAGGGAAAGAGAAGCGTGCACTATTGCTCTTACTTAGTCACACATATCCTCTAGCGCTTCGACCTTCAGTGCTTCTCCGCACGGCCCACTCCACCGCCTGTTGGCCATACGCTCTTGGCCTATATCCCTGACAAGCCTGTCAAACATATGTTATATGTTATATTTGTGGGTAGGCTGTAGTGGGGTAGATACTGTGGGGTATAACCCCTTAGGCTTTTCTCCTTGTACCATTCTCTCGATAGTCCAATCACCCATGCCTAAGTTTCTAAGATGGTATCTAGAGAAATAGGTCTTTAGGACCTAAGATTAGGGCCCACCGATTACCACGTTACCTCACCTACGGCCTTGCCTGCCTGCCTACCTTGCCTTCTGCCCGCGCGCGCCTCGGCTGCATGCGCGCGGCCCCTTTTTTTTTCCCGCACGCGCCGCTTAAGCAGCCCGCGCAGCCCGTTTTCGGCCCTGCGCGCCGCGTTAGCCGCCCGCGCAGCCTGCTGCCGGCCCGCGCGCCGCTTAAGCCGCCCGCGCGCAGCCTGCTTAGGCCCCGCCCGCGCAGCCCGCCGCCGCACGCAGCCCGCAGCTGCGCGCAGCACGTCGCCACGCGCAGCCAGCAGCCGCGCGCAGCCCGCAGCCGCGCGCAGCCCGCAGCCGAGCGTGCCCTGCCCGTGCGCCGCCCGTAAGTCGCGCGCCTACCTGTCTTAAGCGCCTGCCAGGAGTGCCTGCATTGAGCGCCTGCCTGCCTTGAGCGCCTGCCTGCCTTGAGCGCCTGCCTGCCTTGAGCGCCTGCCTGCATTGAGCGCCTGCCTGCATTGAGCGCCTGCCTGCCAAGAGCGCCTGCCTGCCTTGAGCGCCTGCCTGCCTTGAGCGCCTGCCTACCTTGAGCGCCTGCCTGCCTTGAGCGCCTGCCTGCATTAAGCGCCTGCCTACCAAGAGCGCCTGCCTGCCTTGAGCGCCTGCCTGCCTTGAGCGCCTGCTTGCCTTGAGCGCCTGCCTGCCTTGAGCGCCTGCCTGCCTTGAGCGCCTACCTGCCAAGTGCGCCTGCTCGCCTTGAGCGTCTTTCTTGCCGCGCGTGCCTCCCTACTGCGCGCGTTTGCTTGCCCTGCGCGCCATCTCCGCTGCCTTTCCTGCACTGCTCCTATGGCGACGCGTAATGTACTCGCGTTTGATCCTGACGGTCGTCCAGTAGAGTTCGCCACCTGGCTCGACGACCTGCAACCGTTCCTCCTGACTGATGCCAAGGACGGTGTTTCCCTGTTCGATTACGTGTCTGGCACTGCCGTTGCTCCTGCTGACACTGAGCCTGCTCTAGACCGCTCCCAGTGGCAGACCCGCGATGCTGCTGCGTGCCTAGCTATTCGCAACCATCTGCCGATCACAGAGCGCGCGCATTTTAGCCAGCACAAGACTGCCAAGGCACTGTACGACGCTGTAGTTGCCCGCTACTCTTCCCCGGCCACTGCAGCCCTCGGTCGACTTATGCTACCCTACCTGTTCCCCGACCTGTCCTCGTTTACCACCGCTGAGGACCTCATCTCTCACCCACGCGCTAGTGACACTCGCCTTCGTGCCGCCCTTCCAGCCGAGTTCCTCGCAGAGAACCAACCCCCGATGTACTTTACTCTCTACTTCCTCATCACCCGCCTCCCTGACACTCTTCGCTCAGTCAGGGACCACTTCCTCGCCCTTGACCCCCATTCTCTCATTGTCGATGACCTCGAGAAGCACCTCCTAGCAGCCGAGAAGAACATTCTAGCTGTAGGTGCTGCTCGTGGTACTCCCCGCACTCCCCTCTTTGAGGGGTGCTCCCCCTCCCCTCTTACCCCCTCCTACGCCTCCGCAGCTGCTGCTGTCGACCTCCTTGGTGCTGAGAAGGTCGCAGCTGCTTCCGCTCCGAGTGGGAAGCGCAGCGGCTTCAGGGCGGGCAAGGGTGGCAGGGGTGGCGGAGTGGCGGTGGAGGGGGTGGTGGTGGAGGCGGCGGGGGCGGTGGAGGTAGTGGCGGTGGTCGTGGGGGTGGAGGCAGTGGTGGGGGCGGTGGTGGTGCCGGGAGCAGTTGCGGTGGCGATGGCGGTGGTGGCGGAGGGGGGAGTGGTGGTGGCGGCAGTGGTGGGGGCTTGGGTGAGGCCGGTGGTGGCCAAGGACAGCAGCAGCAGCAGCAGCAGCCGCAGCAGCTTCAGCGCCAGACCCCCACTTCCCAGCAGCTTCTTGACTGGTATGCCGGGCGTGGGGCGTCTGGGGGTCCTGGTCGCTGCCCCTATATCATTCGCACAGGTCCCCGCGCTGGTCGCCAGTGCACAGGGTTTCACACTGAGTATCGCTGCTTCACTCGGCTTAGCGACGCCTGGCGCGTCAAGTTTCCTGATGCTACTGAGTTCCCCAACTGGGCAGACCTGCTTAGGCGTGATGTACCTATCTTTGATCTTGACTATGAGGCTATTCTTGCTGCCATGTATGCATTGACTGTTAGTGCTGAGGGTGACTGCTACTTGTGTGTGCCGCCTGACCCCGGTATAGCCCCAGGTATAGCGCCTGTGGCACTAGGTGCTTATGAGTCAGTTCCCCCTGGTACTGCGTCCGCACAGGCCTTGCACACCTTCACACTTGACTCTGGTGCTTCCCGCTGTTTCTTTCGCGACAGCACCACAGTCACTCCCCTCCCTGCACCTGTTCCTGTCTCACTGGCTGACCCCTCTAGGGGCCCAGTGCTTGCACGGTCTTCCACTGTGCTTCCGTGTCCGGCGGTCCCGTCTGGTGAGCTGTCTGGTCTCCACCTCCCCTCGTTCTCTACGAACTTGGTGAGCAACGCCGTCCTTCAGGATCACTGGGTTGACACCTTTACTCCTGGAGGACAGCGTGTGGCGATCTGCACGTGCTCCCGGACCGACTGTCACCTGGCCACGTTCACACGTGCGCTTGGGTCCAGTCTGTACACCCTCACCACTGCGTCACGCTCCACCCCTTTGTCTCCCCAGCTGTACGCGTCTGCTTAGGTAGCTACCCAGTGTGAGTGTCGCCGGCTGTCGCACGACACTCTCCTGTGGCACCACCGCCTTGGTCACCTCTCCCTGCCTCGCCTTCGTAGCATGCACTCTCGCTTCCTGGTCTCTGGCCTTCCCAGGTCTCTGCCTACCCTCCCTCCCTCGCCTGCGCCGCCCTGCATTCCTTGCGTCGAGGGGCGGCAGCGCGCCGCCCCTCACTCCTCCTCGTTCCCTCCCACAGAGGCTCCACTACAAACTCTCCACCTGGACGTGTGGGGCCCAGCCCGCGTCCGTGGACAGGGCCACGAGCGGTACTTCCTGCTGGTCGTCGACGACTACACGCGTTACACCACGGTCTTCTCCTTGCAGCGCAAGGGGGATGTCCATAATGTTTTGATCCCATGGATCCGCGCTGTTCGTCTCCAGCTCCGCGAGCGGTTCCAGTCGGACTTTCCTGTCCTGCGTCTGCAATCTGACAGGGGTGGTGAGTTCTCCTCAAACCTCTTGGCAGCCTTCTGTGCGGAGCACGGCATCCGCCAGACGTTCACGCTTCCGGCCTCTCCTCAGCAGAATGGGGTTGCTGAGCGCCGCATTGGCTTAGTAATGGAGGTCGCTCGTACCTCCATGATCCATGCGGCTGACCCCATTTCCTGTGGCCATTTGCGGTCCGGTACGACGCGCATCAGCTCAACCTCTGGCCCCGTGTCTCCTTGCCGGAGACTTCGCCCACACTGCTGTGGACGGGGAAGGTTGGCGATGCGTCGCGTTTCCGGGTCTGGGGTGCTCGTGCCTTTGTTCGCGATACCACCGCGGACAAGCTCTCCGCTCGCGCCATTCCCTGCGTCTTCCTTGGCTTTGTCCCTGACGCGCCTGGCTGGCAGTTTTACGAATCCGCCTCGCGCCGTGTCTTTCCGTCTCAGGACGTCACCTTTGATGAGTCCGTCCCCTTTTACCGTCTCTTTCCTACCGCACTGCCCCTCGCCCCCCCCCGCCGCTCTTTCTCGCCCCAGGTCCTCCCCAGGTAGACCCCCTCCCCGCGCGAGGTCCTGCTCCTTCAGGTGTTTCTCAGGTAGACCCTCCCGTGCGTGCGCCTGTTGAGGTCACTGGTGACTGAGGTCCTGCTGGGGGTGGTGCTGTTTTTGGGGGTGCTGGGCCTGGGGGTGCGCAGCTTGGGGGTGCTGAGCCTGGGGGTGCAGAGCCTGAGCGTGAGGAGCCTGGAGGTGCTGAGCCTGCCCGTGAGGAGCCTGGAGGTCCTGAGCCTGGGGGTGCTGTGTCTGGAGGTGCTGAGCCCGAGCGTGAGGAGCCTGGGGGTACTGAGTCTAGGGGTGCGACGCCTGAGGGTTCTGGGTCTGCTGCTGCGCGGTCTCCGTGGAGTAGCCGCCTTCGTCCGCGTGTGCCTCTCACCTCACAGCAGCTGCACGACTGCCGTCAGGGTCGCACTTCTGGAGCTCGGGGCTCTGCTGCTGGAGGTACTTCTGCTGACGTCACTGGAGCTGGGAGTGGTGCTGGTCCTTTGTCTACTGGAGGTGCTGCTGCTGGAGGCATTGAGGCTGGAGACCCTGGGACTGGAGGTGCCGGCTCTGGGGGTGCTGCAACTGGTGGAGCTGGTCCTGGAGGAGCTGGCGCTGAGGGTTCTGGAGCTGCAGGAGGTGCTGGAGCTGCTGAGGGTACTGGAGCTGCTGGAGCTGCTGGAGCTGCTGGTGCTGGTGGCACTACTCAGCCGCGCCTGTTCTTCGCTCCGCCGTCTCCATCGTCTCTGCCACCGCCTGACTCTGTGCTTCGCAAGGATCTTAGTCTCCCTTCGTCTACTGGTCTTCCGTTACAGCCTGGCTCACCGCTGCCTGCTCCTTCTCCTTACACTGAGCAGACGGGGGTCTTACTGAGCGTCGTGAGCCTGCATCGCGTCCTGTCTCACCTGTCCATTCTGGTCGTTCCGGTCGTCGTGTTCCTCGTCCGCGTCAGCCGGCTGTCCCCGGTACCCACCTTGTAGTCCGTCGTCCTTCCTCTCCTCCGCAGCGTGTTCCTCTGCCGTCTTCCCCTGCGTCCTCTTTGCCTGACGTTGCCAACCCTGAGTCTGACCAGTTTCGTACTGAGCACCCTACTGTCACGCGTCTGTTAGCCACTGTGGTCACTGACCCGTCGTTTGAGTCCACTGCTGCGTCTGCCCTAGTCGCTGAGCTTGTCGACTTTGCTGCTGCCTGTCGTCTAGTCTACGCTGCTAGTCTTGTTGCTGAGTCTGAGTCTGTCTGTCCTCCGTCCGTCGGGAGTGAGTGTGCTCTTAGCACGGACGTCCTTGAGGACATGCACAAGGACCTTGAGTGTCTTGCGGCCGCTGCGCCTCATCTCGTGGCCATGCTGCTTGCCCCTGAGGGAGATCCGGATGCACCAGACATCCCGACCCCGCGCTCTTACGCTGAGGCGATCGCGGGTGAGTACTCTTCTCAGTGGCAGACAGCCATGGACGCAGAGATGGCATCCTGGAAGTCCACAGGCACCTACGTCGATGAGGTTCCCCCTCCCGGGGCGAACATCGTCGACGGCATGTGGATTTTCAGGGTGAAGCGGCCGCCAGGTTCTCCGCCTGTCTTCAAGGCTCGTTACGTTGCTCGAGGCTTCAGTCAGCGAGAGGGAGTTGACTTCTTCCAGACCTTCTCCCCCACTCCAAAGGTGACCACTCTTCGGGTGCTGCTGCACGTTGCCGCTCAGCGTGACTACGAGCTTCACTCTCTTGACTTCAGCACAGCTTTCTTACAGGGCAGCCTGCACGAGGAGATCTGGCTGCGCCGCCCGCCTGGCTTCACTGGGTCGTTCCCTCCTGGTACCCAGTGGAGCCTCCGGCGGCCGGTCTACGGTCTCCGCCAGGCGCCACGTGAGTGGCACGACACACTGAGGACGACACTTGCGGCTATTGGGTTTGCTCCTTCGACTGCTGACCCGTCGCTGTTTCTGCGCACCGACACTTCGCTGCCGCCCTTCTACATCCTCGTGTATGTCGACGACTTGGTCTTTGCCACTGCTGACACTGAGGCTCTCGCCCTGGTGAAGTCGGAGCTGCAGAAGAGACACACGTGCACAGACCTGGGTGAGCTGCGCAGTTACCTTGGCTTGCAGATCACCCGGGACAGAGCACGCCGCACCATCACACTGACTCAGTTACACATGGTGCAGCAGGTCCTTCAGCGCTTCGGCTTCACCAGTACTCCTCGGCACAGGCCACTCCTCTGGCTACAGGTCACTCGCTCTCAGCTCCACCTTCGGACGAGTCCGTAGAGCCGAGTGGTCTTTACCCAGAGCTAGTTGGCTGCCTCATGTACCTGATGACCTGCACTCGTCCTGACCTTGCGTACCCTCTTGGCCTTCTGGCTCGCTACGTGGCTCCTGGTCGGCACCAAAAGGTGCACATGAATGCTGCTAAGAGGGTACTGCGCTACTTGTGCAGTACATCGGGCATGGGGCTCGTGCTTGGAGGACGAGGCGACGTTGTCCTCACTGGTCACTCTGACGCTTCTTGGGTTGACGACCAGGCTACGCAGCGGTCGTCACAGGGTTACACCTTCAGTCTTGGCTCTGGCTCTGTTTCTTGGCGGTCTACGCGCTCGTCTTCTGTTCTCGGCTCCAGTTGTGAGGCTGAGATCTACGCCACAGCCATGGCTGCACAGGAGTTACGCTGGCTCACCTACCTGCTGACCGACTTGGGAGAGAGGCCTCGTTCTCCTCTAGTTCTGTACGTCGACAACAAGGCAGCCATTGCCTTGTGTCAGGAGCACAGACTGGTGCACAGAACGAAGCACATCGCTCTGCGTTACTTCCTTGCTCGAGAGTTGCAGCAGCGTGGTCAGCTTCATCTTGCTCACGTGGCCACTCAGGCCAACACTGCTGATATATTCACCAAGGCACTATCAGAAGTAGTAGGAGTACGGCCTAGGCTTAGTAGCCTAGGCCACAGTAGGACTAGTAACGAGGAGCCAAGTACGAGCTAGGATTGTGTGCAGGAACAGAATTGAGAAGGAATGATTGAACTAGCAAGCAGCAGGATACAAATAGCAAACCTTAAGGGGCTGTACTCACTATAGAGTACCCCACTGCAGGCTACACAAACAACATATTCTGACACACCCCCATAGCCAAAGTGGGGTGTAATCAGCACAATGAGCAGTCATAGCAATAGTTCATAATTATCAGCAAAGCTAGAGGCTATCACAGAGGGCAAGTGAGGAGGAGGAGGGACTATGAAAGGAGAGAAGATGGGAGGCGACGACTGAAGCTACAGACACACGGGCAACAGAAGCGGCTGACACAGTGGCGGCTGACACAGTGGCTACCGAGACAGAGCGCCCCGGAATACTGGAGTAACTGGCTCTGCGGCTACGACGAGCGGCAAAAGCAACGGACCCACGGGCGACTGGTGCAGCAGGCTCTCAGTGGCTACCGAGACAGTGCGTCCCGGAATACAGGAGTAACAGGCTCTGCGGCTGCGACGAGCAGCAGTAGCAACGGACCCACGGGCAACAGGTGCAGCAGGCTCTCTGAGCTACCAGGACAGTGCGCCCCGGACTACAGGTGCTGCGGACGACAAGACAGCAGCCTCCACTCAACCTCCCCCAACAGTCCCACACCCCTCTCACACACCCCCTGCTTCACCCCTAGCTCCACTCCCACATCACCCCCCTAGTGCCACTCCCCACGACTCCCACACCTCCACCCCCCTCAGCGGCAGCTGCAGCAGTGGGAGACGAAAAAGGAGGAGGGGAGAACCCACACCTCTCACCCCCATGCTCGCCACCCCACACCCCAGCCACCGCGGAACGCACGGTGGAATGGGAGCAATGGGCAGCACGGGGGGGGGGGGGGGGGGGGGGACGGGGCGGGCTTCTGCAGAGGCGGCTCGCGCGGGTCCTGGGGCGGCTGCTGCAGGTGCGGGCTGCTCCAGGGGCGGCTGTTGCAGGTGCGGGCTGCTCCAGGGGCGGCTGCTGCAGGTGCGGGCTGCTCCAGGGGCGGCTGCTGCAGGTGCGGGCTGCTCCAGGGGCGGCTGCTGCAGTGGCGGGCGGCTCCAGGGGCTGCTCCTGCAGTGGCGGGCAGCTCCAGGGGCTGCTGCTGCAGTGGCGGGCGGATCCAGGGGCGGCCGCCGCAGTTGAAAGGCAGAAGGGGGGGGGGGGGAAACGCACGGCCCCCAGGGCGCCCCGAGGGGCGACGAGAAGGGAGCCGCGCGGCCCCCCCCCGGGGCGCCGCGACGGGCACCAGGGAGGGCGCCGCGACGAGCCCCCAGAGCCGCCTCGACGGGCGACGGGGAGGGTGCCGCGCGGGCCCCCCGAAGTCGCCTCGACGGGCGACGGGGAGGGCGCCGCGCGGGCCCCCCGAAGTCGCCTCGACAGGCGACGGGGAGGGCCGCGCACGGCCCCCGAAGTCGCCTCGACGGGCGACGGGAGGGGACCGCGCGCGGCCCCCGTGGTCGCCACGACGGGCGACTGGTGGGGAGGCCGCGCGGGCCCCCAAGGTCGCCTCGACGGGCGACGGGAGGGGAGGCCGCGCGGGTCCCCGAGGTCGCCTCGACGGGCGACGGGAGGGGAGGCCGCGCGGGTCCCCGAGAGGGCCTCGACGGGCGCTTCAACGGGAGGGGACCGCGGAGGCCCCCCCAAGGGCACCACGACGGGCGCCACGGAAGGGAAAACCGCCAGGCGCCCCGAGCGTGCGGCGGGCAGAAATTAGGGTTTCGCCGCCGCGCACCACGGGGCGCGCGGCGGACAGTACGGCAGCGGAAGCGGGTGGTGGGCCCATACACAGGAAGGCGGCAGACATGCCGCCCTCTGATACCATATCAGAAGTAGTAGGAGTACGGCCTAGGCTTAGTAGCCTAGGCCACAGTAGGACTAGTAACGAGGAGCCAAGTACGAGCTAGGATTGTGTGCAGGAACAGAATTGAGAAGGAATGATTGAACTAGCAAGCAGCAGGATACAAATAGCAAACCCTAAGGGGCTGTACTCACTATAGAGTACCCCACTGCAGGCTACACAAACAACATATTCTGACAGGCACTTCCGCCTGGTGATCATCAGCGCTTTTGTACTTTGTTGGGCCTTGTACCTACGTTTCCACACTTGCTGTAGACTCTGTTTGTGCTGTGATCTATTTTTATATATATATATACCTGCATACTTGCTCTTGCTAGCTAGAGATCACTGTACTGTTCTTGTTGCATATATACCTCTGCATGTGAACTGGCCTCGTGGCCTTTTGCTTGTGCTCAGTGTGTGTGGTGACGTTGTGATCCACCCTGAGCTTGCTTTGTTTTTTCTTGACTGGTCTTGTGACCTCTTGCTCTCCCCCACGTTGCATATGGGGGTGTGTCAAACATATGTTATATGTTATATTTGTGGGTAGGCTGTAGTGGGGTAGATACTGTGGGGTATAACCCCTTTTGCTTTTCTCCTTGTACCTTTCTCACGATAGTCCAATCACCCATGCCTAAGCTTCTAAGAAAGCCTGTTGAGCCCAACGGTCATTACGCATAGCTGGTGGGGTGCCTCATGTACCTGATTACACGCACTTGGCCACTCACATATCACATCTCTCAATCACATGTACTTGATTGAACCTCTCACATCTCTTACCCTTTTCATAAGGATCGCATGCGCGTAGTGTGAGAATCACGAGGAAGTGAATGAGAGAAGAGGAGAGAGATTCACTAGCAAACATTGGGATACATATAGCAAACCCTAAAAGGGTTGTACTCACTAAAGAGTACCCCACTGCAGACTAGAGAAACATAATATTCTGACACACCCCCATAGTCAAAGTGGGGTGTAATCAGCACAACAAGCAAAGCAGAACAAGCTCAGGGTGGATCACAATGTCACCACACATTCTGAGCACAAGTACAAGAAGCAACAGTTTAAAGTTCACAAATGTAAGCAAAGCTAGAGGCTATCGCAGAGGGCAAGTGTGGAGGAGGAGGGACTATGAGAGGAGAGGAGGTAGTGGGCGGCAGCTGAAGCTGCTGGCACACGGCGCAACTGGAGCAACTGGCACACGGGCAACTGGAGCAACTGGCACACTGGCAACTGGAGCAACTGGCACACGGGCTACTGGAGTAACTGGCTCCGCGGCTAACTCTGAGCGGCAGGAGCAACGGACTCACGGGCGACTGGAGCAACGGGCTCACGGGCGACTGGCGCAACGGGCTCACGGGCGACTGGCGCAACGGTCTCACGGGCGACTGGAGCTGCGGGCTTCACGGCGGCCACCCCCTTCAACCTCCCCAAACTATCCCACCCCCATTTCACACACCCCCTACTGCACCCCTAGGTTCACTCACACCCCACCCCCTAGCACCACGCCTTTGGCTCCCACACATCCACCCCCCTCAGCGGCAGCTGCAGCAGTGGGAGACAAAGGAGGAGGAGGGGAAGGGAAACATACCATCCATCACCCCCATACCCGCCACCCCCATACCCTCCATTCCATGGCTGCACGCGCAGCAGGGAGACGAAGAAGGGGGGGGGGGGGGGGGGGGGGGAGAGCAGCAACGGGCAGCAACGGGCGGCAATGGGCAGCACAGGGAGGCGGCGGCACCGGGTCCAGGGGACCTGAGGGGGGGGGGGGGAGGGGGGGGGGGGGGGGGAGGAGTACGGGGGCCGACGCGCGGCCTCCCAGGGCGCCAGAGCAGGCGGAAAAAGGGGCGACGCGCGCGCCCCCCCCCCCCCCCCCCGCTCGCCACGCAAGGCAACGGGAAAAGGGGGGGGGGGGGCGGTGCACGGGCCCCTGGTGCGCCACGACAGGCATGAGGAGGGCGGGGCCTGGGCAGGGTCGGGGCATGGCAGGGGCAGGGCCGCGATAGGGCCGCGACAGGGTCGGGGCAGGGCCGCGAGAGGTCCGGGACAGGGGCGACGCCGGGCGACGGGGCCGATACGGGGGGCCGCGACGGGGGGCCGCGACGAGGGGCCGCGACAGGGCCTTACGGGGGGCCGCAAAGGGCCGTACGAGGGGCCGCGAAGGGCCGTACGAGGGGCCGCGAAGGGCCGTACGAGGGGCCGCGAAGGGCCTGACGAGGGGCCGCGAGGGGTGTTAGAGATTAAGGACGGAGTCTATGAAGATTAGGGGCTGAAATATCTCAAAATCGTCAACTACAATTCTGGACAGAAAAGTTGTCGTCACAAGAAACGTCGTCGACGAAAGGTCCACAGTTAGAATTCTTTCAAACTCGAGTATGTTGTAGCCCTTGACCGTGGCTATCTTTCCCAATTTGAATAGTATCAAAATATGGAGTATAACTCGAGTTATGAACTTCGGCGCACTAGGGGGTATGCTGCCATAGAAAACGTAACTCAATCACAATGATCTCACAAGTTCACACAAGAGAATTGGAGTAGCACTAAACCAGGTGGAAGGGATGAGGAGGACGAGAGGGAAGGTCTCAAGAGAGTCCCCAACCAAGGAAACCCCCATGCCATACAATTCCCTTCCCCATAGGCAACCCAACTTTGACCTTTGTCACTATCCCAACCTCCACAATCCACCTCAACCCAACTTGGCCACACTTGCCAACCTGGTTTGGTTTCTCCCAACCATTTGGCAGCAACTACAGTAGAAAAGACGAATTTCCCAACCCCCAAAAGTCTGTACCCCATATTGAGTCAACCCCACAACTTCCCATAGTCACCACAACCAAATAACAAAAGCATACGAACTCCAACGTTCGTAACTCTCTTGTTCGTGCTCCGATTGAAGCGATACTTGGTTCCTCGGAAAGCTCTTGAGCAGAGGAGTCACTTCAGATATCTGCTCAAGCCAAATAACATTCACACACACACTCGAAAAAAACCAAACCGCACAAAACACAACTTCTTGCACACACTCACAACACGCATGCAACGCACGAACATATGATGGGAGGCAGACAGACGTGAATGCGAATGGTAGCATCACTCAACAAACTCCCCCTCTGGCTGCCAATCATCATCCCACATGCCATAGCTCAAGCATGCACCCTCAATGCACACTCATCCCAGCAAGCTTCATGCCCTTCCAATGCTCAGATTCAGCCAGGCGCTTGGTGAGAATGTCAGCCGCCTGCTGATGGGTCTTCACAATCTCCAGCCGCACCTCCTTGTCCAGGAGCCTTCTCACCCAGTGCCACTTAGGCCTGATGTGTTTGGTCAGCCCATGAAGACAAGCATTCTTCGCTAGCTTCACCGCCGACTCATTATCACAGAAAATCACAGTCGGCTCCCTCTGACCAACTCCAATCTCCTCCAACAAACGCCTCAGCCACACCACCTCCTTTGCCCCATGATGCAGGGCCATGTACTCTGTCTCACACGAGGACTGCCCCACCTCATTCTGCTTCTTACTGCGCCAGCTCACTGCACCACCTCCGAACAGGCACACATAGCCTCCAATGCTGGTGCCATCCGCTTTCACCGAATTGAAGCTAGCGTCAGTGTAGCAGGTCAGGAGCATCTCCCCCTTGCTCAAATCAGCTGCACTCCTCTGCAGCCTCTGCCTCACAGCACTGTACTCCAAACCCACTGATGCCGTTGCACTCACATAGCGGACCAACCTCTTGGCCGCTTCCAGCTGCTCATGACTGGGGCGTGAAACCACACTGGCAAGCCTGGATGTTGCAAAGGCAATGTCAGGCCGTGTGTGGTTAGCCGCATAGTTGAGTGCCCCAACCATGGAATGAAAAAGTTTCCTGTCACTCTCACCCACCACCTCCTCATCAGCACAGGGCTCCACAGTGAACCCCGAAGGCAGTGGGGTGGCTGACTTTCCTCCATCTTGCAGCCCATACTTCTCAGCCAGCCCCTCACAATACTTTCTCTGGTGCAACCTCAACACTCCCTTGTCAAGGTCCCTCTCCACATGCATCCCTAAATAGTACTTCACATCTCCCATCTTGGAGCACTTAAACTGCATCTCCAGCATCTCCTCCACATGCTCAATCATTGCAGACGACTCAGAGAAGAGCAGGATGTCGTCCACATACACCAAGAGCATGAGAAACTGCTCCTTCTCCTGCAGCAGGAACAAGCTGTGATCACACTCACTCTTCTTGAAACCCCCAGACAGTAGAGTCTCCTCTAACTTGTGGTACCATGCACGAGGAGCCTGCTTCAGGCCATAGATGGCCTTCTTGAGCCTGCACACCCTGCCGCTCCCATCATCCAAACCCTCAGGCTGTAACATGTACAGCTCCTCCAGAATGATCCCATTGAGGAAGGCGGTGGTGATGTCCATCTGCTTCACCCGCCATCCACGGTTTGCTGCCATTGCCAATGACACCCGAAGTGTTGTGCCTTTCCCCACAGGAGCATAGAGCTCGTTGAAGTCCTTTCCCTTTGTCTGCTGAAACCCCTTAGCCACAAGCCTTGACTTGTAGCGGGTCAGCGCCCCATCAGGTCCGTACTTGTGCCTGAAAATCAGCTTGGAAGAAATGGCCTTCTTCCCGGGTGGCAGCTCACACAGCTCCCACGTCTCATTCTCCAGCAGAGAATCATACTCCTCCTTCACACTCTGCTTCCACTTTTCAGCATCGGGCCCACTCAAGGCCTCAGCTAGCGTCTTGGGCTCAGGGACGGCTGCCCAGTAGCAGTGTGCTATCTCTTCCTCATCACACTGCTCAGCCACACTCCCAGCCCGTACCACCTTTGGCTTGCCAAAGCTCGGATAGGTCAGCCGGTTAGGAGGGCGCACATCCCTCCTAGGACGGTCAACCGGACGTGCGGCACCTTGTGGAGCATCTTGCTGCTGCTGCTGCTGCTGCTGCTGCTCCTCCACCTCAGGTTCTCCCCCATCCTCAGTCACCCCAGAAATCTCCTCCTCTAAGACAGTGACCTGCACTTGCCTCGAAGGCCGCTGCACCTCATCGGCCTCAATGATCAGCGGTGTAGTAGGAAGCTTCTGCTGCTGCTGCTTCCACTCCTTGTAGTACAAGGACTCAAGGAACTTCACATCCCTTGACACAGTCAGCTGCTGGCTGGTCAAGTCCCATATCAACCAGCCCTTATGATCCTTAGCAAGCCCCAAGTGTACTCCCCATCTCCCAGAAGCTTCCAGTTTTCCCATCTTCTCCTTAGGCACATGAAACACCACCATGCACCCAAAGGCTCTCAGCATGTTCACAGCTGGTGCAATCCCATACCACTTGGTGTAGGGGACCCAATGCTTGTCCCCCACAGTCGCCAGCACCCTGTTCTTCACAAGGGCGACCTGCCGCAGTGCAGTCACCCAAAACGGATCCGGCAGCCCTGCACGCCCAAGGAGAGTGCGAGCACCTTCCTGCAGGGTCCGGTTGAACCGCTCAGCCACACCGTTCTGCTGAGGGTTGTAGGGCACCGTGAGGTGATGCTGGATCCCCTTCTTCTTCAGCACCGCCTCAAAATCAGCGCCAATGAATTCTCCCCCGTTGTCAGTGCGGATCACCTTCACCTTATGTCCGCTCTCCCTTTGAGCTCTCGGCATCCACTGCTTGAGAACAGCCGCTGCCACCTCCCCCTTAGTCTTCAGAGGGTAGACCCACACCGCACGCGTGTGGTCGTCCACAATGGTCAAGAAGTAGCGGCTGCCCGAGAGAGAAAGGGCCCTCGTGGGGCCCACCACATCCATGTGCACAAGCGCGAGCGGTGCCTTGGCTGGTCCCGTGCTGCTGCTGAAGGGAAACTTCGTGAACTTCGTTTCAAGGCAGGTAGGGCAGCTCCCAATCTCCTTTGCTCCCCCCTTCACCTCCAGCCCCTTCAAGCACCCATCCTTTACCAACTTCTGCAGCATAGGAATGTTCACATGACACAGCCTCTCATGCCACGTCTCCCAATCAGCCTCACCACTCCCAGATGAAGCCTTTGCCCATGCAGCTGTCGCATCCACACCAGCAAGCACCTCACCATGTGGCTGCTGTAGCTGCTGCACCTTCTTGACTGCATCCAGGGCCCCAGCAGTTGGTGCAGTCTCCTCTCCTCCCGCAGTTGCTTTAGCCGCTGCCGCTGCCTTTGCCGTTGCTGGTGGTTTCCCCTTCCAAGGGATGATGGGCAGCTGCCACAGGTCCTTGATGCAGCTGCTCTTCTCCTCCAAGTTCCACAGCAGCAACTTCCCAAGCTTTGCACGGCAGCTGGTTGGGCCGAAAGTAACTTCAGCCTTGCTCTTCTGCAGCCGGCGCACAGAAAGAAGGTTAGCGGACAAACCTTCAACCAACAGCACATTCCCAAGCCCCACAAGCTCTCCATTGGCTCCCATCACCTTAGCATTCCCAACACCAATCACAGGGAGCAAAGCACCTGAAGCGGCAGCCACAAAATTGATCTTCCCAGGAGGTTTTACCTCATCAAGCAAATCTGCCCGTGGGGTCATATGACTCGTGCAACCTGAATCGATCACCCAGTGAGTGAGGGGGTGCATCACAACCTTCCCAACTGAACCCATATCACCCCCACTCCCTTGCACATCCTCAACCATGAGGAACATCCCAGGGTCGGCTTTACCTTGTGCACCATCACCTTTTGCACCTGATCCTTGCACAGCGCCACCGCGTGCACGTTCACCACTTGGCGGCTTCATGCCTGGAGGGGCCCATCCCTCAGGCCGGCTGAAACACTTGAACCACGGGTGTCCAGCCTTCTTGCAGTACCAGCACGCACCCTCCATTTGGGTGCTCCCCCTGCCACCAGAGCTCCCATGCCCCTCATTGTAGTCACCTCGGCCTCTCCCTCTGCCAAAGCCTCTCCCACGGCCTCGGCCTCTCCCTCCCCCTCTTCCTCTGCTGCCTCCTGCAGCTCCATACCCCTCAGCAGTTTTGTTGGCAGCACCACCTCCCGTGTGGCGTCTGCGGAAGTCCTCCTGCAGAATCTGCTGCCGTAGCCACTCAGGCGTCCATTTGTCCTGCTGAACGTTGAGGGTGGGGATGAGGTTGTCCCACGAGTTGTCGAGCACCGAGATGATCTTGGTGCACTGTTGCATCTGCGACACTTCGCTGCCCGCCGCTGCCATCCTCGCATAGGTGTCCTTGATCTTGTCAAGGACCGGTTTCACATCATCTCCCGGTTTCATGGAGAGGGCAGCCAACTCCTTCTCCAACACAATCACCATCGACAGCGTGTTGGGCTGAATCACGTCGCGTAGCAGCTTCCATGCCTTCGGTCCGGAATCATCCAACTCCACCAAATCCTTGATGTGCTGGGACATGTCGTTGTTGACCGATTGGAGGATGAGGTCGTAAAGCACCGCGCTCTTCTCAATCCACCGATCGCGGGCATCTCCTTCCCCCGGCATCTTCTCCTCTCCCATTGCAATTTTCAGCAGCTTGTAGCGCTTGAAGGCGCTCCGCATCCGCCCGCTCCATTCCTCATAGTTGGAGCCATCCAAAGCTTCGATCTTGGATGGTGGCGGTTCACTCCTCTTCTCAGCTGCATCTCCACTCCCTTGATTCATCTCCTCTGCTCCCAATCAGAGGTTTCAGCTCCCCCCTTTGCTGGTCACAATGTAGATCCACACAATCTTCACAAGTGTCGGCGCCAACGAAATTTCGGCAAAGTTTCCCCTTAGCGGAAGTCACATCCAACCTCCAGAACTCCACTTAGGCACGCCCACAGGCCATGGTGGGTCTAAGAGGGTCTTCACACTTCAGTAGACTCCTCATAGGGTCCTTAATCAGCTCTGATACCACTTGTTAGAGATTAAGGACGGAGTCTATGAAGATTAGGGGCTGAAATATCTCAAAATCGTCAACTACAATTCTGGACAGAAAAGTTGTCGTCACAAGAAACGTCGTCGACGAAAGGTCCACAGTTAGAATTCTTTCAAACTCGAGTATGTTGTAGCCCTTGACCGTGGCTATCTTTCCCAATTTGAATAGTATCAAAATATGGAGTATAACTCGAGTTATGAACTTCGGCGCACTAGGGGGTATGCTGCCATAGAAAACGTAACTCAATCACAATGATCTCACAAGTTCACACAAGAGAATTGGAGTAGCACTAAACCAGGTGGAAGGGATGAGGAGGACGAGAGGGAAGGTCTCAAGAGAGTCCCCAACCAAGGAAACCCCCATGCCATACAATTCCCTTCCCCATAGGCAACCCAACTTTGACCTTTGTCACTATCCCAACCTCCACAATCCACCTCAACCCAACTTGGCCACACTTGCCAACCTGGTTTGGTTTCTCCCAACCATTTGGCAGCAACTACAGTAGAAAAGACGAATTTCCCAACCCCCAAAAGTCTGTACCCCATATTGAGTCAACCCCACAACTTCCCATAGTCACCACAACCAAATAACAAAAGCATACGAACTCCAACGTTCGTAACTCTCTTGTTCGTGCTCCGATTGAAGCGATACTTGGTTCCTCGGAAAGCTCTTGAGCAGAGGAGTCACTTCAGATATCTGCTCAAGCCAAATAACATTCACACACACACTCGAAAAAAACCAAACCGCACAAAACACAACTTCTTGCACACACTCACAACACGCATGCAACGCACGAACATATGATGGGAGGCAGACAGACGTGAATGCGAATGGTAGCATCACTCAACAAGGGGGGCCTAACGAGGGGCCGCGAAGGGGCCTTACGAGGGGCCGCGAAGGGGCCTAACGAGGGGCCGCGAAGGGGCCTTACAAGGGGTCGCGAAGGGGCCTTACGAGGGGCCGCGAAGGGGCCTTACGAGGGGCCGCGAAGGGGGGCCTAACGAGGGGCCGCGAAGGGCCTTACGAGGGGCCGCTAAGGGCCGTTAAGGGCAGGCGCGACGCGCGCCTCGGGTAGGAAAAAAAAAAATTCAGTGGTGGGCCCAAGGATCGAGACAGCTCTATACCATGTCAGAATCACGAGGAAGTGAATGAGAGAAGAGGAGAGAGATTCACTAGCAAACATTGGGATACATATAGCAAACCCTAAAAGGGCTGTACTCACTATAGAGTACCCCACTGTAGACTAGAGAAACATAATATTCTGACACGTAGGCATGGTCAATACTTTTGAGAGGAACCGCCAACCTTGTAACACCACATGCGCAAGAAAGCACCTACCGTATTCTCCCGGACAAAACACCCCCCCGTAATTGTACACCCCCGGGTAGCTTGTGCGGGGTGGGTGTTATGATAGACCTCGTTTCTACTATACCCCCCTTTTTGGCCGATTTTCTATAACACCCCCCTTTTCTTACGAAATTGTTATTATAGTCGTTAACGAGTAGCTGCAATACGGAAGAATATCGCGAAAATTTCTCCCTATATGAAATTTCGCGGTACATT
>CANJKZ010000723.1:8445000-8712283 GCA_947471745.1 Closterium sp. Naga37s-1 | reverse complement strand
GCAGGAAAAAGAAAAACTCGCTATTCGGTGGGCCCTAGGAACAGTTCCCACGAGGGAACCTGCTCGATACCATGTGAAGATTGGAACGAGAATGATTGCATTGAGCAGCATGAGGAGTACAAGTACCAAACCCTAAAGTGTTGTACCCCATATAAGCTACCCCACTACAGCCTACACAGACTATAGCATATGAGTTTGACATAGCACGCGTGTGTGTAGGTACAACGCGGAGCTGGAACTCTGAAATCTCCCAAACTATGTGGATCGAAAGGTTATAACCTAGTGTTGTTGAAGTAGAAGGCCTAATCTAGTGGACTGGCAAGAATATTGCACTAACTGCATCTCTACAAACATACGTAATGCGCTAGTCAGTTTGGTCGGTATGCGCACCTGTAGTGCAGGTACCACGTACGACTGGAATGTCTATATATGCCACAATACCTAGATCCGATAGGTTATAACATGGTAGGGGGGTGGAAAATGGTATAATTGAAAGGAAATCGGAATACATATGGTATTCGATGTATTTGTACAAGAGAGAAAATGCGTCGACCAATAAGGTCAGTATGCACGCTTGTGTGTAGGAACAAGGCGGAGCTGGAACTCTGAAATTTGCCAAACTTTGTGGATCGGAAAGGTTATAACCTAGTGTTGTGAAAGTAGAAGGCCTAATCTAGTGGACTGGCAAGAATATGGCACTATCTGCATCTCTACAAACATACGTAATGCGCTGGTCAGTTTGGTCGGTATGCGCGCCTGTAGTGCAGGTACCATGTACGACAGAAATGTCTATATATGCCACATTACATAGATCCGATAGGGATTAACTTAGACCCCCCGGATTAACTTAGACCCCCCCGGATTAACTTAAACCCCCCCGGATTAACTTAGACCCCCCCGGATTAACTTAAACCCCCCCGGATTAACTTAGACCCCCCTGGATTAACTTAGACCCCCCATAATTAACTTAGACCCCTCCTGGATTAACTTAGACCCCCCCGGATTAACTTAGACCCCCCCAGATTAACTTAGACCCCCCCAGATCAACTTAGACCCCCGCGGATTAACTTAGACCCCCTTGGATTAACTTAGACCCCCCCGATGAACTTAGATCCCCATGGATTAACTAAGACCCCCCCGGATTAACTTACACCCCCCCGGATTAACTTAGACCCCCCCGGATTAACTTAGACCCCCCCAGATTAACTTAGACCCCCCCGGATTAACTTAGACCCCCCCGGATTAACTAAGACCCCTCCGGGATTAACTTAGACCCCCATGGATTAACTAAGACCCCCCCAAATAAACTTAGACCCCCCCAGACCCCCCCGGAATAACTTAGACCCCCGTGGATTAACTTAGACCCTCCTAGATTAACTTAGACCCCCCCGGTTTAACTTAGACCCCCCCGAATTAACTTAGACCCCCCCAGATTGACTTAGACCCCCCGGATTAACTTGGACCCCCCCGGATTAACTTAGACCCCCCCGGATTAACTTAGACCCCCCCGGATTAACTTAGACCTTTTCGGATTAACTTAGACCCCCCCTGGATTAACTTAGACCCCCCAGGATTAACTTAGAACCCCCCGGATTAACTTAGACCCCCCTGGATTAACTTAGACCCCCCTGGATTAACTTAGACCCCCCAGGATTAACTTAGACCCCCCGGATTAACTTAGACCCCCATGGATTAACTTAGACCCCCCGGATTAACTTAGGACCCCCCCGGATTAACTTAGACCCCCACGGATTAACTTAGACCCTTCCGGATTAACTTAGAACCCCCCGGGATTAAGTTAGACCCCCCCGGATTGACTTAGACCCCCCTGGATTAACTTAGACCCCCCCCCGGATTAACTTAGACCCCCCCGGATTAACTTAGACCCCCCCCGAATTAACTTAGAACCCCCCGGATGAACTTAGACCCCCCTGGATTAACTTAGACCCCCTCGGATTACTTAGACCCCCCCCGGATTAACTTAGACCCCCCGGGATTAACTTAGACCCCCCCGGATGAACTTAGACCCCCCTGGATTAACTTAGACCCACCGGATCAACTTAGACCCCCCCGGATTAACTTAGACCCCCCCGGATTAACTTAGACCCCCCAAGATTAACTTAGACTCCCCTGGATTAACTTAGACCCCCCCGGATCAACTTAGACCCCGTCGGATTAACTTAGACCCCCCCTTGATGAACTTAGACCCCCATGAATTAACTTAGACCCCCCTAGATTAACTTAGACCCCCCCGGATTAACTTAGACCCCCCCCCGGGATTAACTTAGACCCCCCCGGATGAACTTAGACCCCCCTGGATTAACTTAGACCCCCCGGATCAACTTAGACCCCCCGGATTAACTTAGACCCCCCCGGATTAACTTAGACCCCCCCAGATTAACTTAGACTCCCCTGGATTAACTTAGACCCCCCCGGATCAACTTAGACCCCGCCGGATTAACTTAGACCCCCCTGGATGAACTTAGACCCCCATGAATTAACTTAGACCCCCCTAGATTAACTTAGACCCCCCCGGATTAACTTAGACCCCCCCGGATTAACTTAGACCCCCCCGGATTAACTTAGACTCCCCTGGATTAACTTAGACCCCCCCGGATCAACTTAGACCCCCCCGGATTAACTTGAACCCCCCGGATTAACTTAAACCCCCCTAGGTTAACTTAGACCCCTCCGCTTTAACTTAAACCCCCCTGGATCAACTTAGACCCCCCCGGATGAACTTGGACCCCCCCCCCCAGTTTTACTAAGACCCCCCTGGATTAACTTAGAACCCCCCGACCCCCCCGGATTAACTTAGACCCCCCTAGATTAACTTAGACCCCCCCCGGATCAACTTAGACCCCCCCCGGATTAACTTAGTCCCCCGGGATTAACTTAGACCCCCCCGGATTAACTTAGACCCCCCCATTAACTTAGATCCCCCCGGATTAACTTAGACCCCCTCGAGATTAACTTAGACCCCCCTGGATTAACTTAGACCCCCCTGGATTAATTTAGACCCCCCAAATTAACTTAGACCCCCCCGGATTAACTTAGACCCCCCCCCCGAGTTAACTAAGACTCCCCTGGATTAACTTCGACCCCCCCGACCCCCCCCGGATTTGCAGGGATAAACTACTACAACGGGAGCTAGACTACGGGCTAGGCACGGGTGCTCGTGTGATCTCTGCGTTCGTTGGTCCTTAGTCGTTTTCCTAGTGCACACACTGCTTGCTAGTTCACGGGGCAAATTGGCAAGAGTTTCACTAGAGAAAGTTGACAACAATGGTACAAAGAAGTTGGCATGACAAGACTACATCAGAGCAAGCATTCAGGTCAGTCGACTGCCAGCGCAGCATGGTCGACCGCGTTCCAGCACGACTTGGTCGACCGCGCTCCAGCAGTGCAAAGTCGACGGCGTGCCAACGTCGCAGGTTGACGGCATGCCAGTGCTGCTCATGCGGAACAGCTACGCACCCGCTTCACAGGTGCTCGCAGATGATTGAAGGGCTGAGCCTCGTCACCTGCACAACGCACACACCAAGTCATCCTTGTGCTGATGACTCCACCTGATCCGCCATGTCGACCTCGGGATACCACCACCGAGGTCGGGCTCGCCAACTTCGCCTGGGCGACCGTCGCACTTCTCCGCAGAACCTCGTCACCCAGGTAACCTGGTCGACCGGGCAACCACGTCGACCAGCTACTCCCGTACGTGCCCGTCGACCTCCCAAGTCGACGGCCACCTCCAGTCGACCTCACCAAGTCGACCACACCCTTGGTCGACCAGCTCCAGGTCGACGTCACTTCTGGTCGGCCAGCTCCACGTCGACCAGCACTCCTGGTCGACCAGCTCCATGTCGACCAGCGCAGTTGTCAGCCGACCACCCAAGTCGGCTACCCGAAGTCGGCGTCACCAAGTTGACGCCCAGCTATTCAACGCCCAACTGCTCGGCGTCCTGAGTCGAGGTCGACTTCGGCCCCTCCTTCATCGACCACCAGGTCAGGTCGGCCACCAGCAGGTCGACCAGCAGTCCGTCAGCCGACCACCGAAGTCGGCTTGCCCCAAGTTGACGTCACCAAGTTGACGTCCTCCGCAGGTCGACCTCCCAGGTCGACCTCCCTGAAGTCGGCGCCACCCTGAAGTCGGCGCCCGTGCAGTGGCCCCCGTGCAGGTCGACCTCCTCGTCGACCAGCTCGCCCACTGCTGCAGGTCGGCTGCTCCCCTCACACCCGACCACGAAGTCGGCTCCGCCCAAGCGAGGACGGGGCCAACTCACAACTCCCGTGGACACTCCCCTGCCGCGTTCACGCTTGGACCCCCAGCCCACACGGCAGTACTCCTCGGAGAATAGCTCGTCGACGTGTACCCAACACACAGCACGTCGTCCACCACACCAGCCATGCAAGAGGGCATAGCACCTACTGCTGCACTTTGTCAACTTCGTCGCCCGCGTCGGCCAAGCGCACCTAGCCGATAGCGACGGAGCACCGGTTGAAAGCCAGGTAGTGCAGCGCCTTCCTCAGGAAGTCGGCCGGCTGCTCTGCGGTCGGGATGTACCTCAGCGAGAACTTCCCGCGCTTCACCATGTGCTGCAGCCAGGCATGTCGCCGCTCCATATGCTTGAGGTTGCCCGTCAACCCCATGCCCTCGGTGACTGTGATGGCCGACTTGTTGTCCACCCGAAGGACGGTCGGCTTCCCAGCATCCAGCTTTGGAACTCTGCAAGAAAGAAGCGAAGTCGACGTCCCTCCTTCCCGGCTTCCGTGGCCGCCACATACTCCGACTCGGTCGACGACAACGTCGCGCACTTGATGCGCTGGCTCGACCAGGAGACTGCGGCCCCTCCGTAGACGAACACGTAGTCGCCCGTGCTCGTCCTGTTCTGCTTGTCACCGGCGTCGTCGGCGTCCACGTAGCCGACCAGCTCCAGCGACTCAGGTCCACCGCCGAACTCCAGGGCGGTGTCACGCGTGTTGGCGAGGTAGGTGAGGCAGCGGTCGACCTCGCACCAGTGCTGGTCGCTCCTCACCGTGAGGCTGCTCCCCAGCTTGCTGCAGGCGCAGGCGATGTCCGGCCTCGTCGTCGTCGCCGCGAACTGCAGCGAGCCGACCTTCTGCCGGTACTCCTCCTCCTGTCGCTCCTGCGCCTCCTCGTTGTCGAAGGTGAGCTCGGCGTAGGCGTCGACCGAGACCGGCGTCTTCGGGGTGCGCCCCGTCTGCTCTTCGTCGATGAAACGCCTACGCAGCTTGTCGGCGTAGCCCTGCTGGTGCAGCCACAGCTTCCCTGCCGACCTGTCGCGGACGATCTCCAGCCCAAGGTACTTCTGCACCGGCGAGATCTCACGCAGCTCAAAGGCGGACTCCAGCAGCTCCTTCAGCATCTCGATGCTGCTGCTGGCGGCGAGCAGGTCGTCGACGTAGACCAGCACCCAGCAGGCCACTCCGTCGTCGCCGACCTTGAAGTAGAGAGCCTCGTCGACCTGGCTCTTCTTCCACCCGACGCCGACCAGCACGTTGTTGAGCGCCAAGTACCACAGCAGCGGCGACTGCTTCAGCCCGTACAGGCTCTTCAGCAGCTTGCACACCCGGTCGGTTCCGTCGTTAAAGAAGTCCGGCTGGGACATGTAGAGCACCCGGTCGAGCTTGCTCTGCAGGAAGGTGTTCTTCATGTCGAGCTGCATCAGGTTGAGGTTGAGGACGGCGACGATGCTGAGGAAGATCCTCATCGTGACGTAGCTGCCCACCGGCGCGAACGTCTCGTCGTAGTCGGCGCCGTACACCTGCGTGAAGCCCTTCACGGACCAGCCTCGCCTTCTCGCACTCGACAGTGTCGTCGACGTGGTACTTCGTCGTCAGCACCCACCGGTTCTTCATGATATTGACTCCCGGCGGGCATTCGACCACCTCCCAAGTGCCCATGTTGATGAGGCTGCGAATCTCCTCCTCCATGGCGGCCTTCACCGCCGGGCCCTTCCAGCTCGCCAAAGCCTCCTTCACCGTCATCGTCGAGATGTCCCAACGGTGCTCAGGGTCGGCCAGCATGTCCGTGTCGAGCTCCGGAAACTCCTCATCCTCCTCGGCGTCGTCGTACAGCAGGTCGTCGTCATCGTCGACGTCGTAAACCGTGGAGAAGGCAGCGGGGACGAAGAAGTCGAGTGGCCTCCGAAGTCGCCCCGACTTCCGGGGTTCAGGCCGAACCTCCACCACGTCACTCTTGGTGGACTCCCCGGCGTCCCCTACTTCGTCACCGTCTTCACTGCCCTCGTCGTCCTGCTGCACCTCGGTCGACTTCCTGGTCGACCTCTCCCCTGTGGTCGGCTTCCCTGCCGACTGCCTGGTTACCGACTGCTCCGTGGTCGGCTTCACTGCTGCCTGCTCCCCTGTCGGCTGCTGCTCCTCGACCTGCTCCTCCCCTATCGACGTCGGCTTCAATCCCACGTCGACTTGCCCCTCGTCTCGTCGGCCACCGGCGATGCCCTCGGCCGGCGCCGAAGGCGACGTCTCACTACTCCCCTCATCGCCGGAGGCCGACTCAGGAGTCAGCCCGCGTAGGTCAGCCACGAGGGGAGGGGCAGGGGTCGAAGGGGAAGGGGAAGGAGGACGGACGACCTCGACGTCCTCAGTAGCAAGCTCACCGACCTCGGCGAGCAGAGGCAACGTCGCCGTCGAGGTGTCGGTCGGCGGGGTGGTCGGCGTCCGTCCTGACACCGGCCCGTATGCCGACTTCCACTCGGCCAGCAACAGGTCCTCGTCGAACACCACGTCCGACGTGGTCACCACCCGGTCGGCGTCGACGTCGAGGAGCTCCCAGCCCTTGCTCACCGCCGACACACCAAGGTGAAGGCCCCATCTGGCCTTCGGCCTGAGCTTCCCACCACGCTGCTGCTCGGGGACAAGGAACTGTGCCATGCAGCCCCACACCCGCGCCATCGACAAGTCGGGCTTCTGCCCGGTCAGCAGCTGGTACGGCGTCGTCCCCGACGGCAGCGTCGACCTCTCAAGGCAGTTGCGGACCCACACGGCCTGCCGCAGAGCGAGGTGCCACCAGTGGTGCTGCACACCCATGTGCAGCAGCATCGTCCGTACCGACTCCACCACCGTCCGCATCTCCCTCTTCGCCATGCCGTTCTGCTGTGGGGTGTACGGGCAGGTCAGGTCGTGGACGATCCCCTGTCCGTCCACGAAGTCGGTGAACTTCTTCCCGAGGAACTCCCCACCTCGGTCTGAGCGCAACATCAGCACCGACTTCTTCGTCTGCCTCTCCACCAACACCAGCCACTTCTGGAACTCCAGCAGCACATCCGACTTCTTGCCGACCGGCCTCACCCACACGAAGCGGGTCTTGCGGTCCTTCAGCAGCAGGAAGTACAGGCTACCATCCTTGGCAGCCACACGAAACGGCCCGCACAGGTCGATGTGCACGACGGCCAGCACTTCGTCGGCGTTGGAGCCTTTGTCAGGGAAGGTGTGCCGCGCCAGCTTCCCACCGACGCACGAAACACACGATGAGTCGGCGCCAGACGCCGACTTGAGGTCCAGCCCAATGGCGACCTCGTTCTTCGCCGAGCTCCTGATGGTGTCCATGCCGACGTGTGCAAGCCGCGCATGCATCCTGTCCGGCGTCGACTTCGTCTTCAAGACGATCGCCCGCAGGGCCACAACCTCCGTCGTGGGCGACGTCGACCTCGTTGAGCAAAGACGCAGGTCGGTGCAGAGGACACGCCCGGAATACGTCGCCCGACCGAGCACCTCCCCAACCGCCGAGACGAGCAGCATGCCGTCTGCGTCCTCCTGCAGCTTCACGCCGTGCTCCTTCAGCTGGCCGGCCGAAAGCAGGTTGGCTCGCACGCCTGGGACGTAGAGCACGTCGGGGATTAGCACCTGCTTCCCGGCCTCCCCTTTCAGAGCGACAGTGCCGCGGCCCTGAACGTCTTGCAGAGCCCCATTGAAGCCGCGCACGTGCTTGATGGAGCCGCTCGGTTGCAGGTCGACGAAGACTTCCTTCGTCCCCATCAGGTGGTGGGAGCAACCGCTGTCGAGCAAGACCACCGCCGGGTCCGCCTGCACAGCTGCCGCCACCGCCTGGAAGTCCTCTCCGGCCTCCGGCGCCAGCGAAACGGTCGGCTCCACGACGCCGACCAACGAGCACGACGCCGTCTTGTCGTCCCGTGCCTTGCCACCAGCAGAGGAGTCGGCGTCCTTCGGCGAGGTCGACTTGGTCGACTGCTTCTCCTTGCGTGGCTTGTTTCCTCCTCGACGAGGACGACGACTGCCAGACCTCCCGCGGCCTCCCTTGGCGTCGTCGTCGTCGGAGTCACTGCGGTCGGGGCACTCGAAGGAGAGGTGGTCGGGGTCGCCGCACAGCCAGCAGTCCCGACGTCGACTTCCTCCTCCTTGACCGCTGTCCTTGGTCGACTTCTTCTTGTCGACCTCCTTGGTCGACTTCAAGTCACTGCTACCACCGCCGCCAGACTTTCCGCGCTGCCCCGGTCGACCTCCTTGCTTCGCCAGGGCGATGAAGTTGGCTTGCGCCAAGAGCTCCTGGGACCGCTCGGCCTCCTGCATCGCCTCGTCCTACAGGATGTACGAGGTCAAGTTGTCCTCGTTGAGCGTCGTCCTTGTGCTCAGCGCCATCGACAGCCGCTTCAGGAGGTTATAGCTGCTCAAGAGTCCCTGCATGACGTGGGTGACGTACGACGCCGTCGAACACTGCGCGTCGGCCATCCTGATGGTGGCGAGAATTCGCCGGGCCCGGTTGCAGTAGTCGATCGCCGTCTCCTCGTCGCCCATACGCAGGTGCGTCAGCTGTCCCTCCACCTGGGTGATGAACAAGTCGTCGGTGACTTGGTAGGTCGACTCAATGAAGTGCCACGCCTGGTGGCCGGCGTCGAGGTGCTCCCGACACCACTTCAAGGCGATCTGCACGCCCGGTGAGCAGCACCGCGAGATGACCGTGAAGGTCAACAGATGCATGGCGCGAAACTCCATACGTAGGTCGGGGTCGTCCGGCGTCGCCACGGTACCTCGAGCAAAGCTGATCAGCCCGGCCATCTCTAGCTGGGGCTCGATAGCTTCCTTCCAGGTGAGAATGTCGGGTCGACCGACCAGCGGAGGGGTGACCAGGATCCTGTCCGGCGTAAACTTGAAGTAGCCGTAGCTCGGTGCAATCCCGCCCGCCGTCACCTGGGTCGCCGACATCGGTGACAACGCGCTTCGTCGTCCTCCAACGTCGCCCTGCGAGGAGCCTGCAGCCGCCGACGACTGCACCCCTCGCGCCTGAACGCCGCCGACTTCATCGGCGTGAATCACACCTCTCTGCCTCGACGTGCCTCCCGCACTGCTGCCGACTTGGCCACCTCCGGCGTGGACGCCCACGTCGACGCCGCCTTCGTTGGTCACCGGTCGGGGAGAAGCTGGCCGAGAAGGGGGATGCTCCACCGCCCACACGGAGCGGAGTCCAGCCTCGACGACCGCCCAGGGTATCGTCCCGTACTCCTGGGCATCATGGCGTCTCCTCGCATCCTCCAGCCGTCCCTCCAGGGTGTCCATCACCTTGGCGTCACCTACGCGCACGCTAGTGACTGCACGGCTGCCGGCCTACGAACAACTTAGGTAAGTGACCTCTACGTCAACCTGACTGAAAGGTAAGTCGTGTGCCGTCCACGCTCACCGCACCATGCGGAGATAACTACTACAACGGGAGCTAGACTATGGGCTAGGCACGGGTGCTCGTATGATCTCTGCGTTCGTTGGTCCTTAGTCATTTTCCTAGTGCACACACTGCTTGCTATTTCACGGGGCAAATTGGCAAGAGTTTCACTAGAGAAAGTTGACAACAATGGTACAATGAAGTTGGCATGACAAGACTACATCAGAGCAAGCATTCAGGTCGGTCGACTGCCAGCGCAGCATGGTCGACCGCGTTCCAGCACGACTTGGTCGACCGCGCTCCAGCAGTGCAAACTCGACGGTGTGCCAACGTCGCAGGTTGACGGCGTGCCAGCGCTGCTCATGCGGAACAGCTGCGCACCCGCTTCACAGGTGCTCGCAGATGATTGAAGAGCTGAGCCTCGTCACCTGCACAACGCACACACCAAGTCATCCTCGTGCTGACGACTCCACCTGATCCGCCATGTCGACCTCGGGATACCACCACCGAGGTCGGGCTCGCCAACTTCGCCTGGGCGACCGTCGCACTTCTCCGCAGAACCTCGTCACCCAGGTAACATGGTCGACCGGGCAACCACGTTGACCAGCTGCTCCCGTACGTGCCCGTCGACCTCCCAAGTCGACGGCCACCTCCAGTCGACCTCACCAGGTCGACCACACCCTTGGTCGACCAGCTCCAGGTCGACGTCACTTCTGGTCGGCCAGCTCCACGTCGACCAGCACTCCTGGTCGACCAGCTCCATGTCGACCAGCGCAGTTGTCAGCCGACCACCCAAGTCGGCTACCCGAAGTCGGCTTCACCAAGTTGACGCCCAGCTACTCAACGCCCAACTGCTCGGCATCCTGAGTCGAGGTCGACGTCGGCCCCTCCTTCATCGACCACCAGGTCAGGTCGGCCACCAGCAGGTCGACCAGCAGTCCGTCAGCCGACCACCGAAGTCAGCTGCCCCAAGTTGACGTCACCAAGTTGACGTCCTCCGCAGGTCGACCTCCCAGGTCGACCTCCCTGAAGTCAGCGCCACCCTGAAGTCGGCGCCCGTGCAGTGGCCCCCGTGCAGGTCGACCTCCTCGTCGACCAGCTCGCCCACTGCTGCAGGTCGGCTGCTCCCCTCACACCGACCACGAAGTCGGCTCCGCCCAAGCGAGGACGGGGCCAACTCACAACTCCCGTTGACAGAATTAACTTAGACCCCCCTGGATTAACTTAGACCCCCCCGGATCAACTTAGACCCCCCCCGGATTAACTTAGTCCCCCCGGGATTAACTTAGACCCCCCCGGATTAACTTAGACCCCCGGGATTAACTTAGACCCCCCCCGGATTAACTTAGACCCCCCTGGATGAACTTAGACCCCCCTGGATTAACTTAGAACCCCCGAATTAACTTAGATCCCCCCGGATTAACTTAGACCCCCCCGGATTAACTTAGACCCCCCTGGATTAACTTAGACCCCCCTGAATTGACTTAGACCCCCCGAATTAACTTAGACCCCCCCGGATTAACTTAGACCCCCATGGATTAACTTAGACCCCCCCGGATTAACTTAGATCCCCCCGGATTAACTTAGACCCCCCTAGATTAACTTAGACCCCCCCGGATTAACTTAGACCCCCCCCGGATCAACTTAGACCTCCCCGGATTAACTTGGACCCCCCCCCCCGGATTAACTAAGACCCCCCTGGATTAACTTAGACCCCCCCGACCCCCCCGGATGAACTTAGACCCCCTTGGATTAACTTAGACCCCCCCCGGATCAACAAGACCCCCCCCGGATTAACTTAGTCCCCCCGGGATTAACTTAGACCCCCCCGGATTAACTTAGACCCCCCGGATTAACTTAGACCCCCCCGGATTAACTTAGACTCACCTGGATTAAGTTAGACCCCCCCGACCCCCCCCGGATTAACTTAGACCCCCCCCCGGATCAACTTAGACCCCCCCCGGATTAACTTAGTCCCCCCGGGATTAACTTAGACCCCCCAGGATTAACTTAGACCCCCGGGATTAACTTAGACCCCCTCGGATTAACTTAGACCCCCCTGGATTAACTTAGACCCCCTGTATTAACTTAGAACCCCCGAATTAACTTAGACCCCCCCGGATTAACTTAGACCCCCCCAGATTAACTTAGACCCCCCTGGATTAACTTAGACCCCCCCGGATCAACTTAGACCCCCCCGGATTAACTTAGTCCCCCCGGGATTAACTTAGACCCCCCCGGATTAACTTAGACCCCCCAGATTAACTTAGATCCCCCCGGATTAACTTAGACCCCCTCGAGATTAACTTAGACCCCCCTGGATTAACTTAGACCCCCCTGGATTAACTTAGACCCCTCGAATTAACTTAGACCCCCCCGGATTAACTTTGACACCCCTGGATTAACTTAGACCCCCCTGGATGACTCCCATCCCATGCTCGCATCCCCCTTCTTCTTCCCCCCCTCTTGTTCCCCCGTTCTTGTTCGCCACCTCTTGTTCTCCTTCCCTTGCACCCCCCTTCTGTGCGTCCCAGGAGCACATGATGCGCCCACATCCACCAGTCAGCACACGTCATGTTCAGCCTATCCCTCCTCTTGTTCGCTTCCCTTTCCCATCCCCCCTAGGTGCTTGCCTCAGGAGCACATAATGGGGTTTTTTAGGCGCCCCAAAAGTTCCCTTCTCTTGTTCGCTTCCCCCCGGTGTCTAAGGAGCACATGATGCGGGGAGCAGTGGCCCTCATGTCGGCCAGTCAGCACGTGTCCTTCTCTGAGATGGCTGCCTCGCAGTGGCTCTCCGTTCGCCTGCAGGTCATCCTCTCCCCCTCTCTCCCTCACTCGCTCACGCGTTCACTCACTCACACGCGCTAACCACTCACTCACTCGCTCACTCGCTAACCACTCACTCACTCGTTCACTCGCTTACTCGCTAACCACTCACTCACTCGCAAGCCATCACGCCTTCCTGTTGGGCCAGCCTTTCCCTTGTCATGCTGCACCGTGCTGCAATTGTTCCTGGCACGCGTCATGCTCCCTCACCTCTTCTTATCGCTTGTATTCCACCCATCCCGCATGGGTTACTTTAATTAACACTATTCTTATTCCCTCATGTGCAGCTGATGGCAGCAGTGGTGGTGACATTCATTAGTGTCACCAGCATCATGACCACCCATTCTTTGCCCAACGTCTCACATTCGAACCACTTGGTTCGAATCCATTCGCCTCTCAACCACTCACTACCAAGCGCCGTGCACCAAGCCTTTCCACCCGCCCCTGCCGCCCCTCACTTACCCACGCCCACACCACACCTGTTGTTCTAGGCTAGGAGTAGTTGTGGGTGAGGTGAGTTAAGGTGTGGTATAGGTGTGGTATGGTATGGTAATAGGTGAAGTATGGTGATCTGATCCGATCTCCTCTCTCTCCCCTCCGTCCCCCCTGCAGGCAGAGTGTGGAAGCATTGGAGCAAGGGCAGGGGAGTGGACTCCACCCTCTCACTCACCTCCCCCTCTCTCCCTTTTTTCCCTTCCCTCCAGCAGCAACCTGCCTGGACCACAATCGAGTCCCGCCCTCCCTTAATCCCCCCCCCCTCCCCTTCCCCACTTCCCAGCAGCCTCAACCAACATGGCGCTCTGCTGTGGTAGGTAGGCACAGGTAAGGAGGCATGGGGGTGGAGTGTGGGGGAGGTGGGTGGGGGGAGCATGGGAGCATGCAGTCAGGTCACTTCCCTTGGAGCGGCATCCTCTGTTGTTGTGTCTTGTGGGTGGGTTGTGGGTGGTGGAATCTACGCGGCACGGCACTCGGTGCTCAAGTAACCAATCTGGCGTTCAAGGCTTAATGGACACCGTCAGAGCCGACCGGCCGGCGGCTCTGGTTCGCGTCAGCTCTAGCTACGTCAGGGGTGGGATTTGAGTCTTGGGCTGGAAGCAATTTTCCACTACCACTCCTCGCCCCACAAGGCGCAGCCCCTGAGGGTGCTGTTTCCTAAGGAAAGTGAGTTGTCTGCTGCTCCTATTGCTGGCAAGTGTGTCAAATAATATGTTTGATATATATGGTTAGGCTGTAGTGGGGTAGCCAATATGGGGTACAGCCCCGTTTAGGGTTTCATACTTGTACCCAACTCTTTCATACTGCATTCATTCCTGTCTCTAGATTCTAACATGGTATCAGAGCAGTAGGTCCGTAGGACCGTCTTTTTTTCGGGCCCACCTACCGCTACCCCACAACTGTGACTGTGACTATGACTGTGCCTGTGACGTGTTGCGCTGCGCGCGCCGTCTGCCTGCTGCCTGCTGTCTGCTAACTGAGCGGTCTGCTGCTGCTTAGAGTGCGCAGACCTAATTCCTGCGCGCAGCCCGGTTTTTTGCCCCGCGCGTCGGCCAGGCTGCCAGAGTCGCGCCTCGGCAGCCCGCGCGCGGCTCACTGCTGCTCCGCGCGCCGCGTCCGCAGCCCGCGCTGCTTGCTGCAGCCCCGCGCGTCGCGTCCGCCGCCCACGTGCCGCGGCTGCCGTCCTCGCGCGGCCCGCTGCGGCTTCGCGCGCTGTGCCTGCGGCTCGCCTAGCCCGCTGCAGCCTCGCGCGCCGTGGCTGCCCCTGTTCGTCGCGGCGCCCCCCCCTGGACGTCGCCCCGGCCTGTCGCGACGCCCCCCCCGCCTGGACGCCGCCCCTGCCTGACTGCTGCCGACGCTCCTGCAGCAGCTGCCGCGGCGCGCCCTGCCACGGCCGTGGCCCCGCCCTGCAGAAGCTGCCGCGGAGCCTCCTGCTGCTGTCGCGGCCCTGCCCTGCAGCGGTCCGCGCGGCCCCCGCCCTGCAGCAGTCCTCGCGGCCCCGCCCTGCAGTTGCCACGGCCCCGCCCTGCAGCAGCTGTCGCGGACCTGACCTACCGCCGACGCGGCCCTGCTCTGCAGCAGCTGACGCGGCCCTACTCTGCAGCCGCTATTGCGGCCCCCGCCGTCGCCGCCGTCGTGCGCCTACCCTGCCGCCGCCCGCCGAGCGCCGGCCCTACTCGCCCGGCGAGCGCCTGCCCTTCCCGCCACTGGTGAGCACCTGCCCTACCCGCGCTTCCCGCGCGCCTGCCTTGTTGGCGCGCTGCCGCGCCACCTGCCTGCCTGCCTGCCGCGCCTGCCCTGTCCGCGCTGCTACTGCTGCTACTTATGTTACTGCTGCTAGGCTGCTGCTGCTGCTGCTGCTGCTGCTGCTGCTGCTGCTGCTGCTGCTGCTGCTGCTGCTGCTGCTACTACTACTACTGCTGCTACTGGCGGTGGCCAGATGCAGCTCCAGCGACGTCCGCGCGAGTCTCTCACGCCCCAGCAGCTTCGTGAGTGGTACGCTAGTTGGGGTTTGTCAACATATATTTTATATGTGTTGTTTAGCTTAGTCTAGGTGTTACATTTCTACTTCCTTGCATGATTAGGGTTTGCTATATCTAGGGTTGTACTTCACATTTTCTAATCAATTCATTCTTATCGTAACATGGTATAGAGCTAGGTTTCCCTTAGGCGATTTTTCCCCTAGGCGATTTTTCCCTTAGGCGAAATTTCTCTCGATAGTCTATGGGCCCACCACCCGCGCGCCTCGTAGCGACCCGTAGCCCGAAGCGCCCTGCCCCATAGAGCCCGATTAGGCCGCGCCCCCCGTCGCCATCGTGCGTCACCCGTTTCTGCCCTGCGCCCCACCCGTTTTTGCCGTGTGTCACTCGTTTTCTGCCCCGCGCCCCACTCGTTTTACCCCGCGCGTTTCCCCCCAGCCCTCTAGCGCGCAGCAGACGAACGCGCGTAGCTGCGCGCGCAGCCTTAGTCGCACCCGCAGCTTCGCGCTAGTACGTCGCGGCCGCGCGCACGCGCAGCCCACCGTCTTAACCGCCCCCCAGACCTGAAAACCCGCCATTACAGACCTGAAATCCGCCGCCGAACCTGGAAACCCGCCGCCCTAGACCTGAAAACCGCCGCCCCACCTGGAAATCTGCTGCCCCACCCGTTCCAGGCACCTCACCCGGAATCAGCCGCCCCACCCAGTCCTCTCCACCGCATTGAACCTCACAGAACCGCACAGAACTGCACATAACCGCACAGAACCGCACAGAACCGCGGCCTCACCCGTAGCCCGCTGCCTTAACAGCTTCCCCACCTGAAACCTGCCTCCCCACGAGCTGCCACACCCGCCGCCAGTAGCCCCAGCCGATTACACTGCTGCCAGCAACACCAGAAGCAGCATAGGCTGCCCCCAGCGCACCAGCAGCAGCGTAGGCTGCCCCCAGCAGAACCAGAAGCAGCATAGGCTGCCGCCAGTGCACTAGCAGCAGCATAGGCTGCCCCCAGCGCACCAGCAGCAGCGTAGGCTGCCCCCAGCAGAACCAGAAGCAGCATAGGCTGCCACCAGCGCACCAGCAGCAGCATTGGCTGCCCCCAGCAAAACCAGTAGCAGCTAAGGCTGCCCCCAGCAGAGCCAGAAGCAGCATAGGCTGCCCCCAACGAACCAGCAGCAGCATAGGCTCACATGGCATGCACTAGGGTTCTACAGCAGCAGGGCCAGCCGCAGCACTCCCGTCAGTGGAGGCCTGCGGGTCCAAAGTGTGGCGCCCCCAGTAGTGGCTCAGCTAGCAGTGGGCGAGACGTCGGCCCCTGCGGGTACCGGGCCCTGACAGGCCCTGGTGCTGGTACTACCTGCTGGAGTCCTGACCACACTGCGTCCAGCTGCTACCGTCGACTCGACGACCTCCACCGTGAGCGTTTTGGTCTTCACGCTATCACACCGCACTGGCCTTCGCGCCTTCGTCAGCGCACTACTGCACCAGTTGAGTCTCACCTGCCTGGTCTAGGACCTTTTCCGGCTGCACGAGTAGAGACCTGTGTTTCCAGTCTTGGTGCGTGTGTTGTTTCCAGTCCAGGCGCCTCTGAGGGTCTTTGTGTAGGAGCTGCAGCTACCACTAGTCTAGCACTAGCCTTTGTAGCTGGTTCGGGTGCGACCCCACAGACTGCACAGCTTTCCTTCACCCTAGATTCTGGAGCGTCCAGCTGTTTCTTTCGCGACTGTACCGACCTCACACCACTGCGCACTCCAGTCACTGTCGCCTTGGCTGACCCCTCTGTGGGACGTGTAGTTGCTAGCAGCACCACCACTCTTCCGTGTCCGGCGGCTCCCTCAGGTTTTCTTACAGGTTACTACACCCCCTCGTTCTCTAGGAACCTGGTGGGTGTCAGTCACCTCCACGACCTAGGCGTAGTCACTACTTTCCCACTGGACGAGCCTGTTGCCTCCTGCACTGTCGGTGCCACTGGGGCGCCTCTGGCGACTTTCCACAGAGAGCCGGGATCTGGTCTGTACTCACTACACACTGGGTCCCACCACACTGAGTCGGGTCAGGTCGGGTCAGGTCAGGTAGCTGCTGTGTCGTGCGACTGTCGGTCACTCGCCCACCTGTCAGTCCTTTGGCACCACCGTCTAGGTCACTCGTCGTTCCCACGTCTTAGTAGGATGGTACGTCACCGTCTGGTCTCAGGTCTCCCAGCGTCGCTTGCCCCGCTTCCTCGCTCGCCTGCGCCGCCGTGCACTCCTTGCGTCGAGGGTCGGCAGCGCGCCGCCCCTCACTCCTCCTCGTTCCCCCCCACCACGGCTCCCTTCCAGACCCTGCACTTGGACGTTTGGGGCCCCTCCCCTGTCCTTGGCCCACGTCAGGAACGCTACTTCCTGATTGTGGTGGACGACTATTCCCGCTACACCACGGTTTTCCCCTTGCGACGGAAGGCCGACGTGCCTACCGTCCTCGAGCCGTGGCTCCTAGCGTGGGGTGGCGCCCAGGGCCTGTGTGGGCTTTGCCTACACTCGGACCGTGGTGGTGAGTTCTCTTCCACTCGCCTAGAGACGTTCTGTCAGGGTCGGGGAGTCATTCAGTCGTACACGCTACCAGCCTCGCCGCAGCAGAACGGGGTAGCCGAGCGTCACATCGGCCTGGTCATGGAGGTTGCCCGGACCTCCATGTGCCATGCCGGTGCCCCTCAGTTCTTGTGGCCTCAGGCAGTTCGCTACGCCGCGCACCAGCTGAACCTATGGCCCAGTGACGCACGGCCACGGGTGACGCCGGTCTCTCTCTGGTCAGGTTTACAGGGCGTAGCAGGTGACTTCCGCGTCTGGGGTTGTCTGGCCCACGTTCGCGCCCCTGGCGCGAACAAGTTGTCTCCGCGCACTCGTGCCTGCGTCTTTCTTGGCTTCCCTTTGGACGCCTCCGGCTGGGTGTTCTACGACCCGGTCACCTGCGGGTTCTTCACTTCTCAAAACGTCACGTTCGACGAGTCTGTCTGTTACTACAGGAGTCGCCCCCACCGAGGTACTGAGGTCTTTTCCCCCCCGCTGTTCCTCACCCTTGAGCCCCCCCCCGTCGCCTTGGTAGCCCCCCCCGCCTCGCGTCCTGCCCCGTCAGGTGTGTCGCACGTCACTCCGCAGTCGTCCCCCCCCCAGCGTCCAGTCCCTGTCATGTCTGGGGGTGCGGGAGGTGCAGTTGCGGAGGGTGCGGGTGCTGGGGCTGCAGGAGCTCGTGGTGTCGGTTCAGGGGGTGCAGTGGGTGTGGGCGTGGAGGTCACTCCTGTGGAGGACACGGCAGCCTCGAGTCGGCGGCCTCGCCACTCGTCACCCCCCGGCTTCCCGGTCATCCCGCAGTTCCCTCCTCGTTCTCCTCTGCGGCCGGTTGCTGCGGAGCTTGGGGGTGCTCCTACGGGAGGTACTGGAGGCCCTGGGGGTGTCGCTAGTGGAGGTGCTGGTTCTGGTAGTGTTGGAGCTGGAGGCACTGGCACTGTGGCGCCTACACCTCGCACTGTACGTTTCCTGACCCGTGAGCAGCATCTCCTCCGGTTGGAGAGGGAGGAGCGTGAGCGGTTTGAGAGGGCACAGCAGCAGCAGCAGCAGCAAGAGCAGCAGCAGTAGCAGCAGCAGCACCAGCAGCGGCAGCAGGAGCAGCAGCAGCAGGAGCAGCAGCAGCAGCAGCAGCAGCAGCAGCAGCAGCAGCAGCAGCAGCAGCAGTAGCTACAGCAGCAGGAGAGAGTCGAGGAGGAGTCACAGCAGCAGCACGAGAGGGTAGAGCAGGAGTTCCGGTCGCAGCAGCGGGTGCAGCTGCAGCCGCAGCAGGAGAGGGTAGAGGAGGAGTCACGGCCGCACCAGGAGAGGGTAGAGCAGGAGTCCAGCCCGCAGCAGCAGGTGCAGTTACAGACCCAGCAGGAGAGAGTGCAGGAGGAGTCACGGCCGCACCAGGAGAGGGTAGAGCAGGAGCCCCACCCGCAGCAGCAGGTGCAGTTACAGGCCCCGCGGGAGAGAGTACGGGAGGAGTCACAACCTCAGCAGGAGAGGGTAGAGCAGAAGTCCCGCTCGCAGCAGCGGGTGCAGCTGCAGTCGCAGCAGGAGAGGGCAGAGGCGGAGCCACAGGAGCAGCAGCAGGGGCCGGTGCCGTCGCAGCAGATGCCAGAGGAGGCGGAGCAGCACCGACTGCGACTACACGACCTCCCCGTCCCAGCACCTGCACGCTTTGTTCGTGGTCCCCTACCGTCCCCTCCTGTTCCCCCTGTTGAGTCCCTTTCCTCGTCCCAGTGGACTCGTCGTTCTCCCCTCAGTCGTGCTGTGTCCCCAGAGCGTCGTCGGTCCCGTTACCGTGCAGACGGTCCGTTCCACCTTGTTCTTCGCTCTCGTGTTCCACCTCCTCCTGTCCTTCCACAGCCCCCTGAGTCGTTCCTCACTGTGCTTCACGACCCGTTGTCCGACTACCTCCGTGCCTCCCGTCCTGTCGTCTCCCGTGTTTTGTCCGCGTTGGTCACTCACCCGACTGCACCTCTGTCGTCTGTTTCGGCACTTGTTACCACTGTCGCTGGCTTTGCCTCTTCCCACCGCCTTGACTACGCCGCTCACTTGGTGAGTGGCCCTGCTCGTTCTCCGTTCTCTGGGGGTGCTCCTGTTTTTCCCCTAGAGGTCCTCGAGGACAGGCAGTTCGAGCTTGGTTTTCTTGCGGCCGCTGTTCCTCATCTCTGCGCCGTGTTGCTTGCCCCTGAGGGGGATCCAGATGCTCTTGACATCCCGATCCCTCGCACTCACGCCGAGGCGGTCTCGGGACCCTGGGCTTCGTACTGGATAGCAGCTGAGGAGGCAGAGATGGCATCTTATAGGTCCACAGGCACTTACGTCGACGCAGTCCCACCACCTGGGACGAACGTCGTCAGTGGCCGATGGCTCTACAAGGTGAAGCGGCCGCCTGGATCACCACATGTGTTCAAGGCGCGCTATGTGGCGAGAGGCTTCAGTCAGCGAGAGGGGGTGGACTTCTTCCAGACCTTCGCTCCCACCCCGAAGATGAGTACTCTTCGGGTGTTGCTGCATATTGCAGCCCAGCGCGACTATGAGTTGCACTCCTTGGACTTTTCCACCGCGTTCCTTCAGGGGAGCCTGCACGAGCAGATCTGGCTGCGTCGCCCGCCTGGCTTCACTGGCTCTTTCCCACCTGGGACCCAGTGGCAGCTGCGTCGACCAGTCTACGGCCTGCGTCAGGCTCCACGTGAGTGGCACGACACACTTCGCTCGACCCTTGCAGCGCTTGACTTCTTTCCGTCGTCTGCTGACCCGTCACTGTTCGTTCGCCGTGGCTCGACCCCGTTCTTTGTCCTGGTCTATGTCGACGACCTGGTGTTCGCCACTCCCGACCGACGTGCGCTGGCCTCCGTGAAGGAGGAACTGCAGAGGAGACACACTTGTACTGACCTTGGTGAGCTGCAGCACTACCTTGGCCTGCAGATCACTAGGGACAGGGCAGCTCGCACCATTACGCTGACTCAGTCGCATATGGTCGAGCAGATCCTCACGCGGTTTCGCTTCCCGTTCTCCAAGGTACAGCTCACCCCTCTTGGTGTGGATCATGGGCTCACAGCTGAGTCCAGTGGTCCATATCCTGAGCTGGTGGGTTGTCTCATGTACCTGATGACCTGTACTCGCACAGACCTAGCTTACCCTCTTAGCGTACTTGCGCGCTTTGTTGCGCCTGGGAGACACCGACCGTCCCACTGGTACGCTGCTAAGAGGGTGGCGAAGTATGTGGCGAGTACATCAGGCATGGGACTTGTCCTTGGAGGGAAGCAGCCAGTTACACTTACAGGTTACTCGGACTCGTCGTGGGCCGACGACGCGGAGACCCGTCGGTCTACATAGGGGTACTCCTTTAGCCTCGGGGCAGGTGCTGTTTCGTGGCGGTCGACTCGGGCGTCGTCCGTCGCCGGTTCCAGCTGTGAGGCAGAGGTGTACGCTTCGGCTATGGCCGCTCAGGAGCTTCGCTGACTGTCTTTCCTTCTCACCGACCTTGGTGAGCGGCCTCGCTCTCCCCCAGTCTTGTTCGCCGACAACAGGTCTGCTGTCCTGTTGTGTGAGGAGCCCCGACTGGTTGGGAAGGCGAAGCACATCCATCTTCGTTATTTCCTTCTGCGTGAGTTGCAGCAGCGTGGTCAGGCACTCGTACGACGTGTGGTCTCTGAGGCCAACACTGCAGATATTTTCACCAAGGCGTTGCCGCCTTATGATCACCAGCGTTTCTGCACCCAGCTTGGCCTTGTGCGGGCCCGTCCTCACTTGCTTACGTAGATGCTTTGTCCTTATTGTCTTGTATTCTTGCATCTCAATATATTTGCTATATACCTCCATGTGAACTGGCCTTGTGGCTCTTTTGCTTGCTCTCGGACTGTGTGGTGACTTTGAGCTCCACCCTGAGATATGTGTTGTCTTTCCACGGGGTTACCGTCACCTAGACTATGGGGGTGTGTCAACATATATTTTATATGTGTTGTTTAGGTTAGTCTAGGTGTTACATTTCTACTTCCTTGCATGATTAGGGTTTGCTATATCTAGGGCTGTACTTCACATTTTCTAATCAATTCATTCTTATTGTAACAGGGTTGTGGCGGTAGCCGTCGTGGCTGTCGCCCTGGAGCTGGTCAGTCGGGAGCGTCTGGCAGTGGCCAACTGCAGCTGCAGCGGCGTCCACGCGAGACACTTACGCCCCAGCAGCTTCGTGAGTGGTACGCTCAGAGTAGAGGGTCTCGGAGTACCGCTCGCTGCCCGTACGTCATTCGCACAGGTGATTGGGCTGGTCAGGCTTGCGGGACGCTTGGTCACACACAGTCCCGCTGCTTCGCCCGTCTGAGCAACGCCTGGCGTACCGAGTTTGGCGACGAGGCTGAGCTCCCCACCTGGCTGGAGCTGCTTAGGCAGAGGGTAGATATCTTTGCTCTTGACTATGATGCTATTCTCACTGCCATGTATGCATTGCCTCTTAGTGCTGACGGTGCCTGTCACCTGTGCGTACCGCCTGACCCAGGTATAGAGTCTGCTGCTCTAGGTGCTGGTGAGGCTGCTGCTCTGAGTGCTAGTGCGTCTCCTGCTCTAGGTGCTAGTGAGGCTGCTGCTCTAGGTGCTCGTGAGTCTCCTGCTCCAGGTGCCGGTGAGGCTGCTGCTCTAGGCGCTAGTGAGTCCACTGCCCCAGGTGCTAGTGAGTCTGCTCTCTCTGGTACTACGCCTGCTGCGGTCTTGCACACCTTCACTCTTGACTCAGGAGCTTCCCGCTCCTTCTTTCGCGACTGCACCACACTCACGCCGCTTAGTCGGCCAGTTGCAGTCTCCCCGGCGGACCCCTCTGGGGGTCCAGTCCTTGCCCACTACTCCACGGTTCTGCCGTGTCCGGCCGCCCCGTCTGGCTCGCTGTCAGGTCTTTACCTCCCCTCGTTCTCTACGAACTTGGTGAGTGGAGCTGACCTCCAGGATGGGGGGGTTGACCACTTCACTCCTGCGAGTCAGCGAGTGACTCACTATACGTGTGCTCGGACGGGCCGACACCTGGCCACGTTTACCCGTGCGCCTGGCTCGAGTCTGTACACACTAACTACTGTGTCCCCTTAGGCCGCTGCGTCTGCGTCAAGTCAGCTAGCGGCCCCCTGCTCGTGTCGCGCTTTGTCGCACCGGACCCTCCTTTGGCACCACCGTCTTGGTCACCCCTCGGTGCAGTGCCTTCGTAGCATGCACCGCCGTGTCCTTGTCTCTGGACTTCCCAGGGTTCTCCCTCCCCTCCCACCCTCGCCTGCTCCTCCCTATCTTCCCTGTGTCGAGGGTCGGCAGCGCGCCGCTCCTCACTCCTCCTCGTTTCCCCCGACGACTGCTCCCCTGCAGACCCTGCACATGGATGTGTGGGGCCCAGCCCGCGTCAGTGGGCAGGACCGCGAGCGGTACTTTTTGCTGGTTGTTGATGACTACTCGCGTTACACCACGGTCTTCCCCTTGCGCACCAAGGGTGAGGTCCCTGATGTTTTGATCCCTTGGATCCGCACTGCCCGACTCCAGCTCCGCGAGCGGTTCGGGATGGAGTTTCCCGTCCTGCGTCTGCACTCTGACAGAGGTGGGGAGTTTTCCTCCGACCTTCTGCAGAGCTTTTGTCGTGGGGAGGGCATTCGCCAGACGTTCACGCTTCCGGCCTCTCCGCAGCAGAATGGGGTTGCTGAGCGCCGCATTGGCTTAGTCATGGAGGTTGCTCGTACCTCCATGGTCCATGCGGCTGCCCCCCATTTTCTGTGGCCGTTTGCGGTCCGCTACGCCGCGCATCAGCTCAACCTCTGGCCCCGTGTCTCCTTGCCGGAGACCTCGCCCACACTGCGGTGGACGGGGGAGGTTGGCGATGCGTCGGTGTTCTGGGTCTGGGGTTCTCGTGCCTTTGTCTGCGATACCACCGCGGACAAGCTCTCCGCCCGCGCTGTTCCCTGTGTCTTCCTTGGCTTTGTCCCTGACGCGCCTGGTTGGCAGTTTTACCACCCCACCTCGCGCCGTGTCTTCCCCTCTCAGGACGGCACGTTCGACGAGTCGGTTCCCTTTTACCGTCTCTTCCCCTACCGCACTGCCCCTCTCCCCCCCCCGCCGCTCTTCCTCGCTCCCAGTGCTCCCCAGGTAGACCCCCTCCCCGCTCCCGGTCCTGCTCCTTCAGGTGTGTCTCAGGTACACCCTCCTCCCTTGACTGCGCCGGTTGAAATCACTGGTGACTCAGGTCCTGCTGAGGGTGGTCCTGCTCGGGGTGCTGAGCCTGGGGGTGCGGAGTCTGGGGGTGATGAGCCTGGGGGTGCTGAGCCTGGGGGTGCGGAGCCTGGGGGTGCTTAGCCTGGGGGTGCGAAGCCTGGGGGTGCGGAGCCTGGTGGTGCTGAGCCTGGGGGTACTGAGTCTGGGGGTGCCGCACCTGGGGGCGCTGAGGCGTCTGGTGAGCAGTCTCCCTGGAGCGGCCGTCTCCGTAGTCGCTCCGCTGGTGCCTCGCCGCTGCACTCTCGTCATCGCCTCCCTCTCTCCCCACAGTAGCTGCGTGAGTGGTACGTTAGCCGTCAGGGTCGAGCTACTGGAGTTGGGGGCCCTGCTGCGGGTGGCGCTGGAGCTGGAGGTTCTGGAGCTGCTGCGGGTGCTGGCGCTGGAGGTTCTGGAGCTGTTGGAGGTGCTGGCGCTGGTGGCGCTGGAGCTGGAGGTTCTGGAGCTGCTGCGGGTGCTGGCGCTGGAGGTTCTGGGGCTGCTGGTGACGCTGGTACTGGAGGTGCTGGCGCTGGAGGTTCTGGAGCTGCTGGTGACACTGGTACTGGCGGTACTGCCTCTGAGGGTTCTGAGCCTGCTGTTGTGCGGTCTCCTTGGAGTAGCCGCCTTCGTCCGCGTGTGCCTCTCACCTCACAGCAGCTGCACGACTGGTACAGTCGCCGTCAGGGTCGCGCTTCTGGAGCTCGGGGCTCTGCCGCTGGAGGTGCTTCTGCTGACGTCACTGGAGCTGGGAGTGGTGCTGGTCCTTTGTCTCCTGGAGGTGCTGGAGTCGCTGGTCCCGGAGGTGCTCGTACTGGAGGTACTAGAGCTGCTGGGGCTGGAGGTGCTGTGCTTGAGGGTGCTACTGCTGGAGACCCTGGGTCTGGGAGTGCTGCTGCTGGAGACTCTGAGGCTGGAGACCCTGGGACTGGAGGTGCCGGTTCTGGGGGTGCTGCTGCTGGTGGAGCCGGTCCTGGAGGAGCTGGCGCTGAGGGTTCTGGAGCTGCTGGAGGTACTGGAGTTGTTGGTGCTGGTGGCACTGCACAGTCGCGCCTGTTCTTCGCTCCACCGTCTCCGTCGTCTCAGCCACCGCCTGACTCTGTGCTTCGCCAGGTTCTTAGTCTCCCTTCGTCTACTGGTCTTCCGTTACAGCCTGGCTTACCGCCGCCTGCTCCTTCTCCTTACACTGAGCAGACACGGGGTCTTATTGAGCGTCGTGAGCCTGGGTCGCGTCCTGTCTCGCCTGTCCGTTCCGGTCGTCGTGTTCCTCGTCCGCGTCAGCCGGCTGTCCCCGGAACCCACCTCGTAGTCCGTCGTCCTTCCTCTCCTCCACAGCGTGTTCCTCTGCCGTCTCCCCCTGCGTCCCCTCTGCCTGGCGTTGCGGACCCTGAGTCTGACCAGTTTCGTGCTGAGCACCCTACTGTCACGCGTCTGTTAGCCACTGTTGTCACTGACCCGTCGTTCGAGTCTGCTGCTGCGTCTGCCTTGGTCGCTGAGCTTGTTGACTTTGCTGCTGCCTGTCGTCTAGACTACGCTGCTAGTCTTGTTGCTGAGTCTGAGTCTGTCTGTCCTCCGTCCGTCGGGGGTGAGTGTGCTCTTAGCATGGACGTCCTTGAGGACAGGCACGAGGACCTTGAGTGTCTTGCGGCTGCTGCGCCTCATCTCGTGGCCATGCTGCTTGCCCCTGAGGGAGACCTGGATGCACCAGACATCCCGACCCCACGCTCTTACGCTGAGGCGATCGCGGGTGAGTACTCCTCTCAGTGGCAGACAGCCATGGACGCAGAGATGGCATCCTGGAAGTCCACAGGCACTTACGTCGATGAGGTTCCCCCTCCCGGGGCGAACATCGTCGACGGCATGTGGATTTTCAGGGTGAAGCGGCCGCCAGGTTCTCCGCCTGTCTTCAAGGCTCGTTACATTGCTCGAGGCTTCAGTCAGCGGGAGGGAGTTGACTTCTTCCAGACCTTCTCCCCCACCCCAAAGATGACCACTCTTCGGGTGCTGCTGCACGTTGCCGCTCAGCGTGACTACGAGCTTCACTCGCTTGACTTCAGCACAGCTTTCTTACAGGGCAGCCTGCACGAGGAGATCTGGTTGCGCCGCCCACCTGGCTTCACTGGGTCGTTCCCTCCTTGTACCCAGTGGAGCCTCCGGTGGCCAGTCTACGGTCTCCGCCAGGCTCCGCGTGAGTGGCACGACACACTGAGGACGACACTTGCGGCTCTTGGGTTTGCTCCTTCGACTGCTGACTCGTCACTGTTTCTGCGCACAGACACTTCGCTGCCGCCGTTCTATATCCTCGTGTACGTCAACGACTTGGTCTTTGCCACTGCTGACACTGAGGCTCTCGCCCTGGTGAAGTCGGAGTTGCAGAAGAGACACACGTGCACAGACCTGGGTGAGCTATGCAGTTACCTTGGCTTGCAGATCACCCGGGACAGAGCACGCCGCACCATCACACTGACTCAGTCACACATGGTGCAGCAGGTCCTTCAGCGCTTCGGCTTCACTTGGTCCTCGGCACAGGCCACTCCTCTGGCTACAGGTCACTCACTCTCTGCTCCACCTTCGGACGAGTCAGTAGAGCCGAATGGTCCTTACCCAGAGCTCGTGGGCTGCCTCATGTACCTGATGACCTGCACTCGTCCTGACCTTGCGTACCCTCTTGGCCTTCTCGCTCGCTACGTGGCTCCTAGTCGGCACCGAAAGGTGCACATGGATGCTGCTAAGAGGGTACTACGCTACTTGTGCAGTACATCGGGCATGGGGCTCGTGCTTGGAGGACGGAGCGACGTTGTCCTCACTGGGCACTCGGACGCTTCTTGGGTTGACGACCAGGCTACGCAGCGGTCGTCACAGGGTTACACCTTCAGCCTTGGCTCTGGTTCAGTTTCTTGGCGTTCTACACGCTCGTCTTCAGTTCTCAGCTCCAGTTGTGAGGCTGAGATCTACGCCACAGCCATGGCTGCACAGGAGTTGCGCTGGCTCACCTGCCTGCTGACCGACTTGGGAGAGCGTCCTCGTTCTCCTCCAGTGCTGTACGTCGACAACAAGGCCGCCATTGCCTTGTGTCAGGAGCACAGACTAGAGCACAGAACGAAGCACATCGCTCTGCGTTACTTCCTGGCTCGAGAGTTGCAGCAGCGTGGTCAGCTTCGTCTTGCTCACGTGGCCACTCGGGCCAACACTGCTGATATATTCACCAAGGCACTTCCGTCTGGTGATCATCAGCGTTTCTGCACTTTGTTAGGCCTTGTGCCCACTTTTCCTCACTTGCTGTAGACTTTACTTGTACTGTGATCTATATATATACCTGCATGCTTGCTCTGCTAGGTAGAGATCACTGTACTGTTGTTGTTGCATAAGTACCTCTGCATGTGAACTGGCCTTGTGGCCCTTTGCTTGTGCTTAGTGTGTGTGGTGACGTTGTGATCCACCCTGAGCTTGCTTTGCTTCTCTTGACTGGTCTTGTGACCCCTTGCTCTCCCCCACTTTGCCTATGGGGGTGTCTCAAATTAAATGTTTGATATATATGGTTAGGCTGTAGTGGGGTAGCCAATATGGGGTACAGCCCCGTTTAGGGTTTCATACTTGTACCCAACTCTTTCATACTGCATTCATTCCTGTCTCTAGATTCTAACAAAGTGAAGGTGAGGAGGGGCTGAAGCCCCTTGGGAGGGGTGAGTGGAAAGGTAGGGGCTGAAGCCCCTTGGGAGAATGAGTGGAAAATAAGGGGCTGAATCCCCTTGGGTGGGTGAGTGGAAGAGAAGGGGTTGAGACCCCTTGGATGGGTGAGTGGAAAGAAGGGGCAGAAACCCCTTGGGTGGGTGAGTGGAGAGAAGGGACTGAAAACCCTTGGGAGATGAGTGGAAAGGAAGGGGCTGAAACCCCCTTGGGAGGGTGAGTGGAAGAGAAGGGGCTGAAACCCCAGGGTGAGTTGAGTGAGGGGCAATGGTGGGGGCCTGAATCCCCAGGGTAAGTGGAGTGAGAGGGCGAGGAGAAAGAGGGTCTGAAACCTCAAGTGTAGTTGAGTGAGGGGCAATGGTGGGGGCCTGAATCCCCCATGGTAAGTAGTGTGAGAGGGCGAGGAGAAAGGGGCGATGAAACCCGCCAGGGGGGAGAAAGGTTGGTGGGCGGGGAGAGTGATGGGCCTGAAACCCCTCCTTTGGTGAGTCGAGTGAGGGATGGGGGTTGAAATCAAGGCGGTTGAGTGGGAGAGAGGGATGGGGCCTGAAACCCCTAACCTAAGGTGAGAGTGAGAGAGGGGTGGGGGCTGAAACCCCTAACCTAAGGTGGGTAAGTGAGTGGTAGAGAGGATTCGGGGCTGAATTTCCCAAGGTGGTTGAGAGGGAGAGGGATGGGGCCTGACTGTCCTAGGGTGGGTGAGTGTGGCTGGGAGATGGGGGCTGAATCCCCTAAGGTGGGTGAGTGGGAGAGAGGGATGGGGACTGAAATCCTTTAAGTGGGTGAGTGGAAGGTAGGATGGGGGGCTGACTCCACTCAGGTGGGAGAGTGGGAAAGTAAGATGGGTGCTGAATTCCCAAGAGTTGATTCTCCTAGGGTTGGTGATTGAGTGGGAGAGAGGGGTCGAGGCTGAATCCCCTAAGGTTGTGAGTGGGAGAGAGATGGAGGCTGAATTGTCTCAGGTGGGCGGGTGGGAGAGAAAAATGGAGGTTGAATTTGCTAAGGTGGGTGAGTGGAAAGAGAGACTGGGGCTGAAACCCGCTATCGTGGGTGGGAGAGTGAGATGGGTGGTGAGTGTTTTGGAAGTTGAAGGTTGGTGGCTGGTTGGGTGGTAGAAGGGTAGGTGGTTTGCTGGTCACGAGTGATTAGGTGGAGGGTAGCCCCTCTGGGGGTCCGGTCCTTGCACACTCCTCCACGGTTTTGTCGTGTCCGTTGTCCCGTCTGGCTCTTTAATTAGCCTCCACCTCCCCTCGTTCTCCACGAACTTGGTGAGTGGAGCTGACCTTCACGACGCGTGGGTTGACCAGTTCACTCCTGGAGGTCAGCGGGTGACCCACTGTTCGTGTACTCGGACGGGCCGGCACCTGGCCACGTTCACCCGTCAGCCTGGGTCGAGCCTGTACACCCTGACTACCGTGTCTCCTCCGGTTGCTGAGTCCGATCAGGTAGCCGCGTCGGGTCAGGTGTTTGTTGCAATGTCCCGGTCTGGTCCTGAGTCTGCCCCCTGTTCGTGTTGCCTCCTGTCTCACCAGACTCTCCTCTGGCACCACCACCTTGGTCACCCCTCCCTGCCTCGTCTCCGAGGCATGGCCTCCCGTGTCCTTGTCACTGGTCTTCCCCGGTCGCTCCCTCCCCTTCCCCCGGGGCCTGCCCCTACCTGCGTTCCTTACGTCGAGGGGCGGCAGCGCGCCGCTCCTCACTCCTCCGAGTTCCCTCCGACGGAGGCTCCCCTGCAGACTCTTCACATGGACGTGTGGGGCCCCGCCCGCGTCCGTGGACAGGGTCACGAGCGCTACTTTCCGCTGGTCGTTGACGACTACTCGCGTTACACCACAGTCTTCCCCTTGTGCCGCAAGGGTGAGGTCACTGAGGTGCTGATCGACTGGATCAGCGCTGCCTGTCATCAGCTCAGCGAGAGTTTCGGCTCGGACCTTCCTGTTCTGCGTCTGCACTCCGACAGAGGTGGAGAGTTTTCCTCCGACCTTCTGCGAGCCTTCTGTCGTGCGGAGGGCATCCGCCAGACGTTCACGCTTCCGGCCTCTCCGCAGCAAAATGGGATTGTTGAGCGCCACATTGGCATGGTCATGGATGTCGCTCGTACGTCCATGATCCATGCGGCTGCTCCCCATTTTTTGTGGTCGTTCGCGGTTCAGTACGCTGCGCATCAGCTCAACCTCCAGCCCCGGGTCTCCATGCCGGAGACCACACCTACTCTACAGTGGACGGGGAAGGTTGGCGATGCGTCTGCGTTCCGTGTCTAGGGATCTCGAGCTTTCGTCCGCGACTTGTCTGCGGACAAGCTGTCCTCCCGTGCTGTTCCCTGCGTCTTCCTTGGCTTCCCCCCTGACGCGCCCAGTTGGCAGTTTTACCACCCCACCTCGCGCCATGTTCTGTCCTCACAGGACGTCACGTTTGACGAGTCGGTTCCTTACTACCGTCTCTTCCCCTACCGCACTGCCCCCCTTTCCCTCCCGCCGCTCTTTCTCGCACCTGGTCCTCCCCCGGTAGACCCCCTCCCCCCTCAGGGTCCTGCCCCCTCAGGTGTGTCCCAGGTAGACGCAGTCGAGCCTGTCGAGGTCGCTGTTGACTCTGGTGCTGCTAGGGGTGCTGAGCCTGTGGGTGCCGGGTCTGGGGGTGCTGAGCCTGAGCGTGTGGAGCCTGGGGGTGCTGAGTCTGGGGGTGCTGAGCCTTGGGGTGCTGAGCCTGGGGTTGCTAAGTCTGGGGGTGCGGAGCCTGAGGGTGCTGAGCCTGCGCGTGTGGAGTCTGGGGATGCTGAGCCTGGAGGTCCTTCGGGTGCTTCGTCCCGTCGGGAGCCACTCTCTCCACAGCGCGTGTGAAGTCAGAGGGTGCTTACCCTTTCCATCACCTCGCCCCATTCTCCCTCCTTCCATCTGTTAACGGGAATGGAGTGTTGGCCCCGCCCTCGCTTGGGCAATGCCGACGACTTGGTCGGATGTATGGGAGTAGCAGCCGACCGTTCACAGTGGGAGAGCTGCTCGACAGGCTTCGTCGAGCTGCAGGGGACCGACAGGGAGCTCGACAGCTGCAACTGACTAGTCTGGGCGACGAGTGGGACGTCGACCAGGTCCTGCAGCTCGACCGGGAGGTCTCCGGAGCATCCCGTCGACCTGCAGCTCGACCGGGAGGTCTCCGGAGCATCCCGTCGACCTGCAGCTCGACCGGGAGGTCTCCGAAGCATCCCGTCGACCTGCAGCTCGACCGGGAGGTCTCCGGAGCATCCCGTCGACCTACAGCTCGACCGGAAGGTCTCCGGAGCATCCCGTCGACCTACAGCTCGACCGGGAGGTCTCCGGAGCATCCCGTCGACCTGCAGTTCGACCAGGAGGTCGACGGAGCAGTCCGTCGACCTGGCAAGTGAGCAGCGGTCGACGAGGGGAGCTCGGCGACAACCGCTGACTGTTCCGGTCGACGGAAGGGGTCCGTCGACCAGAGGGTAGCTCGACGGGAGCTGTGGTCGACCAGGGGCGCCTGGTAGTCAACCAGAGGGACCTGGGGGTCGACCAGTAGCAGTGATGGTCGACCGGAAGCACCTGGTGGTCGACCGGGTCGATCGGGTAACCTGCTCGACGAGTTCTGCGGAGGCACGCGAACGTCGTCGAGGTCGCGATGGCGAAGGCGACTGCGGGCTGGTATCCCGAAGTCGATGTGGCTCGTCAGGCGCAGACAACAGCCGATGGATGCCCAACGAGGCAAGTCGGGCCAATCGTCTGCGCGCACCTGCGAGCGTGCGCACTGCTGTATTCTACGGGGCAATGCTGGACAGCCGCTCTGCTGCAGCGTTGGCACGCCGTCGACCTGCTCTGTTGGCAGGTCGCCCTTCTGCAGTGCTGGCGCGGCTCCTCTACGCAACGCTGGCAGGCGGTTGACCGAGCTGTGCTGGCGGTCGACCAGGCTCGCTGCAGGGTTGCTAGGCGCCTGATGTAGTCATTATGTCATTGCTTGTTCAATCATTCTGTAATTCCAACTTTGCTAGTGGAAACTCTTGCCGATTTCTCCCGTGAATCGCCATGGTCGACCCTGTCATTGATGCGGGCGTAGCGGACACCTTGGAGGCACGTTTGGCTGATGCGAGGAGACGCCACGCGGATGGCGAGTACGGGACGATCTCCTTGGTGATCGCCGAGTTGGGCATCCGGTCGCAGTGGGCGACGGAACACCCTTCCCGTCCTGCTTCTCCTCAACCGGTGCGCAACGAAGGTGGCGTCGACGAAGAGGTCGACGGTGGTGCACGAGTCAGCGGCAGCAACGGCACGAGGCAGAGAGGGGTGATCAAGGTCGATGGTGGTGTCGACCGAATCCAGGCGCGAGTGCAGCGGTCGACGGCGGCTGCAGGCAGCTCGCGTGCCGACGTCGATGTTCGACGTCGCTCTCCTCTACGAAGCGGTGGGGGGCTCTCGGCGACGACGCATGTGACTGCAGGCGGGATTGCACCGGCGTATGGCTACTTCAAATTCTCACCGGACCGGATCACCGTTGCACCGCTGCAAGGTCGACGGGACCTCATCACCTGGAGGGAGTCGATAGAACCTCAGCTGGAGGTCGCCGGGCTGAAGGGCTTCGTCGACGGCACCGTGCCAACTCCACCCGAGGAGGATGTCGAGCTGCGTGGGGAGTTTCGTTCAGCTCATCTGCTCACCTTCATGGTCATCTCGAGGTGCTGCTCGCCGGTGGTGCAGCTAGCGCTCAGGAGCTGTCGAGAGTGACTGGATGCTGGTCACCAGGCGTGGCGCTTCATCATGTCGACGTACCAGGCCAGGGACGACCTGTACATCGGACAGCTGGAGGAGAAGATGACTCACATTCGGATGGGCGAGCAGGAGTCGGCGACGGACTACTGCAACCGTGCTCGACGGATCCTAGCTGAGATGAGGATGGCGGGTGCCGAATACTCGACGGCGTCCTACATCACCCACGTCCTCAAGGGCCTGCCGCGCAGCTACAACCTCATGAAGAGGTTTATGATGGTGCCCGGCACACGTGAGTCCCTCGACGAGGACTCCCTCACCAGCTACATCCTCCAGGATGAGGCGATGCAGGAGGCAGAACAGCCTACGGAGTTCCTTCCGCAGGCGAGTTACGCCGCACCGACGAAGCCTTATCGTCAGCAGGAGCAGCGCAGGAAGCCGGGCGGAGGTGGTAGCGGAGGTGGGCGGTCGACGAAGGACGTCGACGAGAAGCGGTCGACGCGGGACAAGGGTTGACGAGGTGGTGGTCGACGGCGGGAGTGCTGGATCTGCGGCGACCCCGACCATCTCTCCTTCGAGTGCCCCGACCGCGATGACAACGACGAGGACGACAACAAGGGAGGCCGCGGTCGATCTGCCAGTCGTCGCCCCCGTCGAGATGAGAAGTTGTGTAAGGAGAAGCAAGCGTCGAAGAAGACGTCGTCGACGAAGGACGTCGACAGCTCCAGCGGCAAGAGCCGAGGCGACAGGGAGGCGTCGTGCTCGATGGTCGGCATGGTGGAGCCGACGGTCTCGCTGGCGCCGGAGGCTGGCGAGGACTTCCAGGCGGTGGCGGTAGCTGTGCAGGCCAACCCGATGGCGGTGCTGCTCGACAGCGGGTGCTCCCACCACCTGATGGGGACGAAGTCGGTCTTCGTCGACATGGGGCCGAGCGACGGGGTGAAGCACGTGCGTGGGTTCAACGGGGCATTGCAGCCTGTCGAGGGCCGCGGAACCATCGCTCTGCAAGGAGAGGCCGGGAAGCAGGTCTTCATCCCCGACGTACTCTACGTTCCGGGCGTACAGGCGAACCTGCTGTCTGCCGGCCAGCTGAAGGAGAGCGGAGTGCTGCTGCAAGGCGATGGCGACGAGATGCTGCTCGTCGCTGCGAGCGGGGAGGTACTCGGTCGAGCACGCTACACCGGACGGGTACTCTGCACCGACCTTCGCCCCTGCTCGACGCAGTCGTCGTCGACCGAGGTGGTGGCTCTGCGGACGATCGTCTCGGCGACGAAGACGACCCCCGATAGGATGCATGCGCGGCTCGCACACGTCAGCGTCGACACGATCAAGAGCTCGGCGAAACATGATGTTGCTGATGGGCTCGACATCACGTCGTCGACCGGAGCAGACCCGCCGTGTGTCTCGTGCGTCGGAGGAAAGCTGGCGCGGCACACCTTCCCCGCCAAGGGCTCGGACGCAGCGGAGGCGCTAGCTGTCGTGCACATTGACTTGTGCGGGCCATTTCGGGTGGCTGCCAAAGATGGCAGCTTGTACTTCTTGTTGCTGAAGGATCGCCATACTCGATTTGTATGGGCAATGCCGGTCGCTAAGAAGAGCGACGTGCTGCGGGAGTTCCAGCGGTGGCTGGTGCTCGTGGAACGGCAGACGAAGAAGTCGGTGTTGTCGCTTCGCTCCGATCGAGGAGGGGAGTTCCTCGGCAAGGCGTTCACCGACTTCGTCGACGGGAAGGACATCGTCCACGACCTGACGTGCCCCTACACTCCGCAGCAGAATGGGATGGCTGAGCGGGAGATGCGCACGGTCGTCGAGTCTGTGCGGACGATGCTGCTGCACATGGGCGTGCAGCATCACTGGTGGCACCTTGCTCTTCGACAGGCGGTCTGGGTGCGCAACTGCTTGGAGCGGTCGACGACGCCGCCGGGGACGACTCCGTACCAGCTGCTGACCGGGACGAAGCCTGACCTCACGCTGGCGCGGGTGTGGGGCTGCATGGTGCAGTTCCTGGTTCCTGACCAGCAGCGCGGTGGGAAGCTGGCGCCGAAGGCTCGCTGGGGGCTTCACCTGGGCGTGTCGCCGGAGAGCAAGGGCTGGGAGGTGCTCGACCTGACCGACAACAAGGTGGTCACGTCGGTCGAGGTGATCTTCTATGAGACGCTGTCGCTTGAGGTGTGGAAGGCGACATATGGGCCGGCGTCGGAGCGGACGCAGGCGCACCCACCGACGGACACCTCGACGGCGACGATTCCGTTGCTCGCCGAAGTCGACGAGCCTGTTGTTGAGGATGTTGTGGAGGTTCTTCCCCCTCCCCCTGTCCTTGCTCCTCCGTTCCCCGTCGCAGATCGGCCTGGGTCGGCACCTGTGTCGACCACCGACGATGAGGGGAGCCTTGAGGCGTCGCCTGTGGCGCCGGCCCATGGCATCGCCGGCGGTCGACAAGGCGTCAAGCTCGTCGACCAGGATGGGAAGCCGTCGGCAACAGAGGAGCAGCAGACAGGGGAGCCGGTCGAACAGGAGGCAACAGCAGCGGTGCAGCCGACAGGGGAGCAGCAGCCGGGGCGGTCGACAGGGGAGCTGTCGAAGTCAGCAGCAGACGAGCAGCCGGTCGAAGGGTCGAAGCAGCTGGTCGACGACGAGGACGTCGATGAGGAAGGGGAGCAGTCGGCGGGTGAGGAGTCAACCGAAAGCGACGTGGTGGAAGTGCCGATCACGAAGCCTTAGCTGCGACGAACAGGTCGAGCTCAACGGCCACCGGAGCGGCTGAGCTTCCACGCCTGCCTACCGCCAGCTGCCTTCACCACGGTGTTCGACGAGGTCGACGATGACCTGTTGTACGACGACGCCGAGGAGGATGAAGACCTACCGGAGCTCGACCCCGACATGCATGCCGACCCCGAACACCGCTGGGACATCGCCACGATGACGGTGAAGGAGGCGCTGTCTAGCTGGAAGGGCGAGGCGGTGAAGGCCGCCATGGAAGAAGAGATTCGCAGCCTCATCGGCATGGGCACTTGGGAGCTGGTCGAACGCCCACGTGGGGTGCTGACGACCAAGTACCGCATTGACGACACCGTCGAGCGCGAAAAGGCAAGGCTGGTCGTGAAGGGCTTCACGCAGGTGTACGGTGCCGACTACGACGAGACGTACTCGCCGGTGAGCAGCTACGTCACGCTGAGGATCTTCCTCAGCATCGTCGCCGTCCTCGACCTCAACCTGATGCAGCTCGACATGAAGAACGCTTTCCTGCAGAGCAAGCTCGACAGGGTGCTCTACATGTACCAGCCGGACTACTTCGACGATGGGACCGGCCGGGTGTGTAAGCTGCTGAAGAGCCTTTACGGGCTGAAGCAGTCGCCGCTGCTGTGGTACAGGGCTCTTGACGGAGTGCTGCTGGGCGCTGGCTGGAAGAAGAGTCAGGTCGACGAGGCGCTCTACTTCAAGACCGGCGGCGACGGAGTGACCTGCTGGGTGCTGGTCTACGTCGACGACCTGCTCGCCGCTAGCAGCAGCATCGTGATGCTGAAGGAGCTGAAGGAGCTGCTGGAGGCCGCCTTCGAGCTGCGCGAGATCTCGCCGGTGGTGAAGTACCTTGGGCTGGAGATCGTGCGCGACAGGCCGGCCAGGAAGCTGTGGCTTCACCAGCAGGGCTACGCCGACAAGCTGCGCAGGCGCTTCATCGACGAGGAGCGGGGCGGTCGAGTCCCGAAGACGCCGGTCTCGGTCGACGCCTACGCTCAGCTGACGTTCGACGACGAGGAGGCTCAGGAGCGCGAAGAGGAGGAGTACAAGCAGAAGGTCGGCTCGCTGCACTTCGCGGCGACGACGACAAGGCCTGACATCGCGTTCGCCTGCAGCAAGCTGGGGAGCGGCCTCACGGTGAGGAGCGACCAGCATTGGCGCGAGGTCGACCGCTGCCTCGCCTACCTCGCCGACACCCGCGACACTGCCCTGGAGTTCGGCGGTGAACCAGAATCGTTGGAGCTGATCGGCTACGTCGATGCCGACGACGCGGGCGACAAGCAGAACCGGACGAGCACGGGAGGCTACGTGTTCGTCTACGGAGGGGTCGCCGTCTCCTGGTCGAGCTCGCGCATCAAGTGCGCGACATTGTCATCGACCGAGTCGGAGTACGTGGCGGCCACGGATGTCGGCAAGGAAGGGCGTCGACTTCGTTTCCTCCTTGCGGAATTCAAGCTGCTCGACGCTGGGAAGCCGACCATCCTCCACGTCGACAACAAGTTGGCAATCACGGTCGCTGAAGGCTTGGGGTTGACAGGCAACCTCAAGCACACGGAGCGACGCTACGCCTGGCTGCAGCACATGGTGAGGCGCGGGAAATTCGGGCTGAAGTACATCCCGACCACCGAGCAGCCGGCGGACTTCCTGGCGAAGGCGCTGCATTTTTCGGCTTTCAACCGGTGCTCTGTCGCCATCGGACAAGTTCGTCTGGCCGACGTCGGCGACGGCGACGACGAGGTGCAGCAGTAGGTGCCGTGCCCATCTCCACGGCTGGTGCGGTGACGGCGTGCTGTGTGTGGGGTGCACGCCGAGGACGAGTTTTCTCCGTGGAGTACTGCCACGTGGGCTGGAGGCCCAAGCGTGAGCGCGGCAGGGGAGTGTTAACGGGAATGGAGTGTTGGCCCCGCCCTCGCTTGGGCAACGCCGACGACTTGGTCGGATGTATGGGAGTAGCAGCCGACCGTTCACAGTGGAAGAGCTGCTCGACAGGCTTCGTCGAGCTGCAGGGGACCGCTGTGGTGTTGCTGTCGACCAGGGAGCTCGACAGCTGCAACTGTTTAGTCTGGGCGATGAGTGGGACGTCGACCAGGTCCTGCAGCTCGACCGGGAGGTCTCCGCAGCATCCCGTCGACCTGCAGCTCGACCGGGAGGTCTCCGGAGCATCCCGTCGACCTGCAGCTTGACCGGGAGGTCTCAGAAGCATCCCGTCGACCTGCAGCTCGGCGACAACCGCTGACTGTTCCGGTCGACGGAAGGGGTCCGTCGACCAGAGGGTAGCTCGATGGGAGCTGTGGTCGACCAGGGGCGCCTGGTAGTCAACCAGAGGGACCTGGGGGTCGACCAGTAGCAGTGATGGTCGACCGGAAGCACCTGGTGGTCGACCGGGTCGATCGGGTAACCTGCTCGACGAGTTCTGCGGAGGCACGCGAACGTCGTCGAGGTCGCGATGGCGAAGGCGACTGCGGGCTGGTATCCCGAAGTCGATGTGGCCCGTCAGGCGCAGACAACAGCCGATGGATGCCCAACGAGGCAAGTCGGGCCAATCGTCTGCGCGCACCTGCGAGCGTGCGCACTGCTGTATTCTACGGGGCAACGCTGGACAGCCGCTCTGCTGCAGCGTTGGCAAGCCGTCGACCTGCTCTGTTGGCAGGTCGCCCTTCTGCACTGCTGGCGCGGCTCCTCTACGCAACGCTGGCAGGCGGTTGACCGAGCTGTGCTGGCGGTCGACCAGGCTCGCTGCAGGGTTGCTAGGCGCCTGATGTAGTCATTATGTCATTGCTTGTTTAATCATTCTGTAATTCCAACTTTGCTAGTGGAAACTCTTGCCGATTTCTCCCGTGAATGTGCAAGCACTAAGGAACCAAGCAAAGCTACGATCACCTCTAGTAGTTCGTGCCGACCCCCGTAGTCTAGCTCACTACCGTTGTAGAGTGACTCTCCGCACCATCATCCCGCCCCATTCTACCGCTTTCCATCACCCCGCCCTATTCTCCCGCTTTCCATCACCTCGCCCCATTCTCCCGCTTTCCATCACCCCGCCCCACTCTCCCTCCTTCCATCACCCCGCCCCATTCTCTCGCTTTCCATCACCCCGCCCCATTCTCCCACTTTCCATCACCCCGCCCCATTCTCCCACTTTCCATCACCCCGCCCCATTCTCCCGCTTTCCATCACCCCGCCCCATTCTCCCGCTTTCCATCACCCCGCCCCATTCTCCCGCTTTCCATCACCCCGCCCCATTCTCCAGCTTTCCATCACACCGCCCCATTCTCACGCTTTCCATCACCCCGCCCCATTCTCCCGCCTTCCATAACCCCGCCCCATTCTCCCGCTTTCTATCACCCTGCCCTATTCTCCCGCTTTCCGTCACCCCGCCCAATTCTCCCTCCTTCCATCACCCCGCCCCATTCTCCCTCCTTCCATCACCTTGCCCCATTCTCCCGCTTTCCGTCACCCCGCCCCATTCTCCCGCTTTCCATCACCCCGCCCCATTCTCCCTCCTATCACCCCGCCCCATTCTCCCTCCTTCCATCACCCCGGCCCATTCTCCCTCCTTCCATCACCCCTCCCCATTCTCCCGCTTTCCATCACCCCGCCCCATTCTCCCGCTTTCCATCACCCCGCCCCATTCTCCCGCTTTCCATCACCCCGCCCCATTTTCCCGCTTTCCATTACCCCGCCCCATTCTCCCGGTTTCCTTCACCCCGCCCCATTCTCCCTCCTTCCATCACCCAGCCCCATTCTCCCTCCTTCCATCACCCCGCCCCATTCTCCCGCTTTCTATCACCCCGCCCCATTCTCCCGCTTTCCATCACCCCGCCTAAGTCTCCCGCTTTCCATCACCCCGCCCCATTCTCCCGCTTTCCATCACCCCGCCCCATTCTCCCGCTTTCCATCACCCCGCCCCATTCTCCCACTTTCCATCACCCCGCCCCATTCTCCCTCCTTCCATCACCCCGCCCCATTCTCCCGCTTTCCATCACCCCGCCCCATTCTCCCGCTTTCCATCACCCCGCTACATTCTCCCGCTTTCCATCAACCCGCCCCATTTTCCCGCTTTCCATCACCCCGCCCCATTCTCCCACTTTCCATCACCCCACCCCATTCTCCCGCTTTTCATCCCCCCGCCCCATTCTCCCGCTTTCCATCACACCGCCCCATTCTCCCGCTTTCCATCACCCCGCCCCACTCTCACTCCTTCCATCATCCCGCCCCATTCTCCCGCTTTCCATCACCCCGCCCCATTCTCCCGCTTTCCATCACCCCGCCCCATTCTCCCACTTTCCATCACCCCGCCCCATTCTCCCGCTTTCCATCACCCCGCCCCATTCTCCCGCTTTCCATCACCCCACCCCATTCTCCCTCCTTCCATCACCCCGCCCCATTCTCCCGCTTTCCATCACCCCGCCCCATTCTCCCGCTTTCCATCACCCCGCCCCATTCTCCCGCTTTCCCATACTAGTGCACTCTGAAACAGTTGTTGTTAGAAGTAGTAGGAGTACGGCCTAGGCTTAGTAGCCTAGGCCACAGTAGGACTAGTAACGAGGAGCCAAGTACGAGCTAGGAATGTGTGTAGGAACAGAATTGAGAAGGAATGATTGAACTAGCAAGCAGCAGGATACAAATAGCAAACCCTAAGGGGCTGTACTCACTATAGAGTACCCCACTGCAGGCTACACAAACAACATAATCTGACACACCCCCATAGCCAAAGTGGGGTGTAATCAGCACAATGAGCAGTCATAGCAATAGTTCATAATTATCAGCAAAGCTAGAGGCTATCACAGAGGGCAAGTGAGGAGGAGGAGGGACTATGAAAGGAGAGAAGATGGGAGGCGACGACTGAAGCTGCAGAAACACGGGCAACAGAAGCGGCTGACACAGTGGCGGCTGACACAGTGGCTACCGAGACAGAGCGCCCCGGAATACTGGAGTAACTGGCTCTGCGGCTACGACGAGCGGCAGAAGCAACGGACCCACGGGCGACTGGTGCAGCAGGCTCTCAGTGGCTACCGAGACAGTGCGTCCCGGAATACAGGAGTAACAGGCTCTGCGGCTGCGACGAGCGGCAGGAGCAACGGACCCACGGGCAACAGGTGCAGCAGGCTCTCTGAGCTACCAGGACAGTGCGCCCCGGACTACAGGTGCTGCGGACGACAAGACAGCAGCCTCCACTCAACCTCCCCCAACAGTCCCACACCCCTCTCACACACCCCCTGCTTCACCCCTAGCTCCACTCCCACATCACCCCCCTAGTGCCACTCCCCATGACTCCCACACCTCCACCCCCCTCAGCGGCAGCTGCAGCAGTGGGAGACGAAAAAGGAGGAGGGGAGAACCCACACCTCTCACCCCCATGCTCGCCACCCCACACCCCAGCCACCGCGGAACGCACGGTGGAATGGGAGCAATGGGCAGCACGGGGGGGGGGGAGGGGGGCGGGGGGGGGGGGGGGGGGGGGGGGGGGGGGGCGGGGGACGGGGCGGGCTTCTGCAGAGGCGGCTCGCGAGGGTCCTGGGGCGGCTGCTGCAGGTGCGGGCTGCTCCAGGGGCGGCTGCTGCAGGTGCGGGCTGCTCCAGGGGCGGCTGCTGCAGGTGCGGGCTGCTCCAGGGGCGGCTGCTGCAGGTGCGGGCTGCTCCAGGGGCGGCTGCTGCAGTGGCGGGCGGCTCCAGGGGTCGCTGCTGCAGTGGCGGGCGGCTCCAGGGGCGGCCGCCGCAGCTGAAAGGCAGAAGGGGGGGGGGGGGGGGAACGCACGGCCCCAAGGGCGCCCCGAGGGGCGACGAGAAGGGAGCCGCGCGGCCCCCCCCCGGGGCGCCGCGACGGGCACCAGGAGTTGAGTGATGCTACCATTCGCATTCACGTCTGTCTGCCTCCCATCATATGTTCGTGCGTTGCATGCGTGTTGTGAGTGTGTGCAAGAATTTGTGTTTTGTGCGGTTTGGTTTTTCTGAGTGTGTGTGTGAATGTTATTTGGCTTGAGCAGATATCTGAAGTGACTCCTCTGCTCAAGAGCTTTCCGAGGAACCAAGTATCGCTTCAATCGGAGCACGAACTAGAAAGTTACGAACGTTGGAGTTCGTATGCTTTTGATATTTGGTTGTGGTGACTATGGGAAGTTGTGGGGTTGACTCAATATGGGGTACAGACTTTTGGGGGTTGGGAAATTCGTCTTTTCTACTGTAGTTGCTGCCAAATGGTTGGGAGAAACCAAACCAGGTTGGCAAGTGTGGCCAAGTTGGGTTGAGGTGGATTGTGGAGGTTGGGATAGTGACAAAGGTCAAAGTTGGGTTGCCTATGGGGAAGGGAATTGTATGGCATGGGGTTTCCTTGGTTGGGGACTCTCTTGGGACCTTCCCTCTCGTCCTCCTCATCCCCTCCTACCTGGCTCTATTGCTACTCTAATTCTCTTGTGTGAACTTGTGTGAACTTTGTGATTGAGTTAAGTTCTTATGGCAGCATACCCCCCTGTGCGCCGAAATTGATAAGTCGAGATTTACTTCACCTCTTGATACGTTTCAACTTGGGAATTGTAGCCACGGAGTAGGGCTACAACATATATGAGTTTAGTGAAGTTTAGACTGTGCACTTTTCGTCGACGGCGTTTCTTGTGAGCGCAACTATTCTGTCCAGAAATAGGGACCAACGATTTTGAGAAATTTAGGCACCTAATCTTCATAGACTCCGTCCTTAGTCTCTAACAAGTGGTATCAGAGCTGATTAAGGACCTTGTGGGGAGTCTACTGAAGTGCGAAGACCCTCCTAGACCCACCATGGCCTGTGGGCGTGCCTAAGTGGAGTTCTGGAGGTTGGATGTGACTTCCGCTAAGGGGAAACTCTGCCGAAATTTCGTTGGCGCTGACACTTGTGAAGATTGTGTGGATCTACATTGTGACCAGCAAAAGGGGGAGCTGAAACCTCTGATTGGGAGCAGAGGAGATGAATCAAGGGAGTGGAGATGCAGCTGAGAAGAGGAGTGAGCCGCCATCATCCAAGATTGAAGCTTTGGATGGCTCCAACTATGAGGAATGGAGCGGGCGGATGCGGAGCGCCTTCAAGCGCTACAAGCTGCTGAAAATTGCAATGGGAGAGGAGAAGATGCCGGGGGAAGGAGATGCCCGCGATCGGTGGATTGAGAAGAGCGCGGTGCTGTACGACCTCATCCTCCAATCGGTCAACAACGACATGTTCCAGCACATCAAGGATTTGGTGGAGTTGGATGATTCCGGACCGAAGGCATGGAAGCTGCTACGCGACGTGATTCAGCCCAACACGCTGCCGATGGTGATTGTGTTGGAGAAGGAGTTGGCTGCCCTCTCCATGAAACCGGGAGATGATGTGAAACCGGTCCTTGACAAGATCAAGGACACCTATGCGAGGATGGCAGCGGCGGGCAGCGAAGTGTCGCAGATGCAACAGTGCACCAAGATCATCTCGGTGCTCGACAACTCGTGGGACAACCTCATCCCCACCCTCAACGTTCAGCAGGACAAATGGACGCCTGAGTGGCTACGGCAGCAGATTCTGCAGGAGGACTTCCGCAGACGCCACACGGGAGGTGGTGCTGCCAACAAAACTGCTGAGGGGTATGGAGCTGCAGGAGGCAGCAGAGGAAGAGGGGGAGGGAGAGGCCGAGGCCGTGGGAGAGGCTTTGGCAGAGGGAGAGGCCGAGGTGACTACAATGAGGGGCATGGGAGCTCTGGTGGCAGGGGGAGCACCCGAATGGAGGGTGCGTGCTGGTACTGCAAGAAGGCTGGACACCCGTGGTTCAAGTGTTTCAGCCGGCCTGAGGGATGGGCCCCTCCAGGCATGAAGCCGCCAAGTGGTGAACGTGCACGCGGTGGCGCTGTGCAAGGTTCAGGTGCACAAGGTGATGGTGCACAAGGTAAAGCCGACCCTGGGATGTTCCTCATGGTTGAGGATGTGCAAGGGAGTGGGGGTGATGTGGGTTCAGTTGGGAAGGTTGTGATGCACCCCCTCACTCACTGGGTGATCGATTCAGGTTGCACGAGTCATATGACCCCACGGGCAGATTTGCTTGATGAGGTAAAACCTCCTGGGAAGATCAAGTTTGTGGCTGCCGCTTCAGGTGCTTTGCTCCCTGTGATTGGTGTTGGGAATGCCAAGGTGATGGGAGCCAATGGAGAGCTTGTGGGGCTTGGGAATGTGCTGTTGGTTGAAGGTTTGTCCGCTAACCTTCTTTCTGTGCGCCGGCTGCAGAAGAGCAAGGCTGAAGTTACCTTCGGCCCAACCAGCTGCCGTGCAAAGCTTGGGAAGTTGCTGCTGTGGAACTTGGAGGAGAAGAGCAGCTGCATCAAGGACTTGTGGCAGCTGCCCATCATCCCTTGGAAGGGGAAACCACCAGCAACGGCAAAGGCAGCGGCAGCGGCTAAAGCAACTGCGGGAGGAGAGGAGACTGCACCAACTGCTGGGGCCCTGGATGCAGTCAAGAAGGTGCAGCAGCCACAACAGCCACATGGTGAGGTGCTTGCTGGTGTGGATGCGACAGCTGCATGGGCAAAGGCTTCATCTGGGAGTGGTGAGGCTGATTGGGAGACGTGGCATGAGAGGCTGTGCCATGTGAACATTCCTATGCTGCAGAAGTTGGTAAAGGATGGGTGCTTGAAGGGGCTGGAGGTGAAGGGGGGAGCAAAGGAGATTGGGAGCTGCCCTACCTGCCTTGAGACCAAATTCACGAAGTTTCCCTTCAGCAGCAGCACAGGACCAGCCAAGGCACCACTTGAACTAGTGCACATAATTGTGGTGGGCCCCACGAGGGCCCTTTCTCTCTCGGGCAGCCGCTACTTCTTGACGATTGTGGACGACCACACGCGTGCGGTATGGGTGTACCCTCTCAAGACTAAGGGGGAGGTGGCAGCGGCTGTTCTTAAGGAGTGGATGCCGAGAGCACAAAGGGAAAGCGGACACAAGGTGAAGGTGATCCGCACTGACAACGGAGGAGAGTTCATCGGCGCTGATTTTGAGAAGGAGCTGAAGCGGAAGGGGATCCAGCATCAGCTCACAGTGCCTTACAACCCTCAGCAGAATGGCGTGGCTGAGCGGTTCAACCGGACCCTGCAGGAAGGTGCTCGCACTCTCCTTGGGCGTGCAGGGCTGCCGGATCCGTTTTGGGTGACAGCACTGCGGCAGGTCGTTGTTGTGAAGAACAGGGTGCTGGCGACTGTGGGGGACAAGCAGTGGGTCCCCTACACCAAGTGGTATGGGATTGCACCAGCTGTGAACATGCTGAGAGCCTTTGGGTGCATGGTGGTGTTTCATGTGCCTAAGGAGAAGAGGGGAAAACTGGAAGCTTCTGGGAGATGGGGTGTGCACTTGGGGCTTGCTAAGGATCACAAGGGCTGGCTGATTTGGGACTTGACCAGCCAGCAGCTGACTGTGTCAAGGGATGTGAAGTTCCTTGAGTCCTTGTACTACAAGGAGTGGAAGCAGCAGCAGCAGCAGAAGCTTCCAACGACACCGCTAATTGTCGAGGCCGATGAGGTGCAGCGGCCTTCAAGGCAAGTGGAGGTTTCTGTCTCTGAGAATGAGATCTCTGGGGTGACAGAGGATGGGGGAGAACCTGAGGTGGAGGAGCAGCAGCAGCAGCAACAGCAGCAGCAGCCGCAGCAGCAGGAGGAGCAAGGTGCTCCACAAGGTGCCGGACGTACGGCTGACCGTCCTAGGAGGGATGTGCGCCCTCCTAACAGGCTGACCTATGCAAGCCGTGGCAAGCCAAAGGTGGTAAGGGCTGGGAGTGTGGCTGAGCAGTGTGATGAGGATGAGATAGCACACTGCTACTGGGCAGCCGTCCCTGAGCCCAAGACGCTAGCTGAGGCATTGAGCGGGCCCGATGCTGAAAAGTGGAAGCAGAGTGTGAAGGAGGAGTATGATTCTCTGCTAGAGAATGAGACGTGGGAGCTGTGTGAGCTGCCACCTGGGAAGAAGGCCATTTCTTCCAAGCTGATTTTCAGGCACAAGTACGGACCTGATGGGGCGCTGACCCGCTACAAGTCAAGGCTTGTGGCTAAGGGGTTTCAGCAGACAAAGGGAAAGGACTTCAACGAGCTCTATGCTCCTGTGGGGAAAGGCACAACACTTTGGGTGTCATTGGCAATGGCAGCATACCGTGGATGGCGGGTGAAGCAGATGGACATCACCACCGCCTTCCTCAATGGGATCATTCTGGAGGAGCTGTACATGTTACAGCCTGAGGGTTTGGATGATGGGAGCGGCAGGGTGTGCAGGCTGAAGAAGGCCATCTATGGCCTGAAGCAGGCTCCTCGTGCATGGTACCACAAGTTAGAGGAGACTCTGCTGGCTGGGGGTTTCAAGAAGAGTGAGTGTGATCACAGCTTGTTCCTGATGCAGGAGAAGGAGCAGTTTCTCATGCTCCTGGTGTATGTGGATGACATCCTGCTCTTCTCTGAGTCGTCTGCAATGATTGAGCATGTGGAGGAGATGCTGGAGATGCAGTTTAAGTGCTCCAAGATGGGAGATGTGAAGTACTATTTGGGCATGCATGTGGAGAGGGACCTTGACAAGGGAGTGTTGAGGTTGCACCAGAGAAAGTATTGTGAGGGGCTGGCTGAGAAGTATGGGCTGCAAGATGGAGGAAAGCCAGCCACCCCACTGCCTTCGGGGTTCACTGTGGAGCCCTGTGCTGAAGAGGAGGTGGTGGGTGAGAGTGACAGGAAGCTGTTTCATTCCATGGTGGGGGCACTCAATTATGCGGCTAACCACACGCGGCCTGACATTGCCTTTGCTACATCCAGGCTTGCAAGTGTGGTTTCACGCCCCAGTCATGAGCAGCTGGAAGCGGCCAAGAGGTTGGTCCGCTATGTGAGTGCAACGGCATCAGTGGGTTTGGAGTACAGTGCTGTGAGGCAGAGGCTGCAGAGGAGTGCAGCTGATTTGAGCAAGGGGGAGATGCTCCTGACCTGCTACACTGACGCTAGCTTCAACTCTGTGAAGGCGGATGGCACCAGCATTGGAGGCTATGTGTGCCTGTTTGGAGGTGGTGCAGTGAGCTGGCGCAGTAAGAAGCAGAATGAGGTGGGGCAGTCCTCGTGTGAGACAGAGTACATGGCCCTGCATCATGGGGCAAAGGAGGTGGTGTGGCTGAGGCGTTTGTTGGAGGAGATCGGAGTGTGCCAAAAGGAGCCAACTGTGATTTTCTGTGACAACGAGTCGGCTGTGAAGCTTGCTAAGAATGCTTGCCTTCATGGGCTGACGAAGCACATCAGGCCTAAGTGGCATTGGGTGAGGAGGCTCCTGGACAAGGAGGTGCGGCTGGAGATTGTGAAGACCCATCAGCAGGCGGCTGACATTCTCACCAAGCGCCTGGCTGAATCTGAGCATTGGAAGGGCATGAAGCTTGCTGGGATGAGTGTGCATTGAGGATGCATGCTTGAGCTATGGCATGTGGGATGATGGTTGGCAGCCAGAGGGGGAGTTTGTTGAGTGATGCTACCATTCGCATTCACGTCTGTCTGCCTCCCATCATATGTTCGTGCGTTGCATGCGTGTTGTGAGTGTGTGCAAGAATTTGTGTTTTGTGCGGTTTGGTTTTTCTGAGTGTGTGTGTGAATGTTATTTGGCTTGAGCAGATATCTGAAGTGACTCCTCTGCTCAAGAGCTTTCCGAGGAACCAAGTATCGCTTCAATCGGAGCACGAACTAGAAAGTTACGAACGTTGGAGTTCGTATGCTTTTGATATTTGGTTGTGGTGACTATGGGAAGTTGTGGGGTTGACTCAATATGGGGTACAGACTTTTGGGGGTTGGGAAATTCGTCTTTTCTACTGTAGTTGCTGCCAAATGGTTGGGAGAAACCAAACCAGGTTGGCAAGTGTGGCCAAGTTGGGTTGAGGTGGATTGTGGAGGTTGGGATAGTGACAAAGGTCAAAGTTGGGTTGCCTATGGGGAAGGGAATTGTATGGCATGGGGTTTCCTTGGTTGGGGACTCTCTTGGGACCTTCCCTCTCGTCCTCCTCATCCCCTCCTACCTGGCTCTATTGCTACTCTAATTCTCTTGTGTGAACTTGTGTGAACTTTGTGATTGAGTTAAGTTCTTATGGCAGCATACCCCCCTGTGCGCCGAAATTGATAAGTCGAGATTTACTTCACCTCTTGATACGTTTCAACTTGGGAATTGTAGCCACGGAGTAGGGCTACAACATATATGAGTTTAGTGAAGTTTAGACTGTGCACTTTTCGTCGACGGCGTTTCTTGTGAGCGCAACTATTCTGTCCAGAAATAGGGACCAACGATTTTGAGAAATTTAGGCACCTAATCTTCATAGACTCCGTCCTTAGTCTCTAACACCAGGGAGGGCGCCGCGACGAGCCCCCAGAGCCGCCTCGACGGGCGACGGGGAGGGTGCCGCGCGGGCCCCCCGAAGTCGCCTCGACGGGCGACGGGGAGGGCGCCGCGCGGGCCCCCCGAAGTCGCCTCGACGGGCGACGGGGAGGGCCGCGCACGGCCCCCGAAGTCGCCTCGACGGGCGACGGGAGGGGACCGCGCGCGGCCCCCGTGGTCGCCACGACGGGCGACTGGTGGGGAGGCCGCGCGGGCCCCCAAGGTCGCCTCGACGGGCGACAGGAGGGGAGGCCGCGCGGATCCCCGAGGTCGCCTCGACGGGCGACGGGAGGGGAGGCCGCGCGGGTCCCCGAGAGCGCCTCGACGGGCGCTTCGACGGGAGGGGACCGCGGAGGCCCCCCCAAGGGCACCACGACGGGCGCCACGGAAGGGAAAACCGCCAGGCGCCCCGAGCGCGCGGCGGGCAGAAATTAGGGTTTCGCCGCCGCGCACCACGGGGCGCGCGGCGGACAGTGCGGCAGCGGAAGCGGGTGGTGGGCCCATACACAGGAAGGCGGCAGACATGCCGCCCTCTGATACCATGTCAGAAGTAGTAGGAGTACGGCCTAGGCTTAGTAGCCTAGGCCACAGTAGGACTAGTAACGAGGAGCCAAGTACGAGCTAGGAATGTGTGTAGGAACAGAATTGAGAAGGAATGATTGAACTAGCAAGCAGCAGGATACAAATAGCAAACCCTAAGGGGCTGTACTCACTATAGAGTACCCCACTGCTGGCTACACAAACAACATAATCTGACAGTTGTTCCCGTAAGCACTTCAATAAAAACCATCCGAATATGGTATTTTGTAGGAACGTTTTGCCGCTTAACCAAAATTGACAAACAAGGATTCAAGTTGTATACATTTGAGTTATGGTATGCTCGTGATATATGTGTGGTGCTGTAATGATGGTAACATGAAAGTGCAACCCGAATTATTTAGGATGGCAATAAGTGTTGTATTCAATAGTTGTTCAGTATGCCTACTCAAGTGTTTTCAGAAGTTATCTATACTTAGATCAGCACATTTCTCCTCGGATCAATGGAGACAGCGGGTGTCAGAAGATAATTTCCTTGACCAATCAACGACGAGTAACAGCACAGATGCGAGAGTGGGAGACTTCCCCATCTTCTCCCATTTTGCCCAGACCTTTGTCATCCACAGACTAGAGTCTGAGAGTGGATCAGCTCAACCTTCAGATCTCAACGCAGTTGCTTGCCTAGATTCTTTATCCACGGCTGAGATTCCCTCGCTCTTAGTGGTGGGAACGAGAGCTTCGAATTCAAACCATTGGGCTTGCCGCGTTCCAAACTGACACGACGACTCTGCGCCTCTAGATCGGGCGACAATCGACGGTTCCTAGGCCACGGGGTCCAACGTTCACCAGCGAAATCCCGCTACACATGATGTTCGTTTGACTAACCCAAGGTTGCCTTGTGAAGGGGGATTTTAAATGATTCTAGTCATTTCGCAAATTTCGTCAACGTGGCACCTAGCAAAAAAGGGCTTATAAAAAAAAAAAAAAAAAAAAAATCCTTCCCTGACCGGCTGATTCATGTCACACGCGGACGATTCTCAACCAGCCATCGATGTGGAATCTCGTATCTCCCTGTCATGGACAAAAATAAAGCCTGACCGGACCAACCATTCGGAGCCACCGTCACTTTTCCTCTCGACCCAACACAGCCGGTTAGCCTGTCGACCAATGCGGAACTTGCTAGGGTTGCCGTGACGAAACACGCAAAGGTCTGAACCTACGGCTCAGATCTGAGTTACCAAGAGAGTTTCAGTCAATCCAGTGATTCTGGACGGTAGATCTGAAGAGGATTGTTGTGAGGAGAGGAGAGGAGAGGCAGTTGGTGACCCCTCCGCCTCATTCCAGCGTGACCGTCGTCTCTCGCCTCATTCTCGCCTGAGCCTCGGATTTCACACCGCTTTCGCCTCTTGCTCTCGTTTTCTCACGCTCAGCTTCTTCTGCTCGTTTTCTTAGAGCTGTTGCGACTGCGGAAAGGCGAGCCGCTAGGAATATCATTTTTTATTCAGGCCTGGCTTGATGTAGAAGCTGCGTTAACGGGAAGAGGAGATCGCATGTCAGGAGAGGAAATGGCGTGTCGGAAGAGGAAATGGCGTGTCGGAAGAGGAAATGGCGTGTCGGAATAGGAAATCACGCGTGAAGCCTGGAAACTTTGACTACGAGAGAACTAAGTGCGAGGATGGCGGTTTTCGTATGGAAGGTACGTCTGAGTGCTAGTGCTTTTCTCCACGTATATCCGAGTCTTTTTAGTGGTGGAGTATGCTTTCGTTTTAGCACACGCAAGATTGTTTAGTGGCGCGCCTGACGTGACGACGTCTGCATGTTGCAGGTTTGTTCCGATCCGAGACGACAAGTCGCTGAATGGGAAAAGAACATCGTCTCGTCCCTGGGACAAGTAGCAGGGAGGCCACATGTCGCTGAACCACCATCTCGTTCTCCGTGCGATTTCGGGGAGTGCGTGCGAGTTACAAATTCGCTTTGTCTGGCAGCTCAGGTATTTCGCTAAACCACACCTGTAAATTTAGTCAATTTCCCCTGCATGTCAAGCGTTCGCTTTTCCGTTTCACGTTTCAATCTTGATGAGCAAATTCACCAATCGACCCCGTACATAGTCGCATTTCAGTTTCACGTTTCAACTCTGCAATACTAGATTCCGACTTTCAACTTCGCAGATCGATTTCGTATCACAGCACTTCGTTTCGCGAGCTGCTTCCCTGATGAACGTTTCCCGATCGATTTCACACATGGTTGTCGCCGCGTCTGTCCACCCACTGCAGGCCGCCGTGCGTCACGCCGTGCGTCAACCCCCCGGATGGGTGCCACGCTGGTGGGTGCCGTTGAACCACTCTGGCGACCTGCGATTTCGGGCCCACTCTCTTCCGTCACTCGCGGCCGCTCTCCACCCAACCCACCCACAGCTAAGCTAAGTACATCTCCCTTCTCAACCCTCGCACTTGTGTGGGCTTTCATGCACTATACTGCACACTCCCCTTCCTTACTGCCCTCTGTCGTTTCTGCTGTTGCAGTCCATTCATGCAAGCATCATTCGTGCATTTTCTTCACCCTGATTTGCTTATAACCTCAACGCCCTCCCCACTCCTCTGATCCGCTTCTCCTGACGTACATGCACTGTCGTTTCTGTTGTTGCACGTGTGTTTGACACTTTTCTCCATTGCAAACCCTCTTACTTTCGGCAGCCTTTCCTTTCCACCCTGCCCGCCCTCCCATCCCTACCCTGCCAGGCCTTCACAAGCCAGGGGGACGGCAGCAGGCGAGCAGCAGGCGAGGGGAGCACCAGGGCGGGCAGCAGGAGCGCGGGCAGCGGGGCAGCAGCGCCGGCCTCATCAACGGTTGAGGTTGCAGTATCGCACCTGCCACCTCACTCCACTCGAGCCCACTCCCCCTCATGTTCAGGTTCAGGTGCAGGTTCAGGTTGGTAGCGGCTCTTGTGGGGTTGTGGTTGGCGTCACATGCACTGTCGTTTCTGCTGTTGCACGTGTGTTTGACACTTGTCTCCTTTGCAACCCCTCTTACTTTCGGCTGCCTTTTCTCTCCGCTCTCCCCGCCCTCCCATCCCTACCCAGCCAGGCCTTCACAAGCCAGGAGGAGGGCAGCAGGCGAGCAGCGGGCGAGGGGAGCACCAGGGCGGGCAGCAGAGGCGGGGAAGGCAACAGAGGGATCACTGGAGGAGAAGGGGAGGGGAGGGAGGGATGAGGCAACAGCCCTGTTGGCGGCTCTTCATCTGCCAGTTAAGTCACTCTTCCTCATATTCGTCCCTCACCTTTGCTTGCTGCGCATTGTTCATACTCCTTGCTTTCTCTTTGCCGCTGAAACTTTCGCCAATGGTTGGGGCCAGCCTCACAAGCCACAGACTCTCCCACTGACTTCCGGTAAGCTCATCGGCTCAGGTTCAGGTTTGCCCACAGGCCCCTCAGGTTCAGGTTCAGGTTCAGGTTCAGGTTCAGGTTACCTCCTTAGGTCCCCTTGCACTCTGTGCCTTGTGCTCCTGCCCCCTCCAGTGGCCCTTTCCCTCTATCGCCCTGCCTGTGTGACTCGCACTTGTCTACTCACTGGATGTTTAGACAGCCCACTGACCAGCTTTGCGTGTGCCTTGCAGGTGGAGGGGAGGGGCGGGGGTCAACACCGACGCTCCTTCACGCCCCTCCCTTGTGGCCGTGCAGGTACCTGTGGGGATGGGAGGGAGGCAGCACTGCCAGTCGCTGCCACAAGGGAGAGTATCGGGGTGGGCTTGGCCTCTCAAGGTACGTGAGCCTCTTTCTTGCCCTCATCCCTCTCCCTTTCTGCTCTTCAGTTCCGCCTTCTCGTTTTCCTCAGCTTCAGTTTGTTTTCTTGCTAGTCATGCCAACTCACTTGCTCTTACTTCCCTCTTTCTCCCCCCCTTACCAGGTCACTTGGCATCGAGTGAAGACTGCAGTGGTGCTTCAGCTGCCCTCTGCTCGCTCTCACACAATCAGCTAAGTGTCCCTTCCTCCATGCCCTCGCCCTTGCTGCTGCCATTTCGTTTGTCGCATCTGCTTTCGCACCCTTCCTCTTGAAACAGTGCCACTGGTTAGGTCCGCCTCACATGCCACAGACCCCCCAACACCAGGTAACCCCTCAGATGTAGATCAGGTGCAGGTAACCCCTTCAGGTGCAGGTAACCCCTTCAGGTGCAGGTACCCTCTCAGGTTCACCCCTTGGGGTCTGTGCTTTGTGGCTTGGCCTCCACCAGTGGCCCCTCCCTGCTCTCGCCTTGCAAACTCTCTTCTCGCTCTTGCACTCTCACCCTTCCTCCCCTCGCTGCCCACTGACCAGCTCTGCTTGTGCCTTGCTGGTGGAGGGGAGGGGCGGGGGTCAACACTGACGCTCCCTCACGCCCCTCCCCTGTGACCGTGTAGGTACCCGTGGGGATGGGAGGGAGGCAGCACTGCCAGTCGCTGCCACAAGGGAGAGTATTGGGGTGGGCTTGGCCTCTCAAGGTACGTCAGACTCTCCTCTCTGCCCTCATCCCTCTCCTCTTTAGCTTGTCATTTCGGTTTTCTCGTTATTTCGTCAACTTCTGTCCATGCCAGCTCACTTTCTCTTTACTCCCCTCTTTTTCTTCCCCCCCTATCAGGTCACTTGGCATCGGGCATCAAGTGAAGATGGAGCACTGCCACTGGCTGCCACAAGGGAGAGTATCGGGGTGGGCTTGGCCTCTCAAGGTACGTCAGCCTCTCCTCTCTGCCTGTTAGCTTTTCATTTCTGTGTTCTCGTTTCTGTCAAGTTCAGTTTTGTTTTGTTTTTATGGTCAGGCCAACTAACTCTCTGTCACTTTCCCCCCTTCTTCCTTCCCTACCAGTTCACTTGGCATCGAGTGAAGACTGAAGCAGAGAAGCTGAGTAGCAGACTGGCAGCAGCAGTTGCAGCAGCAGCGGCAGCAGTAGCAGTGGGGGGTGGAGGGCTAGAGGGCAGGCTAGGCTAGGTCGAGTCGTGAGCGAGGTGTGGTATGGTATCAGGTGAGGTAACAGGTGAGGTATGGAGATCTGATCCCCTCCTCTCTTCTCTCCCCCCACCCCTTGCAGCCTGAGAGGGGGAGGGAGCACTCGAGCATGGGCGGGACAGTGGCATCTCTCCTCTCATCCCCCCTCCTCCCCCTTTTCACCCCTTGATGCGGCCAGAGGAAGGGAGGGAGCACTGGAGCAAGGGCGGGACTGAGGCAACTCTACTTTCATCCTCCCCCCCTTCGGGGGTTTGGTGGGTGGAATCTGCGCGGCACGGCACTAGGTGCTCAAGTAACTAACCTGACGTTAAGGCTTAATGGGCACCGTCAGAGTCGACCGGCCGGCGACTCTGGTTCGCGTCAGCTCTAGCTACGTCAGGGGCAGGATTTGAGTCTTGGGCTGGAAGCAATTTTCCACTACCACACCTCGCCCTTCAAGGCACAGCCCCTGGGGGTGTTGTTTCCGAAGGGGAGTGGGCTGTCTGCTGCTCCTACTGCTGGCAGGTAAGGTGGGGAGGGGATGGGTGGGCTGTGTGGTGATGGTGGTGATGGGTTGATGGTGGTGAGAGGCAGTGGGGTTGGCGGTGGCATATGATGAGCCATATGGCACTGATGCCACCCTTAAGCATGGAAGCATGATGCTCATGCTTGGCTGGTTGGGGGCACATGATGAGTTGCACTGATGCCACCCGTGCATGGAAGCATGATGCTCATGCTTGGCTGGTTGGGGGCACATGATGAGTTGCACTGATGCCGCCCGTGCATGGAAGCATCAGTGTGATGCACATGAGTTGGTGAAAGGGGATGAGTCCCCTTGGGTGGGTGAGAGCAAGTGAAAGGTGCTGAGTCCCCTTAAGTGGGTGAGGGCAAGTGAAAGGAGCTAGGTCCCCTTGGGTGGAACTGATGCCACCTGTTGCATGAGAGCATGATGCTCATGCTTGGTTGGTGGCATATGATGGCCCGTATGGTACTGAGTCCACCCGTAGCGTGATGCTCATGAGTTGGTGAAAGGGGCTGAGTCCCCTTGGGTGGCACATGATGAGCCGTATGGCACTGATGCCACCTGTTGCATGAGAGCATGAGTGGTGAGAGTTAGAGTTGACAGCGGTGAGAATGAGTGAGTGGTGGGGGGTATTTGTGGGAATGGGAGGTGAGAGTGAGAGCAGAGAGGGTGGTGCGGGTGAGTGGTTTGAGTGGTGAGGTTGGAGGGGTGAGAGTGTGGTGAGATTGAGTGGTCAGAATGGTAAGAGTGTGGTGATACTGAGTGGTGATACTGAGTGGTTTCAGTGAGTGGTGAGAGTGCAGTGAGAGTGGTTGGTGAGAGTGGTGATGTTCAGTGAGTGGTGGAATTGCAGCGAGAGTGGGTGGTTAGAGTGGCAAGGGGTGCAACAGTGTGCAGAATACCAAGATGTCATAATAGCAGCCGTATGCATGCATGATTACACCAAACATGCGTGTTTGCACTCGTGCATACATGTGTTTATGCGTGCAGTGTGCATGAATTTGCACATGCGCGAGTGTACATGGTACCAGACTCCCATATACCGTATCTCACCGGCTTATTTAATTTTATTCTGAGGTTCTGAAAAGGGCAATTTTCTGGAATGTATGGCTGTTTTTTTTTTTTGGACACTATTGAAAGGCCCAGATTTAATATGTGGATCTGTGGTGAGAGTGAGAGCACAGAGGGTGGTGAGGATGAGTGGTTTGAGTGGTGGTGAAGGGAGTGAATGGTACGAGTGTAAAGGTTGAGAGTGCATGGGTGAGTGGTGAGAGTGCAGTGAGAATGGGTGTGCATGCATATACGCACCTGTGCATACAGGTTTGTGTGCAGTGGTCATTCATCTGTGAACATGTGTGCATGTACATGATTACTTTGTACCCTCACAGGTTCTTTTGTACCCTTTGTACCTGTATTTTTCATACCCTCACCAACAGATTTTACCTTCACCTAAGATTCTGAGGGAGGACTGGGCTGATCATCCGTTTTCAGCAAGGATTCTGCTGAAACGTTTATGTTCATTTTTCATGAGTGTGACAATACTAGTGCACTCTGAAACAGTTGTTTCCATAAGCACTTCAATAAAAACCATCCAAATATGGTGTTTCGTAGGAACCTTTTGCCGCTTAACCAAAATTGACAAACAAGGATTGAAGTTGTATACATTTGAATTATGGTATACAGTTGTATATGTGCGGTGTTGCTATGATGGTAACATGAAATTGCAACCTGAACAAGATTCGACGTTAACGTCGGAAGGGTTGCGTACGCGTTACATTCACAGTGAACGAAAAAACAAAACGTTTACTGATAAAAATACATTCACTTATTCTGCTATCTCATAATTTTAAAATATGGTATTCGTTTAATTGTTTTGAATTTCTGATGGTATATATTAGTTAGAGAATTGAGAAACATTTTAACAATTGCCTAAAAAATATTGTAATACTATCAGGTTGTTGTTCTAGTGGGTTGTGGTTGGGTTGGAGGCTGACAAGTATCACGTGTTTACGTTTGTGTTTTCACGTGACACTAGCTTCCAAATCTAGTGTGCTTTTTCTTACTGTCCAAGTTTTGTTATGGTTTCCAGATGAAGTAGTAGCATCACGGTAGTGTTCTGGAAAAAACATGTTTCATGACTATTCTTTGGCAACTAACTCCGATTGCAAGAATTCAAGAACTGCACAGTACAGAATCTACAGTGTTCATTCCCTGAAACCTTCCTACCCAACCATCGCCTCCCCTCCCCTCCCTCCCACCCTGCTGTCCGCTACCTCCCACCGACCCAGCAATCGCGTTTTCCTCCCACCCTAGCAATCGCCTCTCCCTCCCTCCCGCCATTGCCTTTCCCTCCTCACCCGCCATCGCCTCTCCCTCCCCGTCGTCGCCTCTCCCTCCCTCCCCGTCGTCGCCTCTCCCTCCCTCCCCGCCGTCGCCTCTCCGTTCCCTCCCCGTCGTCGCCTCCTCTTCCCTACCCGCCGTCGCCTCTGGCGACAGGCGCCAAGCGCGAGCGCCAAGGCGAATCTACCTCTGAGGCACCGTGATTCTCAGGTACGTTGTCCTTTCCCGGTCCATTTCTCCTCCTCTCTGAAAAAATAATTTACTTTCGTACATTTTTTCGTAAGTTCTCTGTCTGTCGATTGATCTCCTTTTGCATTGCAATACCATTTGAAGAGAGGGAGAGAGGGAGAGCGAGTGAGAGAGTTCGCACGGGAACTAGCACGCTGGCGCGTATAGCGTTGGCGCCTAACTCGCTGGCCCGTATAGCGCTGGCGCCTAACGCGCTGGCGCCTAGCGCACTGGCTGTTTGCGCGCTGGCGCCTTACGCGCTGGCGCCTATGCGCGCTGGCGCCGGTCGCGCTGGCGCCGTGCGCGCTGGCGCCGTGCACGCTGGTGCCTTGCGCGCTGGCGCCATGCGCGATGGCGCCGTGCGCGCTGGCGCCGTGCGCGCTGGCGCCGTGCGCGCTGGCGCCGTGCGCGCTGGCGCCTTGCGCGCTGGCGCCGTGCGCGCTGGCGCCGTGCGCGCTGGCGCCTTGCGCGCTGGCGCGTAACGCGCTGGCGCCTAATGCGCTGGCGCCTTGCGCGCTGGCGCCTATGCGCGCTGGCTCCGTGCGCGCTGGTGCCGTGCGCGCTGGCGCCGTGTGCGCTGGCGCCGTGCGCGCTGACGCCTTGCGCGCTGGCGCCTAACGCGCTGGCTCCTTGCGCGCTGGCGCCTATGCGCGCTGGCGCCGTGCGCGCTGGCGCCGTGCGCGCTGGCGCCGTGCGGGCTGGCGCCTTGCGCGCTGGCGCCTTGCGCGCTGGCGTCTAAAGCGCTGGCGCCTAGCGCGCTGGCGCCTAGCGCGCTGGCGCCTTGCGCTCTGGCACCTAACGTGCTGGCGCCTAGTGCGCTGGTGCCTTGCGCCTTGGCGATTAGCGCTCTGGCGCCAGGAGGCCGCGTGAGAGGCCATGTGAGAGAGCGCGTGAAAGTGCGCGTGTTAGTGCGCGTGAGAGTGCGCACGTGAGAGAGCGCGTGAGGGAGAGCGTGAGAGTGCGCGTGAGAGCGCGTGTGAGAGCGCATGTGAGAGCGCGCGTGAGGGAGCGCGTGAGAGTGCGCGTGAGGGAGCGTGTGAGAGTGCGTGTGAGAGCGCGCGTGAGAGTGCGCGTGAGAGTGCGCATGAGAGTGCGCGTGAGAGTGCACGTGAGAGTGCGCGTGAGAGAGCGTGTAAGAAGAGTGCGCGCGTGAGATAGTGTGTGAGAGAGCGCGTGAAAGTGCGCGTGAGAGTGCACGTGAGAGAGTGCGTGACAGTGCGTGTGCGCTTGAGAGTGCGCGTGAGAGGCCGCGTGAGGTGAGGGAGCGCGTGAGAGGGCAGGGGAGGAAGCGCGTGAGAGGCCGCGTGAGAGGGCAGGTGAGGGAGCGCGTGAGAGAGCGCGTGAGAGGGTGCGTGAGAGGGCGCGTGAGAGTGCACGTGAGAGTGCGCGTGAGTGAGCGCGTGAGAGTGCGCGTGAGTGAGCGCGCGAGAGACGCGTGAGGGAGCGAGTGAGAGAGGGCGTGAGAGTGCGCGTGAGAGAGCGCGTGAGGGAGCGCGTGAGGGAGCGCGTGAGAGAGCGCGTGAGAGTCCGCGTGAAAGTGCGCGTGAGAGTGTGCAAGAGAGTGCGTGTGAGAGAGCGCGTGAGAGAGCGTGTAGGTTTGTGTGTTTGTTTCTCAGAGAGTGTCTAAGAAAGTTGAGAGTCTTTGTGTGTCTGTGTGTGAGTGGGTGCAAGATTGAGTACAAGAGTGAGTTGAGCGTGATTGTGAAGTTGAACGTGAGGGTGGCTGTAATGTATTGCATCATGTTGGCATAGTACTGTGGTGCCATACCATTTTACCTCTGTGAGTTGTCAAAATTCCATTGCTTGTCAAGTTTCCTGCTTGGCCTCCTCGCGGGGAAGCATTATGCGTTTTATTGATTTTTTTGTACAGTGTGTGAACATTATTTGTTTTTGCCTTTTTCTTGTGCGAGGTGCGTGCTTTGCATTCTCTGTTTTTGCTCTGTGCAGGGCGCGTGAGCTGCATTCGTTGATTTTGTTTGGCAGAGAAGGGAGATGAGGGAGGGGGTGGGAGGGAGATGAGGGAGGGAGGGAGGGAGGGAGGGAGGGAGGGAGGGAGGGAGGGAGGGAGGGAGGGAGGGAGGGAGGGAGGGAGGGAGGGAGGGAGGGAGGGAGGTGGGGAGGGGGGGGAGGGGGGGAGGGAGGGGTGTAGGGAGGGTAAGGGGTGATTGGCTAGTGATTATTTATTAATAGCTGAATTTCATGATGATTGGGTATTGACTATCCGTATGTATCAGTGCTTGTTTGCGTGCGTGTCAGTGTGTATGTGAGTGTGTGAGCCTGTGTGAGATATGTATGTGCAGTCGTGTTGTTCGATTCGTTTTGTGTCTGTCTCAAGGCGTGTGCTGAAGTGCCTCGTGTATGCAACTCAGGTTGTGATCGCCGGTGGGGCAATAGCCTTAGCGTGCCAGACCAACCTTTGTTGCATCATCGATGCATTTTAGCATTCTCCCCAAGACACTTAATTATTGTTATGCGTTGTCGTCATTGTACCAGTACAATGTCGCATGTCCTCGTTCGTGTTTGTTGTAAGGTGTCATGTTAAAGTGTGTCAGGTCTGCAATTGAGGTGGGGATCGTTGTTGGGGCAGCTTTGCTCGCCTTAGCATACCGGATCCATCGCTATTGTAGCGCTGATGCATTTTGCCATTCACTGACATTTAATGTTGTTGAGTGTTGTCGTTTTGCACATGTTCTATACGGTAGATGCAAATACCGTAATTTGCATCCACGTTGATTTTTTTGTCTCATCAGTTGTGTGTGATGCACCCTAAAATATTGCAAGGCTACCAATTGTTTCCATTCGCCGTATTTATCGACGATTTTGGAACAATTGGTCTCATTTGGTTTCACTTTTTTTGGAGACTCTTGTGTAGCAGTGGCTGTCATCTCCACACATTTGAAGCACACGTTCTCAAAACGTTAAAGCGAGTGCTTCAGACGTTGGGAAAGTGACAAAAAATGCACTGTTCATTCGAGTCGACCGAAAAAAGTGCTACCAAATATAAAGGGGTTGCTACGCAACCCAAAAATTCAGGATGGCAAGAAGTGTTGTATTCAATAGTTGTTCAGAATGCCTATTCAAGTGTTTCCAGAAGTTGTCTAAACTTGGTTGGTGTACCTGCTCGGAACCAGTTTCGGTAATTAGATCAGCACATTTCTCCTCGGATCAGAGGAGCCAGCGGGTGTCAGAAGATAATTTCCTTGACCAATCAACGACGAGTAACAGCATAGGTGCGAGAATGGGAAATTCATCGTCGCCCATTTTGCCCAGACTAGAGTCTGAGAGTGGATCAGCTCAACCTTCAGATCTCAACCGCAGCTGCTTGCCTAGATTCTTTATCCACGGCTGAGATTCACTTCGCTTTTAGTGGTAGGAACGAGAGCTTCGAATTCAAACCATTGGGCTTGCCGCGTTCCAAACTGACACGACGACTCTGCGCCTCCAGATCGGGCAACAATCGACGGTTCCTAGGCCACGGGGTCCAACGTTCACCAGCAAAATCCCGCTACTCCCGCCTTCGTCAACGGAATCTCGCTCGAAAAAAGTCGGTGTCGTTTGTCTTGCGTAGCCGCTGAGGTGAAAGGCGGGGACAAGCGAACAGCGTCCATCCTGACCCTGCCAGGCCTTCACAAGCCAGGGGGAGGGCAGCAGGCGAGCAGCAGGCGAGGGGAGAACCAGGGCGGGCAGCAGAGGCGGGGAAGGCAGCAGAGGGATCACTGGAGGAGAAGGGGAGGGGAGGGAGGGATGAGGCAACAGCCCCTGTTGGCGGCTCTTCATCTGCCAATTAAGTCACTCTTCCTCATATTCGTCCCTCACCTTTGCTTGCTGCGCATTGTTCATACTCCTTGCTTTCTCTTTGCCCCTGAAACTTTCGCCACTGGTTGGGGCCATCCTCACAAGCCACAGACTCTCCCCCTGACTTCAGGTAAGCTCTTCGGCTCAGGTTCAGGTTACCTCCTTAGGTCCCCCTGCAGTCTGTGCCTTGTGCTCCTGCCCCCTCCAGTGGCCCTTCCCCTCTACTATCGCCCTGCCTGTGTGACTCGCACTTGTCTACTCTGCTGATGTCTAGACTGCCCACTGACCAGCTCTGCGTGTGCCTTGCAGGTGGAGGGGAGGGGCGGGGGTCAACACCGACGCTCCTTCACGCCCCTCCCCTGTGGCCGTGCAGGTACCTGTGGGGATGGGAGGGAGGCAGCACTGCCAGTCGCTGCCACAAGGGAGAGTATCGGGGTGGGCTTGGCCTCTCGAGGTACGTGAGCCTCTCTCTTGCCCTCATCCCTCTCCCATTCTGCTCTTCAATTCCGCCTTCTCGTTTACCTCTGCTTTAGTTTGTTTTCTTGCTAGTCATGCCAACTCACTTGCTCCTACTTACCCCCTTTCTTCCCCCCTTACCAGGTCACTTCCTCTTGAAACAGTGCCACTGGTTAGGTCCGCCTCACATGCCACAGAACCCCCAACTCCAGGTAACCCCTCAGGTGTAGATCAGGTGCAGATAACCTCTTCAGGTGCAGGTAACCCCTTCAGGTGCAGGTAACCCCTTCAGGTGCAGGTACCTTCTCAGGTTCACCCCTTGGGGTCTGTGCTTTGTGGCTTGGCCTCCACCAGTGGCCCCTCCCTGCTCTCGCCTTGCAAAATCTCTTCTCGCTCTTGCACTCTCACCCTTCCTCCCCTCGCTGCCCACTGACCAGCTCTGCGTGTGCCTTGCAGGTGGAGGGGAGGGGCGGGGGTCAACACCGACGCTCCCTCACGCCCCTCCCCTGTGGCCGTGCAGGTACCCGTGGGGATGGGAGGGAGGCAGCACTGCCAGTCGCTAGCACAAGGGAGAGTATCGGGGTGGGCTTGGCCTGTCAAGGTACGTCACCTCCCCTCTCTGCCCTCATTCCTCTCTGTTTCTCCTCTTCAATTCTGCTGTCTCGTTTCTGCCAACTTCAGTTTTGTTTTGTTTTTATGATCATGCCAACTAACTCACTGTCACTTTCCCCCCTTCTTCCCTACCAGGTCATTTGGCATCGAGTGAAGACTGTAGCAGAGAAGCTGAGTAGCAGACCGGCAGCAGCAGTTGCAGCAGCAGCAGCAGCAGTAGCAGTGGGGGGTGGAGGGCTAGAGGGCAGGCTAGGCTAGGTCGAGTCGTGAGCGAGGTGTGGTATGGTATCAGGTGAGGTAACAGGTGAGGTATGGAGATCTGATCCCCTCCTCTCTTCTCTACCCCCACCCCTTGCAGCCTGAGAGGGGGAGGGAGCACTCGAGCATGGGCGGGACAGTGGCATCTCTCCTTTCATCCTCCCCCCCTTCCCTCCCTCTCCCCCCTCCCCACTTTCCAACACGGCTGAGGCATCATGGCGCTACGCAAGGTACTTAGAGGTAAGCAGGCATGGGGTGAAGGGGCATGAGAGGAGGGGGGTGGGGGGGAAGCGTGGGAGCAAGTGGGCAGTTCACTTCCTTAGGGGCAGCACTCTCTGAGGTTGTGTCTTGTGGGTCGGGGTGTGGTGGGTGGAATCTGCGCGGCACGGCACTCGGTGCTCAAGTAACTAACCTGACGTTAAGGCTTAAAGGGCACCGTCAGAGTCGACCGGCCGGCGACTCTGGTTCGCGTCAGCTCTAGCTACGTCAGGGGCAGGATTTGAGTCTTGGGCTGGAAGCAATTTTCCACTACCACACCTCGCCCTTCAAGGCACAGCCCCTGGGGGTGCTGTTTCCGTAGGGGAGTGGGCTGTCTGCTGCTCGTACTGCTGGCAGGTAAGGTGGGGAGGGGATGGGTGGGCTGTGTGGTGATGGTGGTGATGGGGTGATGGTGGTGAGAGGCAGTGGGGTTGGCGGTGGCGTATGATGAGCCATATGGCACTGATGCCACCCTCAAGCATGGAAGCATGATGCTCATGCTTGGCTGGTTGGGGGCACATGATGAGTTGCACTGATGCCACCCTTAAGCATGGAAGCATGATGCTCATGAAAGGGGTTGAGTCCCCTTGGGTGGGTGAGAGCAAGTGAAAGGAGTTGGGTCCCCTTGGGTGGCACTGATGCCACCTGTTGCATGAGAGCATGATGCTCATGCTTGGTTGGTGGCATATGATGAGCCGTATGATACTGATGCCTCCTGTTGCATGAGAGGAGCACAGTAGGTGGTGAGGATGAGTGGTTTGAGTGGTGAGTTTGAGTGGTGAGAGTGTGGTGAGATTGAGTGGCCAGAATGGTAAGAGTGTGGTGATACTGAGTGGTGAGAGTGAGTGGTTACAATGAGTTGTGGATGGGTATGGTGAGGTTGTTAGATTGAGTGAGTGGTGAGAGTGGGTGATGAGAGTGGGTGGTGACAGTGGGTGGTGAGAAAAGGGTGATTTTCAGTGAGAGGTGAGAGTGGTGGGTGGTGGAGGGGTGGGAGTGGCGAGGTGGGTGGGTAGAGTAGAGATTTGAGCCGGGTGGTGTGTGTTCATGTATGGTTGTGAGAGTGGGGCGGGCAGGCCGGTGGTTGGGGGTGGTTGGTTGTGGATGGGTGTTGGTTGGTAGTGGGTGGGGTACTTGTGTTTAGGTTGGTGGGTGCTGGTGTGCTGGTGGTGTTAACGGGTGTGTGGGGCGGTGGGTGATTGGGTTGGGCGGGTGCCGGGTGGTTTTGGATGGGTTGTGGGTGCGTGTGTGTGGGTGGTGGTTTGGTGGTGAAGGTGGGTGGTTGTGAGTAGGTGGGTCATTGTTGGGTGTGGGTCGGTGGGGAGTGGAGCCTGTTGGTGGGCGGGTGGTTGTGGGTGAGTGGTGGGTATTCTGGGTGGGTGGTTATGGTTGGGGGATGGGGGAGCATGGTTGGGTGCACAGTTGTGAATTGTTTGTAGGTGGGGGTGGTTGGGGCCTGGTGGGCAGGTGGGTGGGTGGTTGGATTTGTTGGCGGTGTGGTTGTGGGTGGGCACTGGGCTGTAGTGTGGAAGGAGGGGCGTAAAAAACCGCGTGTGATGAGTCGATTTTTTAGTCGACTCAAAAATCGACTCATCACACGCGGATTAGTTGTGGGTGGGCACTGGGCTGTACTGTATTGTGGGAGGAGGGGCATAAGAAACCCCCTCCGCTGACTTGGAAAGTCCCGGGAGTCAATCTGTGGCTGGCTGAAATCAAATCTGATTGGTGGCTTACAGGTCTCCTCCACGTGTGCTTGTGTGCACAGTGCATGTGGGCGTGCGATCACCAGGTGTCCAGCATGCGTGAATGCATGTGTGTGTGTGTGTGTGCATGCACAGGTCCATTGTCCTGCCAAGCCCAATTCATCTGTGTGCTGTGAGGTAGTGACCCTTCCAACCACACAGCACAAGACAATATATTTCATAATCTTGGGACAAAAACGCTGGCTCCAGTCTGCAGGGAAAGATGTGCTTCCAGATCAAGGTACAATCTATCACGGTATTTATATACTCCACAAGATCACAAGATCGTGTAGTTGAAGATCGTGGGCATCACAAGATCACCTGTTGTATACCTTGTGATTCATGAATCGTGTCCTTCACACTATGGTGTACATAAAAATGATGTGCATAAGAGCAATTATGCGGGAAAGGTGTATTGATTGCTGAGACGTAGGTTTCTTTGACCCACTGTGTTAGCAGGAGCTAACAAATCACAGAAAACGTGCGTTTTTGTTATTTAGACATACGGTATCAGTACAGCTGTTCTTTCCAAAAGAAGGTTGGTAACCAGCAATATGCTGCCTAAACGTTGCCAGAATGTGTAGTGCCGCGCCCTGCATGAGTCAAGAGAGCTGAACCGAACTGAACCTATGGCAATGGCTCCTTCCACCGCAGCAGCAGAGCAGTGGTGAAGCACACAGCAGCACGAGTGAGCCCTGGTTGTTCACTCTCCCTGGGCCCTGCCACGTTCACCACACGCGCCTCCTGCTGCTCCAGCCACACACACACCCTCTCCACCACACCTCCCAGCCTCTCCTCACATGCTCCCTCTCTGTCCTGCCACCGCTTGGAGCACACCTTGCTGCTCTCACTATGCTCCTGCTGCTGTTGCTGCTGTTGCTCCTCCTCGCACAGATCAGCAGCATCGGCATGACCACCATACGGCAATGCACGATCAACACCATGGCATCTCTCCATGCAGCGGCAGCACGGAGGCAGCACGGCCACCATACACGGCTTGCCATACCTTGCTGCCAGCTCCAGTGTCAGCCACGTGCCTGCACTCACCTGCCACACTCGCCCCACCGCCCTCTCTCCCACCCACTCCCCCGTCTCACTCCCACTTCCCCCTTGAGGAGCAAGAGGCGGAGGAGCAGGAGTCTTTCCGCACTCCATCGCCTCAGCAGCTGCCCAAACAACCCCCCCTGCTGCTCCTGCCCCTCCTGCTCCTCCTGCCTTTCCTGCTCCTCCTGCTCCCCCTGCTTCGTCTGCTCCTCCTGCTCCTCCTGCTCCTCCTGCTTCTCCTGCCTCCCCTCCCTCCCACGGGCTCTGCAGCAGCAGCACCAGCGTCACATCACCGTCCGCCACGTTCCGCTCTGTTCGCGCACTGTATTCCGCCTGCGGGAGCTCCGCCATTTGCTCCGCCAGCGCCCGCGGGATCTCCCCGTCCTCCGCGCGCCGGCCCTTGGGGCAGCTTCCGCCGAACGGGAGGCCGAGCGCGCGCGCGGCCATCAGCGCCCCGCGATCCGCGCCGGTTTGCCCGCCGGATATGATGCGATGTCGCGGACGCGACATGGCGTGCTAGCCGGCAGCAGTTATGTCGGTGAATGTCGAACTGGCAAACCCGCGAACTGGCGAACTCGTGGCGAAAGCGCAAAGCGAGCACAGCCAGTCACTCGACTCAATAGTGGCGGGTGGGTCGCGCGGGTGTCGCGTTGCCTCCTGGCGCAGAGATTCTTTTGCCTACTTTGACCTGCTTCGGCTGGGTTACGAGATGCGCGCCGAGCGCGTACATGTCTAAGATTTGGGTCTTTATAGAGAAACTGGGTGCTGTACAAGCAATACAGCGCCGGGAAAAAGAAATCATATTACCGTAGAACTGACGGCTGACAAAACACAGGTGACGTCAATCCAGACAGCAAATCAATTATACATAGAGCTACTCCCCTAAATGCCCCTAACAAGGAAAGAGCATCGCACCTAAGCCTTATGCGAAAAAGCGTAGTAATAATTAGACAATAAGCAGACTAATCCGCACCTCAGTGTTCCAGTCGCTAGCGCTGCTTGAGCACTTGCCACACGAGACAGTGTTAATGAGGTGGATCGGTGGATAGGTGGATAGGTGGAGCTGCACTGCACACTGTGTGCAGCACGCCCTGACAGCAGTTTATTCTAGGGGATAGCTGTGTCTTGTGGAGGACGGTGACTGGGGAGCGAGTTAACCACGCTTTTACTAGGTGTTACGCGTGAGCGAGCACACTAGCAGCGCACACACACAGCAGACTCGCACACACAAACTCGCGCGCTGGCATGCACACATGCACGCACGCAGTGGCAGTGGCAGTGGCAGTGCTCTAGGCCAGCAGCTCCGGAGGGGTGAGAGGGCCGTCAGAGCTCCATTGCGCCCAACTGAAGTACCACGTGATGCCCGCTGCAGCCGGTGCTGGCTGCGGTGCCGGTGGTGGGGGCAGCGGCGGCAGGTACTGCGTCCACAGCTGCACCACCTTCCCCCTGTCTGTCTCCGTGGCTGGTGGGAGATAACACAGCATAGCACAGCACCATGCATGTAGATGAGATGTGTATCAACACACAAAACAGATATGAGATGAGATGAGATGGAAGATGCACATGCACGTGCAGGGAGGCATTCGCACATTCACGCGCACGCACAAACGCACGGAGGCACTCACACACACACAACCACCCACCCACATATGCACGCACGCGCACGCACACACACACACATGTGCGCACACTTGCTCACCAGCGCACACGCAAATGGCAGACAGCACATGGAACACGCAAATGCAGGACTCATTGAGATACCCAACATGCCAAGAACAATGTACAAGTCGCTGCGTGACTCGTACGGTCGAGCGCAATTGTTTCAGCATGAAGCGCACAGCAGGGAAAAGAACACCTAGTGTTGCCTGTAACCTCTCCCCCCTCCCTCCCTCCATCCATCCCTTCCCTCCTTCCCTCCGCCGCTCCCTCCCTTCCCTCTTCCCTTCCCTCCCTTCCCTCCCTTCCCTCCCTTCCCTCCCTTCCCTCCCTTCCCTCCCTTCCCTCCCTTCCCTCCCTTCCCTCCCTTCCCTCCCTTCCCTCCCTTCCCTCCCTTCCCTCCCTTCCCTCCCTTCCCTCCCTTCCCTCCCTTCCCTCCCTTCCCTCCCTTCCCTCCCTCCCCCCATTTCCCCCCCTCGCTCACCAGTGTTATCGAGCAGCGTATACGAGCCGCGCGTGATGACGTGGTACGGGTTCTGCCCCTTGATGGGGTAGCTGCTGACCTTGTACTTCACCACTATCACCTCCTCCATTGTCACCGCCACCGTCGACCCGCTCGCCACGAAGTCCTGTGCGTGGGTGGGTGAAGGGGCGGAGAGAGGGGTGAAGGGTGGAGTGGGTGGGTTGGTGGACGCAGGGCGCAGTGAGTGGGTGGAATGGAGAGAGAGGGTGACGAAGCGGGTTAGATGAGATGGGGGGGAACCAGGACAGGCGAGGTAAGGGCGAAGGGGGAGGTGGGGAGAGGGAGATTGCAGGAGAAACGAGGGGAGCAGACGTTTGAAGGAGCATTGGGACGAGGGGTGAGCAGATGGGAAAGACAGGGAGTATGGGTGGGGATGGGAGGGGCGGACGGGAGAGGGGGGAAGGGGAGGGAGGACTCTAGATCAGTTTATTCAAACACAAAACCACTCAATAACGACTCAACATGGAGTCTCCGCCCATTCCCTCCGCCCACCCAGTTCCTTTCTCCCCACACCAAGAACCCCCTTCCCTTCCTCCCCGCCACCCCTCCCCCTCCCTCTCCCCCCCTCCCTCTTTCCCCCTGTTTCTTCCTCCCCTTCCCCCTCCTTCCACGCGCACTCACCCCTAGCAGCTGCAGAATCTGCGGGGTAGTCGCGAGCATGAGCGCGCGCGAGCCCGGCGGGAGCAGCAGCGTCGGCTCGCCCGGCGGTCCGAACAGGCGGCTCGCGCCCAGCAGATCCCCCGACGCGAGCGCGTTAAAGAACGCCTCGATAGACGCCTGAATGCCCACCAGCGCCGACCCCGCGTCCGGCCGAATCGGCCTCGGCCCGCCGCCGAACCCGGCGGCCGTCGCCGCCGCCTGCGCCTCCGCGAACCACGCCGCCTGCATTTCCGCCTCCAAGTCCGACCGCGCCGCGCGGGGGAAAAGCTCGGACGCGCCGCCGGTTTCTCCGCGGAGAAGCGCCTCGCGGAGGCCCTCACGGAGGCCGTCCGCCGCCGAGGGGGATGGGGGGTGCGGAGGGGTCGGACGGGGGGGAGGCGGAGGCGGCGATTTCTTAGGAGCAGGGAAGTCGTAGTTCCACGCCATCCAGCTAACCGCCCAAATGTAGAGCGAGTTGTCGGCCGCGTCGCCGGCAGAGTTACTGGCCGCCGCGTTATCGGCCACGGCGCCGGCAGCAGCGGCAAGCCCGTCGTCACGCACAAGGTCCCAGAGGAAGACGAACTTAGCGGGGCCCTGCAGGGTCCACATGGAGCCGAGCGTCGCGATGGAATAGTCCAGGTAGCGTTTCGGCGTCGGCTCGTACACGTCGAGGCGCGTGACGGCGAACGTCGCGCCAATCAAATCTTGCCGCTGCTGCAAGAAGGTGGCTTGGGAGATCGGATCCGGGAGGTACTGTAGCGGCTGGTCCGGCGGGAGCACGAGCGCGAGCGGCGCGAAGAGCTCCCGGGCGGCCTTTTCGTAGTTGCCGACCGTGAGGCGCGCCGCGGTGCGCGTGAGCAGGTTGGAGATGAATTTCACGGCGACGGACACCTTGGGATCGCCGAGAATCGTGCTGCGAACATCGACGGCTGAGGATGCATCTTGTGGTTTCTCCAGAGCAGGGGAGTGGAGGCCGACGGAGGGATAGGTGGTGGTATCTAAGGCGTTGCCGCTGCTGGAGGCAAGCAGCAGCATTGCGAAAATGAGGAGGGTAGACGAAGCGCGTTCCGCCATAGCTGCAGGAGGAGAGCCGGACCGCACAGAGCTGTGAGACCCTCCTACTAGAATGCTTATTAGAGACTATCCCTTCTCTGCAGGGACTTGTCTTGTAATAACGGAGGCAGAGAGGGGAGGGAGCTCTGGACGGAGGGTAGGGGGGAAGAACAAGGACCAAAGGGGAAAGGGAGGAGAGGGGGAGTGGAAGTGAGGAAGAGAGAATGAGTTGGGTTGGAGGGGGGATGTGCGGGAATGGAAGCGGGGGGAAGGGGGCTGGCAGTCAGTGACTGACTGACATGCGCCCTGCGGTGGGCCTTTTTGTGGCGCACGACGGGGTAAGGACAGGGTGTTGGGGGGGGAGGAAGACACGCGCTTCGCATCGCGCATGGGGCTTTGTTGGGGGACTTGCGCCAGCCAGTGGCAGCATTCAGTGAACAGTGGTGACGGCACTGACGAAATGTCCTTGTGCCTGCGTGCAGAGAATCTTGTACGAGCAAGGGCAAGACGAGGTTTGTTGTGAGAAAATGCTTCACCAACGAGTTTGGGTAACTGAAACGATTCAATTTCTATACATACCGTAAATCGAGGTATCGTATAGAGGATACATACAAATCTTCTGCGAAGGCTGTCATCATTTGTGCTGCGGCTGCGTCAGCACTCCCCCAGGACATGAGAAATGAGGTCCATGTCAGGTGGTGGGATGGCACAAGCCCATTGGCTGCCTTTGAGGATTGCTCATTGGTCGACACGAAGTGGTGACACAGAGCCAGCCTGTTTGGCAGTCCCCGAATATTTCGGACTCATGACTGGAGCGTCTGGGCCAAATTGTTAGCAAATTCTTGTTTCCGCTGCACCACCCCGGATCCACACTGAAATTGTAATCCGAGGGCCACAGAGACAATAGCTCCTGGGCTTCGGGTAGCCTTCTAAAACAACCCATACCATGAATATTCCAGAAACAAGCAACACAGGCTTTTTCGGGGTGGCTCTTGCAGATCAAATCCACAATGGTGGAGGCTTGTTGAGGCAGTGGCGAAATCCACAATTCCATGGGGCCTTGCCTGCCCAGAAGTCCTAGGGTTGTGTCCGGGCTTGCTCCACCTGGGAGGAACCAGGGCCAAATTGATGTGCTTTTTCGCTCAACCGCATTCCTCTCTTCATCATATGTTGCACTTGACATAGCGTACGCATGAGCTACTAGTTCCACTACTTCTGACGTACACCATGGGTCGACCATTCAAGCACTACCTCCAAGGCGCCCGTATCTACAGCTGTAGCAATTGTCGTAGCCATGCTGCGGACCACGACGAGATTATATCAAAATCTTTCCAGGTAAGGCATTTGACATCGCTTCTCATGGTCCCACCTTTACTCACCGTGACGCGCCTGAATTCTGACAAAGTCACTGATTTTGGTGGGCGCAGGGACGACACGGCAGGGCGTACCTTTTCTCAAACGTAGTGAATGTTATGGTAGGTCCCAAGGAAGACAGGCTGCTCATCACGGGACTGCACACAGTGGCTGATATTTACTGCGCTGAGTGCCATGAGGTCCTCGGGTGGAAGTACGAGAAGGCCTACGAGGACTTGCAGAAGTATAAGGAAGGAAAATTCATATTGGAGAAGGCCAAGCTGCTGAAAGAGAACTGGTGAGGTCATCCTCTTCCACCCTGACCTGCCGGAGTTGGTGCCAAAGTGTCTGGGCAGCAGGAGTGAGGAAGAGTTGACCTTGTATATTCTTGTACATAGTTAGACGCCCAATCTCATGTGTACATATTGTAGATGTTCATGGGTCCGTCCTTAGTCTGAAATGTTTTCCAAGCACATCAGCCCATTTGCTGCCTTGCGACAATTTTCAGTGCATCCAAAATCATAACTAGTCCTGGCCAATCTATATGGTAATTATCTGTCCATTTCGCTAAATAGCAGGTTGTACTGCCCTTGCAGAGAAATTATAGCATATGGTATGGACTATTTGTTACCTACAACTAGTAAAAATAAAGTGTACACAGCGACAACATCCACCATGCAATCTCAAGAGCTCGAAGCTGGACCTTTCACGTGCCATCTCTAAACTTGGCCGTTGACATCCACCCTTTTTGACACACCGACGCATCCACGGCTGTCGTGCTCCACACGTGGATGGCTTGGGACAGCTGAACTGGAGCTTTTGCCCGCTTCTTCAAAGGAGGCGGAGGCAGAACCAATCAAAGTGAACTTGCCAACCACGAAGGTATCGATTGGGTTGTTGACGAAGCGTCACACATCAATCACCAAGGGCGCCTCGAGTCCTCGACCATTGGGTGATCCCCCCAGTTTCTTCACTCAGCCTGTCCCCAACAACCAGCCTCGCACAACAGGCGGATGTCTCTGATCAGCGGACCTGGGTCCTCCAACTCGATCCAACCCTGAGCCGATTGCTGGGAGTATATGAACTTGTCGGCTTTCATTTTACCCTGGCTCAGTCCTCCATTCTTCCCAGTGGTCGTCTCGTCACTCCCTTCTTGAAATCCTACCATGGCTTCCACTGCAAGCAGATGGATTAAGCCCGAGGTCAGTGTTTGGGAGTCTGTCGTCTGTGTGTGCACTTAGCCTTTTCCCTGCTTTTAATTATGTCGGACCCGCTTTTGCGTGTGGTACTTGCCTTTTCAACAGGTTTACCCGCTCCTTGCGGCAGTGGGAACTGCAGCTGGGCTCTCCATCTTCGCACTGACACGGAAGATTATCGCGGATCCTGGAATCAGGTACGATGCAGGATTGTGTTCCTTCAGACTCCTCCGTCTCGACATTTCGCGATACCAGCGCTATGCTGGCAAGTGGTTCACGTTCTTACTCTTGCTCGCTATGCGTGTTCCTTTTGCAGTGTGAACAAGGAGGTCAGAGCCCATGGCATGGCTGACGATTTGAAGCAAGGGCAAAAATACAAGATGAACTTCGTTAGAAGAGCAGTGGCCGATCGTTCTCCAGAAATCATGCCTGCTTTCAATCGGTGGTGTATTGGCACTCCGAAGTAAGGAGGCGATTCTCCCGTATGTATTCATTGCCTTACATTCGTGCTAGCCCACAATAGCTGTCCATGTTGCGTTCGGGCACTGCGTAATTTCTAACAAAGCATCAGCATACCCTCATAAACCTTGCAAAAAAATAGCATCGTGAGCGGAAATAGCTAAGAATGTGTATCGGCTCCTATCAATACGTGCAGGAATTGTAAAAGGGTTTTACTTGAATTGGATAATTTCACAGACGACGTAGCTCCTTCATATTATTGTGTGTAAACGATGTTGCCATGTCAAATTAGGCATGTGGGAACATTTCTGGTTCACTCTTGATTAAGTGACTATCTCCATTGCCCTTCACCCCTTTTGATGGCAATTGGTCCAAGACTACATTCAGCCGACGTGAGTGAAAATTTTGGAGAAAGTAGGGGACTAAAGCTAGAGATCATCACCACCTCTCCACATTAGGCTGGTGGACAACATGGTGGCAGGAAGGGGATCAACGCTGGACGTCTTAAACCACCTTTGCACATTAAGCTGGTGGCTAACATAGCAGCGCCTCTGATCGTTTCTTTCCTATCTAGAAAGGGGTTCAAAGCTGAAGGGTCACCACCCACCTGCACATCTTAAGCTGGCGGTCAGCATGGCAGTATATTGATGTAATGCTGGATATTCCAAAATAACATTCCAAGATTCATTCCCAAAGTAATCTCGTGCTCTAGTGTGACATGCACTTGTTCTGATCACTGATGGATCGAGACTAAACATCTTTGTTTAAGCGACAGGATAACCACCATATCTCAATGACAGCAATATATTTGTTCGGTGTCCAAAGCCACTTCTTACCGTTATTACTTAGCAAATGAGCAAGAAAGAATTTCATTAGACAGTTTCGGAAGGATCAATCGTATCCACAAGGCTTCAGCCTGCTTCTACACATTTACCATTCAAAAACATGTCCGATGGACCTAACAAAAATCCAAGATCACCTTTTAGTAGAGGCTGTCCTCCTGGTGGGTCTGGACGGTCAGGTCGGAGGTGGGGTAGGCGATGCAGGTCAGGACGAAGCCCTTGGCCATCTGGTCGTCATCAAGGTAGGACTGGCCAGACTGGTCAACGCTGCCGGCGGTGACCTTGCCGGCGCAAGACGAGCAAGCACCAGCTCTGCAGGAGTAGGGCAGGTCGAGTCCGGCCTCCTCAGCGGCGTCGAGGATGTACACGTCGTCAGCGACATCGATGGTGGAGGTACCGCTGGGGGTCTCGAAGGTGACCTTGTAGGAGGCCATGGAGACGCGAGCAGCGGAAGGAGCAACCTTGAAGGTCTTAGCGACGCTAGTCTTCAGGGTGGTGGAGGCCTTGAGGGAGGCCACGGGGGCAACAGCCATGGTAGCGGCAAGGGCAGCCATTTCTGAAGGATGAGGGTTGAGAGAGCTGCACGAGGGCTACACGAGGTTGGCTGTGGAGAGATGGGCGTGACGTGAATGAAAAAGTGCCTTGGCACAAGAAATATGAGCTCCCAACACGAGGCTCAGCCTTCGGGAACATGGGATTGGTGCTGCCTATCTGGCACAAAGATTTGCCAGTGGCAAAGGATGGCGAAAAATGGATAGGCTCGAACCTTCAGGGCACGCCCACGAGAGGCCAAGAGAGGGCTAGGCTGCCACCTATGCTCATCCGCCAGCCACGTCGGTCGCCGAGTGGGAAACGCGTGTACAACACTTAGAGAGGCGAATGTGGTAACGGTGCATGCTCCGTCGCGAAACGAGTTTTGGGAGCTGCGTCGTGCACCAATCAAGTTTGCAAGGCTGACAATCAAACCCAACAGGATCACGTAAACAGTCTGCGACTGGTTGGACAAACTTCGTAAATATGTGAGACATGGGAGAAATGTGTGAGCTAAATATATATATATATATATATATATATATATATAGCAGAAATATACAACATTCGTCAAAAAGAGAGGCCACCATGAAAAATATTGTTATGTGACGGCCTCAGAATAAAACCGTTCAAAGTTTATACAAAACAAAAATGAACAATGTTCTAGCCACAATATTGAGCTGCTGCTTCTCTACCGCATGTAGATCGTTGTATGACTCGGCCAGTTTCCGCTGTGCAAGTTTCCCCATCCTCTTGGCACCGCAATATACAGCTCTTTTCCCTGCTTCCTTGTCATACGCCTGCAGAAAATGGAAACATACTTTCGCCTTCATCCTAGAGATGGTAGCACGGAACAGTTCAACTAAGGGCCAGTTTGGAGTGGTCTACTACTACCCTGTGAAGAATGCTCATGTTGTGTCAAGCGCTTCTCATTTTGCTTCGGTGTACTTGGCAGGAGATTGTTGAGCCTTCAATAGGTTGAATACCTGGTAGGGTACGCGGCCTCCACCGAATGTGTATCATCGTTTCAAAAACCAGTATTGGTTGTTGGTGTTGATGTTTATCAAACAGATGTAATTCCTTGAAACACGTAAGGCACATCCGGCGAAAAGTGTCTACAAGGAGTCCCAGCCTCACTCCACGAGTGCATGCACGTACTCGCTATAATAGAATGTACGCTCGATAAATCGACCCACAAAATGGGCAGCTGTGGCAAAAAGCAGAGCCCCAATGGCAAGAGGCACAGCAATGCCGAGGGAGAAGGGCAATCGTTGGAGAGCGGCGAGGGTGGGGAGCAGGGCGAGGAGAGCAAGGCAGGCAAAAGCCGCGGCCCACAAGGCAAGTCGCACACGAGATGCAAGGCGCTGGGCTGACTGGCATGTCTTGCAGATGCTGATGTGGCTCACTTGCCTGCTCGGGGGCAGGAAGAGACACAGAGGAACAGAGGAACAGAGGAACAGAGGAACAGAGGAACAGAGGAACAGAAGAACAGAGGAACAGAAGAACAGAGGAACAGAGGAACAGAAGAACAGAGGAACAGAAGAACAGAGGAACAGAGGAACAGAAGAACAGAAGAACAGAGGAACAGAGGAACAGAGGAACAGAAGAACAGAGGAACAGAGAAACAGAGACTTCAGAGGGGACAACGGGCAAGCAAGAAGACAACAGGCCAGGGGGCTTGAACGAGAACGGTAGAACCAAGGACAACATATACTGGAGAAACAACCAGGAAGAGGTGAAGTGTTTATGCACAATCCCTTCCCCTTCCTCCCCATAAGAATCAGGCGTACAAAGCGCACGCGGAATGGTGATGGGAGGAATGTTTGGAGTTCTGACCTGTCCATGACTTGCTGCTTGGGCAGAGCGGGAGGAAGCGCAGGGTTGACGTAGGAGGGCCAGGCAACGCCTCCCCCGGCATAGTTATCCATCCAGAAGCGGAATGCCGTCACGAATGCATCCGACCTCGTCGGTGTGAAGTACGCCTTGTTCGTGCTGATACTTGTGCTGCTGCCATTGGTGGTGCTGCTGCTGCTGGTGATCATGGTGTGGGGCTTGGCACTAGTTCCCGCGGCAGCAGCCAGGAGAAGCTTTTCTTCTTCCAGTCTCCGCTCCTGAATGCAGGGGGGGAAGGGCACGACAGGGAGTGGGAGGGGATAGGGGTACGACAGGGCATGACAGTGATGCGTGTTGACGAGGGGTTGACAGGGCATGTGTGGGAACGCGGGCATGGTAGGGGCAGGCATATGGAGGAAAGTACGATCCCATAAGGCACCTCAGAGAATGCATTTTCTCTCCCTCACCCCTCCCCCATTCACCAGCACGTGCAGAAAGTAGTAATCAGAGTTGGGGGTATCGAGTCGGGTCGGGGATGATGAGCCGGAGCAGGTGAGTGAGAGGAAGGAAACTGCCAAGTCCCGAAACCTCCCCCTCCCTCCCCTGCCAACACTCTTCTACCTCTGCAACCCCAACTGCCTCCGTCTTCCCACCCTCGCTCTTCCTCTCCTCCTCCCCCTTCGCCTTACCAGCACGTGCAGGAGTATTGGTCCGAAAGCTCTCACAACCCAGTCACCCCAACCCCCCTCTCCCTGCAACCCCAACCCCCCTTCTCTTGCCTCGTTCCACACTCCCCTCCCCTTCGCCTCACCAGCACGTGCAGGAAGTAGTGGTCCGAGTCGAGAATAACGAGCTGCCGCAGGTGGGAGAGGAAGCTGAAAGGTCTCAAGAACAACCCAGAACCTTCTTCTCTTCCGCCCCGGCTCTTCAGCCCCCACTCTCCCTCCCCCCGCACCAGCACGTGCAAGAAGTAGTGATCCGAGTCGAGGATCACGAGGTGGCGCAGGTGCGTGAGGAAGCTGAAAGCTCTCACAACCCGCCCTCTCCTCGCCCCTGCCTCTCTCCCCACAACCCCAACCCCCAACTCCCTTCCACTTTCCACCCTCCCCACCTTCCCCTTCCCCCGCACCAGCACGTGCAAGAAGTAGTGGTCCGAGTCGAGGATATCAAGCTGGCGCAGGTGCGTGAGGAAGGAAACCGGCCAAGTCCCCAACCATCACCCACCCACCACCACGCCTTTCTACCCCCGCAACCCCAACTGCCTCCGTCTTTCCACCTGGCTCTTCCCCACCCGCTCCCCCTGGCCTCACCAGCACGTGCAGGAAGTAGTGGTCCGAGTCGAGGATCACGAGCTGCGTGAGGAAGGTCTCACAACCCGCCCTCCCTTCGCCCCTGCCTCACTCCCCTCCCCACAAACCCAACCCCCTTCCACTTTCCACCCTCCCCCTCCCCTTCGCCTCACCAGCACGTGCAGGAAGTAGTGGTCCGAGTCGAGGATGACGAGCTGGCGCAGGTGCGTGAGGAAGCGCGGCACGAGGGCGACGATGGGCGGAAAGAAGTTGGAGGGGAAGGTGAAGATGAGCCGCGACTTGCCGGGAGAGGTGGGGATGCAGTAGAAGGCTAACACGAGCTTCTTGGGAGGGTCTGATGGGGGCTGGTGGGGGGAAGAGGAGAGGAAGGCAGGGAGAAAGTTTCAAATACGAGCTCAAAACGGAGAGGCGTGGGGGTGCAGTGGGAATCCAGCACAGGCTTCTCGGGGGGACCCGAGGGGGGCTGGTGGGGAGGGAGAGGAGAGGATGGATGGAAGGGGAGAAGACAGGAAGAGTTTGTGAGATATGATGATGCGAGTGCAGCATGGGATAGCCGTGGGTGTGCAATGGGAATCCAGCACAATCTTCTTGGGAGGGGGGCTGGTCGGGGAGAGGGGAGGGGGGTTGTGTGGGGGAGGGGAGGGGAGGGGAAGGGGAGAGGAGAGGAAGGCAGGGAGAATCTCGGAAGCATGAGAGGGAGAGCCGTGGGGATGCAGTACAAGGCTACAACGAGCTTCTTGGGGGGATTTGAGGGGGACGGGGGGTGAGGAAGGAAAGGGAGAGGGGAAGGAAGTGAGGAAACGGAAGAGGAGATGGAGGGGAAAGGAGGGGCGAGGAGAGGAGGAGTGGAGAGGAGGAGGAGTGGAGGGGTGGAGGGGTGAAGGTTTTGCGCCAGGGAGGTTTTGTGCCAGGGAGGGTGTGGAGGGGTGGAGGGTGGAGGGGAGGAGGGAAGGAGGGGTGGAGGGAAGGAGGGGTGGAGGGAAGGAGGGGTGGAGGGAAGACCCACCTGGCCAGGTTTGGGCTGCACAATGATCTCCTGGCGAGCGAGCGTGGGCGGCAGGAACTCAAACGGCCTACGAGGCGCCTCAAAAGTGGGTCGGTACGGGGAAAGGAGAGGCGAGGAGAGGAGAGGAGGGGTGGAGGGGTTACCCACCTGTCCAGGTTTGGGCTGCACGATGATCTCCTGGCGAGCAAGAGCGTTGGCGGCAGGAAGGAACTCAAACGGCCTATGAGGCGCCTCCGAAGTGGGTCGGTACGGGGTCAGGAGGAGCGAAGGGGTTACCCACCTGGCCGGGCTTGGGCTGCACGATGATCTCCTGGCGAAAGAATATTGAGGCGCCACGAGAGGAGGGGAGCAGTGGAGGGGAGCTGGCTGGAGGGGTTACCCACCTGGCCGGGTTTGGGCTGCACAATGATCTCCTGGCGAGCGAGCGTGGGCGGCAGGAACTCAAAGGGGCCGCCCTGGTCGTTGGACCCCTGGAAGCCCGTTGCTCGGATGCCGTTCACTGTCAGATCCAGCGGCTTGCCAAACTTGCGGTTGCTCTGGAGGGCGGGAGGCGGGGAGAGAGGGGGGAAAGGAATAAGAGGGAGAGAGGCAGAAGGCACGAGTTGGGGGAGGCGTGTAACCTGTTGCACAGATGCCCTTTGAATCGACTCAAAAGATGCCCGCACATGGCAGTGGGTGTGTGATTGATTTTTGAGGCGCCTCAAAAATCGACTCAATAGATGCCCGCAGTTGGCAGTGGGTGTGTGAAGTGATGGTGGTGTCACTTGTTGTTGTTGCAATGGGAGGTGGCCAGGGGCTTAGTTAGTAGCGGCAGTGGCAGCACAAGCGTAGGCTGATACTGTAGAATGGGAATTCGTGAGAATTCTCGAATGGTCCTTTCAATTCAACGTACCATGATCTTGTGGTGCGCAAAGGGCACGTGGGCAGGGTCGACCAGATTCTCCACCAGTAGCTCGTACCTGGGACGGGGTGGGGCATGGGGGCGTAGGGGCATGGGGGCATAGGGGCATGGGGGCATAGGGCGCATAGGGGATGGGGGGTTGTGGTTGTGGGGGCATGCGGCAAGGGCAGGAGGTTCACTGTGTGGAGAACCCAGGGTCCACTAGATTCTCCACCAGCACCTCGCAGCTGGGAGAGGGTGGGGCATGGGGGCGGGATAGAACAGAACAGAACATAGGGTGTGGGGGGGCATGGGGCACGGGGCACGGGCATGTGAGCACGAGGTTCACTCAGTGTGTGGGCAGTGAAACCTCGTGCTCCACCAGCAGCTCATATCCGAGTGTGTGGGGCATGGGGGCATGGGGGCATGGGGGCATGAGGGTATGAGGGCATGGGGGCATGAGGGCATGAGGGCATGGGGGCATGAGGGCATGAGGGCATGAGGGCATGGGGGCATGGGGGCATGGGGGCATGAGGGCATGGGGGCATGAGGGCATGAGGGCATGAGGGCATGGGGGCATGAGGGCATGGGGGCATGGGGGCATGGTTCAAGGGGACGTAGGGCATGAGGTCCGTCTGAACAACGTCTCCTTGGAAGGTGGGGTCTTCGAGTTCAAGCACCACAGGCGCGGGGGAGGCAGCAGCTTCCCTCTCCCCCTCTCCCCTTCTCCCCCTCTCCCGCTTAGCCCGTCACCAGGCCCTCTGCCACTCACCCGTACTGCAGGTCCGTCTGCACGACGTCTCCTTGGAAGGTGGGGTCTTCGAGCTCGGGCACGACGGGCACGGGGGAGGCAGCAGCTTCGGCAGCAGCGGAGGGCGAGTGGTCCATCCAGATAAAGACTATGCCGTGCCGCACACACGTGGGGTAGGCCCTCGAACATGCCTTAGGGGATGTGTTCACCTGGTGGTGGTGGGAGAGGGGTGGGGAGGAAGGGGTATGGGCGGAGGGAGAGAGAGGGAAGCGGGGGAGAGGGGGGACAAGGGCAAGGGGAGGGTGAAGAGTGCTCGCAGCAGCTTGCCTCGGCAGCGGCGGAGGGCGAGTGGTCCATCCAGATAAAGACTATGCCGTGCCGCACACACGTGGGGTAGCTGCGCGCGCATGCCCGGGCGGACGTGTTCACCTGGTGGTGGTGGAGGGAAGGGCGGAGGGGGGCAGGCAGGGGCATGGGGGAGGAGGGGAGTGGGATGGAGACGGTTTTTAAAGCAGCCCAAGAACAGAATGCTGGATACACGCGAGTTAGCTAGCGCCGCGCACGTGCTTCGAGGGAGGTGTTCAGCTGGTGGGGTTGAAGGCTGGGGGAAGTTTGGGGGGAAGGGAAGGGCGGAGGGAGGGGGGGGGGGGGGGGGGGGGTTTGATGACAACCAAGATAGATCAAGGCAGGGAGGGAAAGCGGAGGCAGAAGCTTGCTGCGGGCCTTGCTGCTCTGCTCATTTTGGAGACTCATAAGGACAGAAACCGATATCCGCAATGCGATGCGTACTGTGCTGCTCTGTCCGGTCATGTGCTGTGCTGTGCTGCACTGTGCGGTGCTGGGCTGAGGGGCTGACTGACTGACCGGAGGACCATCGGAGGGGGCCTGGGGGATGAAGGTGCAGGAGGTATCGGGAGCAAAGGTCCATCCGTGGTAGCTGCACTGCAGGTCTCCCGATTCGTGTATGCGCCCCTCCGATAGCGGTGCTAGCCTGCTCTCCCATGCACGGACGGACGTGAGTACACGCACATGCACACCCGCGAGCAAACATGCACGCGCACATGCACATGCACATGCACATGCACATGCACCCGCACATGCACACGCACATGCACGCGCACATGCACATGCACACACACATCCATGCACATAATAAATGCACGGTGCAACCGGACAGGGAAATGTGGAGAGAGGCAGTGAGTGACGAGGCAGGTAAGAGCGCACGAACGGCACGGCAGAATCATGTGCTGCTGGTTCTGGTGGTGCTGCTGTAAGGCAAGCATGTGACGCAGCGAGGCGATCAGTTGATTTATTCTGAAAATGGCACCTGTGTGACACGGCAGGCAGGCACCTGTGCGACACAGCAAGCAGTCGCTTGTGCGACAGAGCGTGGATCAGGCACCTGTGCGACACAGCAAGCAGTCGCTTGTGCGACAGAGCGTGGATCAGGCACCTGTGCGACACAGCAAGCAGTCGCTTGTGCGACAGAGCGTGGATCAGGCACCTGTGCGACACAGCAAGCAGTCGCTTGTGCGACAGAGCGTGGATCAGGCACCTGTGCGACACAGCAAGCAGTCGCTTGTGCGACAGAGCGTGGATCAGGCACCTGTGCGGGCAGAGGTCGTGGAATGCGAGCCACTGCGCGGAGGGCGCGTGGAACCAGATCACCACGGGCCGCCCCAGCAGCGTCAGCGCCACGGGCACGCGCGGATCCAACTCGCGCACCACGGCTGGCGGAGGGGACCAGGGGGAGGGGGAACGGGGAACGGGGGAGGGGGAAAGCGGGGAGGGTTCTCGGAAGTGACTCGGGCATGCTCGTTGCGCATCTACTAGAAAAACGTCACGTGGGCAACGGTTTGGACGCGCACAATTCGACGCTTTTTTGCACGCGGACGCGCGTAACGGTGCTGCCAGGGCGCAAGATGATCCAATCAACCCACGCCCTTGGTTCGCGGAATGTCAAAGTCCCGTTAGTGACACTCCCGTTAGTCACATTAACGTATCAAGCCGTATCAAGGCCACGTACCTGCAGGATACCAGTTTTTCTCCCACACGAATTTTGAGCCCGCCTCATTATCTCGCGCCGCCTCGGCTTCCGGGCGCCATGCCTCCGCCGCCGCGCTGTCGCTGCCGGAACCAGCGGCGACAGACGCGCCAGCTTCGACAGCCATCGCCACAGTCGCGCGCTGCTGACGTGGCAGCGCGCGATTGGAGCGCAGCGAGGGGAAGAGAGAGCGATGATTGATGCTGGCGACGCGAGACGACGAGAGGCCGGAGGCGCGTTCATGATGATGCGAACGGCTCAGCGTTATTTGCGAAGACGGACGGTTGCGATGGACTTGCAGCGACGGCGCGGCAGAGCGACGGCATGCGTCGCGGCAAGGCTTTAAGGGAGCGAGAGATGCAGGGCCGCGGGCGGCGGCTAGTTGCGACGCCATGGTTGGCTGGTGGAACAGCTAGATTGCCGCAGGTAGGCTAGAAGCACACTCCAAGCACGAGAGAAATGAGCGGGAAGTGAGGTTGGACTTGCGGGTTGGGGTAGGTTCACGCACACACGCGGGATTGCCTCAGGCTGGTCAAGCAGCCAACTTGGAGTGGTGCTGGATTTGAGTCGAGAAATTGGTGATGGAAAAGGGGCGAATTTGCGTGCGATGAGTTGGTTCTGCGTGCGACGCATTTGCGGCATCTGGCTGGCTGCGAATGGGTGTGTTTCTCGGATGAGTGTTGTGGCGACGCGTGTGCGATACGAAGCGACAGCGTGGCATTTCGTGGACCAACCTGGTTGACGACGTGGAGATGAGGACATGAACGGACGGTGTGCGTTGAACGAGGATGTGCTGGACTTGCTAGTCCATGACCACGATGTGGGCGAGAGTAATTTGTGTAAGAATTGCTGCTCCGAAGTGTAACAAGAGGCTTGTTCACAACGCTGTATCGGGCTTGCCATACAATCAGCATTCTTCTTTTTTCTTGGGCTGGGTCGCGTGGTAACGCCCCTCTCCATTTGGCGGAGGTGGTGACTGATGGTGTCGCCCAGCACGAATATCCTGGGTACAAATATATTAATTGGTTCCAACTACGCTAAGGAGAACTCAGGGCAAACCCGACAACCACAGCTATTATTACATAAGTTTTCCGTGTTTCGTAACAAATAGCATACAAAGTTTGGCCGTTCATTGTTACTCCGCCGACCAGCAAGAATCGAGACGACTTGACTTGTCGCAGGAAGAATCCCCCACATACCCGCCAACACACCGCTGATTCTTTCGCCGACAGCCAGCGAGGTCTGACAGCGTCGCACAGGCTCACAACTTTCTCGTCCACCACGTCAGCCCATGGACGAAACGAAGCACTCGATTGGGTCCGAAAGCAACAGCCACAGCATCGCTGTACAAACTCCTCCACGACCGCGACTCTACGCACCACACCTACGTCCTATGCGAACGAGTCGCGACCAATCCAGTGAACGCCCTCCGTTGTGCGAAGCCAAGCGAGCACGAGAAGAAATAGCGCCCCCCCACTTCCTCCTCCTCGCTTCACCCATACCCCCCATCCGCACACACCCAACCCCCCCCTCACCCCTGCACAGACAAGCAAGACTAGAAGAAGAGTCAACCGACAAGATTCAATCCAAAACCTTCGAATCAAAACACCACACACGGCATTTCCACTTTCTTGTTCTCCTCCCTCCCTCCCTGCTGTCGGTATCGCCTGTTCTTTTCACAAAGAACCGCCTTGAAAACACCGTCTATCCGTTTTTCGAAGATGCTTGCAGCCCCCTTTCAATGTCAACCGTGTCTCTTATCTAACGTGCCCTATCGTGAGCCTTGAGATTTCACAGCTATTTGGGATTCGAAGGGCGACCAGTCACCTTCCATCAAGCGACACACAGCTACGCCTGAACTGTCTTGTATCAAGACCACGCCTAAGTCCGTCGGCCAGTGACAACTGGTCACTCAGTCTCCCTTTATATCCGTCAAACCCCTCCACTCTCGACTTGACGGAAAAGAAATAATAGGTATTTGAAAGTACGCCATGCCTCGCCGGAACAATGGCAGCGGCGACTACGGCGGCGGCGCGCGCGGCCCGTCGTCGCCGGGAATGGCGACGGCGGTGGAGAGTCTGTTCGGCGCGGACTCGTGGGACGGCGGCGCCGCGTTTCACGCGAGCAACAGCAGCGGCGGCATGAGCGACGGCGCGGCATCCGCGTCGAAGCCGCGTTCCGTGCACGTGCCGAAGCTGCGCAAGGGGAAGGTGAGACGAAACTCGGTGACGCGTATGTAATAATGCTGTGTGTGCCGGTGCAAGCATAACGTCCGCTAGCCTTTCTGCCTTGAAACTTACGGCTCCCCGCCTCCCGCCCTCCTCCCCTCCCCATCCCCCATCCTTTGAAACCCTATCTTCTTCTGTCTCTTCAATTCAAAAATAATGAAAGCGCGCATCACAGACCGATTGTTCCTGGACTCAGCAGCAGCCTGTGAAGGCTACCCTGCTGCTCTTTTGCTTCCCAGCCTGTGACCAGTACAATCCACAAGCATACTACACATCCCTTCTCTGCTCTGGCTAATTTTTATTGATTTTTATTTATTTTTTTTGTCGTCCTCTTTCTCTCGTGCTCCCGCTGTAATCCCGTTCGTTTCTGTCGCGCCGGCGCAGGGCCCCTCCGCGGCGCTCCCCGTGTTCGGCTCGTGGAACGCTCCGCAGCCCCCGCCGAATTTCAACAAGGGCTCGTCGGCGGAAAACGCGGCGGCGCAGGCGGCGGCGGCGGCGATCCGCGCGGCGACCGCGGGCGCGGGCGGGGACGGGCAGCCAAAATTCACGGAGGTGTTTCGCGCGAAAGGGGAGCAGCGCGGGAACGGGCAGTGCGCGTGGCCTGAGTACGACGCGATTCTGGCGAAGCAGACGATGATGCACGATAGGCTGCGCGCCGAGCAGATGCTGACTCAGCAGCAGCAGATGATGACTCACCACCGGCAATCAAGCAAGGTGAGGTTTAGAAGCGTGTTCTTTGACTACCGCCATTTACGGCTGCTATTGCTTCATTGCACACGCCATTGCTCCAGTCGCCTTTATGCCGCTTCTCCTCCTTTTTTTTTTCCAGAATGGAAACACGTTTTCCATTGAAAGGCTTCAAGAGGCCATTAAATAGGACACGGCTGTGCAGAATGGAAACCTGCGGAGCACACGGCGGAGCGAAGCACAGAGCACAAAGCTCACGGAAACAAATGATTACACACACAGAAAGACACACAGAAAGGCCGGCTGCTTTTCTTCAGACGCCCCACGGATTGATTATTCACAACGACAAAATAGCTGCTGTACAAACAGTGCCACTAAGGCACAAGCAAGCGCAGCATGATGGGGCGAATGAGACTGGTTGCACTCTCTCACCTCGGTGGTCTTCTGAGTCGACTTTAGAGTCGCCTCAGTGGAATCAGTTGCTCAACCCACTAACATTCGCCTCCAGCCATTCCTCTCCTCTTATTCGCCTCCACTCATTCCTTAGCTTGCCCGCCAGTAGCGCTGTTACTTGCCCCGTTCTCTTCCTCCCCACCATCCCTCCGCGTCTCCATCCTTCCCCCCTTCCAACCCCCTTCCGCCCCCATTCTGCTTCCGCCTTACCGCTCGCCCTTCCAGCAACCCTCACCCGTCTTCTCCCCTCGTTCTTACCCGCCTCCTTACCCCCTTTCTCTCCCCCATCCCCCTCCCTTCCCTCCCCCACCCTTTCCCCTTGCGTTCTACCCAGAACTCCCTGGTTTCCCCACAGACTTCTGACTCCTCGTTCCCCCAGTCCTTCCCCCAGCCCTTCCCCAGCGTCACTTCTTCCCCCGACCCCTACGCCTTCCCCCCATCCGCCTCCCTTCCGCTGCCCCCATCCTCTGCCCCCGCGCCCCCGCCCTTCTTCCCCTCCTCCTCCTCTCTTCCCCAGCCCAGTACTGCCGCGCAGCCCCCCCCACCATCCCCCCCAGCGGCTCTCGTTCCGCCTATCGTCCTCCCCCCGCCTTCCGCCACCTCTGCCCCTTCCGACTCCGCCCCACCCCCTCCCTTTCTCGCGCCTGCGCAATCCGCACCGGTCCCTCCGCCCCCATTCGTCAAGCCCTCTCCCCTTGCTGCGTCTGAACCACCACCGCTGCACCGTGCCTCTCCCCCTGCTGGTTCGGACTCCCCACCGCTACACTACGCCTCTCTGCCTGCTGCCATGACTGCCCCTCCGCCTGCCCCTCCGCCTGCTGCTCCGTCTGCTGCTCCGCCTGCCCCGGCCCTTCCACCCGCCCCTGCGCGCGAGTATGGGTACGAATACGCGCCTGCCCCTGTGCCTTCGCCTGTCCGTGCCCCTGCGCATGCCTCTCCTGCTGTTGAAGCAGCACCGGCACCAGCACCAGCCGCCGCAGCAGCAACAGCAGCAGCAGCAGCAGCACCACCACCACCACCACCACCACCGGCAGCAGCAGTAGTGGCAGCACCGGCAGCACCGGCAGCGCCGGCAGCAGCACCAGCAGCACCGGCAGCAGCACCAGCGCCGTCACTAGCAGAGATGCAGCAGCTGCAGCAGCGGCTGTTGCACGGGGAGGTGCTGAGCGCGGGGGAGAGGCAGCGCCTGGCTGCTGGGCTGGAACAGGTGCTTGCCCTTGCCATGGGGGGGCCGCCTGTTGCTAGCAGCAGCAGCGGTGGCAGCAGCAGCGGTGGCAGCAGCAGCGGCAGCGTTGTGCAGAACCAGAGAGCAGCACTGGCAGCTGTAGCACCGGCACAAGCAGCGGCACCGTCAGCAGTGCCAGTGGCACCGGCAGCACCGGCAGCACTGGCAGCAGCAGCAGGCGTGGCAGATGGATATAACGAGAGTGAGTATGTTGAGAACGGTTGGGATGGTGGTGCTGGTGTTGGTGCCGGTGTTGGCGCTCTCTCTGGCACAGCCGCGCCTGTGTTTGCTGCTGGTGCTGCCCCTTCGTACACAAGTGGTGGCGAGGGAGGGGTAGCAGCACCAGCAGGGGCGGAAGGGCAGGGAACGCACGGGGGACAGGGAGGGCAGGGAGCGGGAGAGGTGCTGTGGGGAACGGGGAAAGAGGAGTTTGGGGGGCACGGGCATGGGGAGGGCAGTGTGGGGATGGCAGGGCGAGGGTATGTGTGGGGTGGGGAAACGGAGGGGTATGGGAGTGGATTGGAGGGGTATGGTGGTGGAATGGAGGGGTATGGAGGGGGAATGCAGGGGTACGGAGGGGGGATGCAGGGGTATGGAGGGGCGGGGATGGTGGCGATGAGTGCAGAGATGGGGATGGGATTGGCTGTGGTTGAGGAAGGGGAAGATGAGGGGCTGGATAGCGAAATGGCAGAGCAGAGTGAGGGGGGCGAGGTGGAGGGACAGAGGCAAGGGCAGGGGCAGGGGCAGGGGCAGGGGCAGGGGCAGGGGCAGGGGCAGGGGCAGGGGGAGGTAAAGAAGGGGTATGAAGGGGAAAGGGAGGTGGGGGAAGAGTGGAGCAGGAAGGAGGAGGCCGTTGTGGGAGTGGGGGTTGAGCGAGTGGGAGGAGGAGAGATTGGGAGTGAGGGAGAGGAGGGGGTGAAAGAGGAGGCCAGGGATAATTTCACTACCAGTGTCAAAACCAGCGTTGCTACCGGTGTTGCCGCTGGTGTCTCTACCGGTGTTGCTACCGGTGTTGCTACTGGTGTTGCTACTGGTGTTGCTGCTGGGGAGGGGGCTGGGGAGGGAGAGGCAAAGGCAGCTGGGAGGGAGTACGAGCGGAGGTGGTGGGAGGAGGAATCCGGGCAGGAGTCTGCAGTAGGCGGGGGGGATGAGAGGGACGGCATGGGGGGAGGCGGTGGGGACGGAGGCGCGGAGTGGGGTCGTTTCCAGGAAAGGGCGGCGGTTGAAAGAGAGATGTTTGCTGCTGCTGCTGCTGCCAGGGGTGCCACTGCCTCGGATGTGGGCGCAGTAGGAGGAGAGGTGGCAGCACCGGGAGAAGCAGTAGCAGCAGTAGCGGCGCCGGCAGCAGCAATGGCAGCAGCAGCAGCAGGTCACACTGACCCGTCCGCAGGCCCGTTTGGGGTGGAGGGAGGAATGGAGGCGTGGGCGCATCAGGCACCCGCATCACTCTCACCACCCTCATCCACCAATGCACCAGCGGTACCTGCACCAGCAGCAGCAACAGCAGGAGCACCAGCAGCAGTGGCAGTAGCGGCGGCAGGAATGCCAGGAATGGGGCAGTCAGAGTGGGACTTACTACCAGGTGAGAAGGACGGAGGGGATGAGCATACGTACCCAGTCAACGAATCTGACAGTGCAGCCGGCATTGGTGGCATTGGTGACAGTGCAGGCACCGGTGGTGGGGATCGCAACAGCACCTTCCCCCAAACCTCTGTTTCTGCTGCTGCAGTAGGCACCGCTGCTGCTGTCACTGCTGCTGCTGCTACTCCTGCTGCCATTCCTGCTCTCTCAACCGTTGATGCTGCTCACTATTCTCCACCAGCCGATCCCACTCCTGCCGTGGCTGCTGGCGTTGGTGCTAATGCTGCTGCTACTGCTTCTGCGGCAGCGTCTTCCGCTGCTACAGCAGCCGCCCTTGCGGCTGCTCCTCCCTTCTTCTCCCCCCCACGGGGCCCGTCCGCCCTTACCTCTCAGAGTTACAGTTCCAACACCCAGCCAGGTGCTAACTCAGGTGCCCAGTCAGGAGGGCAGTCAGGCAATCAATCCGGTGAAGCGGGTGCAGGAGGGGGTCTGTACATGTTCAGCGGGCTGACAGGGAGTGACTATACCGGGAGTGACTATGCTGGCAGCGGCTGCTTTGTTGATCCAGGGAACAACTCTGGTGGCCCCCTTGCGGCCACCGCTGCTGCTGCTGGTGCTGGTGCCTCTGCGTTTGCTGCAGCAGGGACGAGGCCAGCAGCAGGGGGAGGAGGAGGAGGAGAGGGGGGAGGTGTGGGAGGAGTGGGGTATATGAGTGGTCAACCTGCAGTAGCAGCTGGGGGCGAAGGGGGAGTGGGAGCCGGGGGGGTCATGAACGCGGGTGGGGAAGGAGCGAGCGGAGGGAGCGGCGGCGGCGGGTACACAGAGTTTTATGAGGCGCATATGGCTGGCAGGAAGCAAGAGACTACCCTGGGTAGTGACTATGGCCCTGCTGCTGCTGGGGCGGTGGTGGCAGGAGGGGGGGTGGCAGCAGGGGGAGTCGCAGCAGGAGCAGGAGGAACGGTAGCAGCGGAAGAGGAGGCGGCATGGGCAGGCGGGGAGGCGAAGACGGGGGGGCAGGAATCGTCATGCGGGGCACTGGTGGAGATGGTGATGGCGCCGCCGTTTGTGGGCATGGACTCTCCCACGTATGTCAGGCGCGCTGGTAGCCTGTCCCGGTCTGCTGAGATGCCACCAACAGCAGCAGCAACAGCAGCAGGAGGAGGAGGAGGAGGAGCAGCAGGAGGAGGAGGAGGAGACGGGTCAGGGGCTTTAGCTTTGGTGGCCGCGAATGCATCTGGGACGGTGTCAGGGTCGGGTTCGGGGTCAGGGATGGTTGGGGCAGGGGCAGGTTCGGGTGCAGGTTCGGGAGTGGTTTCGGGTGCAGGGTCGGACGTGGGTTCGTACAGTGGGCAGCGGCAGGGGAGTGATTCGGGAAGCATGTCTCAGGGAATGGGGCAGCAAGCGACGGGACAGCAAGCAATGGGACAGCAAGCGATGGGACAGCAAGCGACAGGGCAGCAAGCGACGGGGCAGCAGGGATGGCAGCAAGGCGGGTCGCAGGGATGGCAGCAAAGCGGGCCGCAGGGATGGCAGCAAAGCGGGCCGCAGGGGGCGACGCAGGGGGGCTTGTATGTAGGTCCAGGCCTCACAGGCCAACCCTATGCCTCTGGGATTTTCCCACAGCAGCCATACTCGGGCCAAGCGTTTTCAGGAGCCTGGCAGGGCCAGGGGCCCCAGGGACACATGCAGGGGCAGTGGCAGGGGCAGGGGCAGGGACAGGGGGCACAGGGGCAGGGACAGGCATACGGACAGGGACAGGGGCAGGGGCAGGGGCAGGGACAGGGAGCAAAGGGACCTCAGGGGCAGAGTCAGGGGTTGCCAGGCCCGGCGCAGGGTTATCCAGGGCAGGTGTACCCCGCACAGGGGCAAGGACAGGGGCAGGGGCAGGGACAGGGTTACCCAGCGCAGTTGTACCCGGGGCAGGTGTATCCTGGGTCAGGGCAGGTACCGCTACAAGGCGGGGCGGCGTATGCAGCAGGAGCAGGTGGAGGGTTTGCAGCTGCAGGAGCAGCGCTGGCAGGGCAGGCAGGAGCTGCACCACCGTATCCCGTAAGTGCTGCTGTACTGTGCTTGTGTTGCAGTGGTGTTGCAGTGGGGTTGTGGTGGGGTGGGGTTGTGGTGGTATGGAGGTGTGGTGTGGAATTGTGGTGTGCGTCCTGCTGGTTTGCTGCTGCAGCATTGTCGTTGCAGTTACTTGGGCGATTTCTGTTGCTGTCAGCCCTCCTCCCTCGCGTCCCCCTTCCCACTATCCCGCACGTCCACCCCCATGCGTCTATTCCCATGCGTCTATTCCCATGCGTCTATTCCCATGCGTCTATTCCCATGCGTCTATTCCCATGCGTCTATTCCCATGCGTCTATTCCCATGCGTCTATTCCCATGCGTCCACCCCCATGCGTCTATTCCCATGCGTCTATTCCCATGCGTCCACCCCCATGCGTCCACCCCCATGCGTCTATTCCCATGCGTCCACCCCCATGCGTCCACCCCCATGCGTCTATTCCCATGCGTCTATTCCCATGCGTCTATTCCCATGCGTCTATTCCCATGCGTCCACCCCCATGCGTCCACCCCCATGCGTCTATTCCCATGCGTCCACCCCCATGCGTCCACCCCCATGCGTCTATTCCCATGCGTCCACCCCCATGCGTCTATTCCCCTCTCTCGCACGCTTACCAACTCTGTCTCCCGTACCTCCCCTGTACCATCACAGGTTCAGAAGCCAGCTCGCAAGAAAGGAGGGTTCTGTAGCTGCTTTGGCATTTGAGAAGAAATGGTATGAAATGGTTCGATGTGACAATGACTTGAATGGTATGCCTTCCTCCATACCGTCTAAGCTCCGCTGTCCAGCGTTTCCATTCAGTACATTTTCTTCCGTCCATACCTAGAATTTGTTTTTTTTTTTTTTTATACGAAGACATTTTAGCTATTGGTATGTGCTTCGGTATTGTTTGAACAATATGTAATTTATATTATGTTTTGCAGTCTAAACTAGCTGTACCATTTGGTGCCATATGTGCCTATTGAATAGCCATTATTGAGAAATGTATGTGAAGGATAAGATGCTGGCTTGTACCGTACCATCGTTTGCATTCCTTACTCATTGTTACGGGTGCAATGAATCGAGGTAGCGAGAATTGCACTAAGGTGTCAAACGAGTACAAAATGTGAGCGAAGGCGTGAGCGAACATTTATACGCGAAACATGCAAACGGTAACGCGGTGCGTGCGAGCTAGCTAGTGCTGTGCTGGAAGTGGGGCTCGGGCTAGTCCCGAAGCGTAGGCCGACACGGCCAGGCCAGCAGTGCGAGGTTTGGTGAAACAATGCGCGCGAAGTCGGCGAAGCCCCGTTAGCAGTAACCGGCGAACAACGGCTGCTGCTGTACGCGATGTTGCAGGGCGCGCTAAGGAATATCGAGAAAATTCCTTACACTACCCCTCCCCCCTCAAGAAGCCCCCTCCGCTACGCGAATGCGTGTGTAACGCGGAAACCCCGGTTCCTCAGGTACACTTGCAGGGCAGGTTGGTTTTCGATATTGGCCAGGGGCACCCAGCTATCTTCAGTTGGCGTGCGATCCTTCCAGCGAACGAGGGATTCAATCCTCTTGATTCCCGTGGGGTGTCGAATCCGATGGCTCGTGATTTTTTCGGGCTCGATGATCGGCTCCGATGCAGGGCGAGTCATGGATGGCGGGCGGTGACGAGGCAGTTGGCTTGTGGTTGGGATGTATGGGCGAAGTAGGCTAACGTGGAACGAAAGGCTGATGTACCAGTCCGTCGGCAACAGTAGGTGAGCTGTCACTGGGGTAATCATGTGGCTGATTTGGAATGGCCCACAGTAGCGGGGTCGCAATTTCGGTACGACGGGCAGTCTTAAGTTCTGCGTATCGAGCAGTACGTAGTCTCCTGACTGGTACGTGATTGGGCGGCGGTGGCGGTCAGCGTTGCGCTCAGCGATGACATTGGCCTTTTTAATTGCTTCTGCGGCTCTGGTGCGGGCAGCTTGCAGAACTTCGGCGAATTGCTGTGCACGTGGTGTTGGGTTGTCCGGACTCGACGTCATGGGCACTGTAGGGTTTTGCCCGTAGTTCAGGTAGAAAGGGGACTGCTGCGTCGTCGCTGATGTGGCGTTGTTATACGCGAACTCGATCAGCGGCAGCTGCTGCTCCCAAGTGGTTGGGTCGTCGCACGTGGCACGAATCAACTGCTTTATTGTCTGATTCGTCCGCTCCGTTTGACCGTTGGTCTCGGGGTGGTACGACGAGCTGAACTGTAGCCTTGTCCCAAACTGCTCCCAGAGGTTTTTCCAGAAGTTGCTGGTGAACTTCGTGTCGCGGTCGCTGATTATCGTGGCTGGTATCCCGTGCAGTCGAACGACGGCTGCGATGAACAGGCGAGCGGTTTCTTCGGCTGAGATCGATTTCTTGCACGCAGCGAAGTGTGCCATCTTCGTCAGCCTGTCAACGACGACCATAACTGCGTCGTTACCCCCTGGGTTCGAAGGTAACCCCGTGACGAAATCTATGGTAACCTGCTGCCAGGCGCGCTCGGGCGGTGGAATCGGCTGCAACTGATCCGTCTTTCTTTTTCGCAAGCTCTTCATCACCTGACACGTAGGACACGAGCCCACGTGGTGCTGTACGTCGGTCAACAGCTCCGGCCAGTAGTAATACCGCTGCAGTTGCTGTCGCGTTTTTTCTACCCCGAAATGACCCGAGGTAATCCCGTCGTGTGCCTCCTGCAGTAACAGTTCCCTCAGTAGTGAGTACGCAGGTTCCCAGATGCGGTTGGTGCCTGTTTTTACGTAATAGACTCCTCTGGCCTCTGCCAGTTGCTGTGAGTTTCCGGTCGTGAAAAATGGGTCGGTACTGTATCCGTGGGTGAATAGGCCTGTTAACAGTGGGTTGGTTTGGGCGAGTAGGATGGCGTGGAGTTGGGCGGTGGGGCGTGTGAGTGCGTCGGCGATGTTGGATGCGCCTTTTTAGTACGTGACCGTGTAGTGGAAGTTGGACTCCAGATAGTCCAACCAACGGATCTGTCGTGGGTTGAGATTCGGTTGGGCGCGAAGGTACTGTAGGGATCGGTGGTCTGTCCGTATTGTCACGTCTGCTCCTGTGAGGTAACATCGCCACACTTTGAACGCGTGCACGATCGCCAACATCTCGCGGTCGTGTATCGGGTAGTTGCGTTCGGGCGGGTGAAGCTTGCGGGACTCGTACGCGATTGGCTGAAGGCTGTTCTCGAAGTCCTGCAACAGTACCGCTCCCACAGCAATGTCGCTAGCAGCTCAAACGGACGGTGTGGATCTGCGATGTGAAGCACGGGTGGCGAGCACAAAAAAATGTTGAGGGCCGAGAAGGCAGCTTGCTCTTTCCCCCCCCACGTGTACTCGACCCCCTTCCTCAGCAGGTCGGTCAACGGGGCAGTCAGCTTCGCCATGTCGGGGACGAACCGGCGCACGTAGTTGACGAACCCCAGAAAACTCTGCAACTCGGTCGAGTTGGTCGGCGCGTGCCATGCTTGAATCGTCGCATTTTTTTTCACACTTAGACGCTTTTGTCAGTAGGCGGTTCTCACTCAATATCTTAAAAGCTGCTTCGATGTCCTGTAAGTGCTGTGCTCTGTCGAGGCTGTTAAATCAGTATGTCGTCATGGTACACGATGACGCACTTATCTAAAAGCGGGCGGAAGGCCTCGTTCATGGTCATTTGAAAAGTGGCGGGGGCGTTGGTCAGTCCGAAAGGCATGACAGTGTATTCGAAAGATTCGTAGCGTGTTCGGAAGGCTGTCTTGGGGCAGTCGGGTGGATTGACGCGAATCTGGTGGTAACCTCCCCGAAGGTCAATTTTCGAGAAAACCCGGGCTGTGCGCAGTTGGTCGATCAGTTCGTCGGCTCGTGGGATGGGGTAACGAGATTTGATGGTAACCCTGTTCAGTGCTCTGTAGTCTATGCACATGCGAAATCCCCCGTCCTTTTTCGGTGCGAACAGTATCGGTGCTGCGAAGGGTGACGAAGTAGGGCGAATGAACTCCTTCTCAAGCAGGTAATCCAGCCGCTTCCTCAGTTCGTCCAGTTCGGGTTGAGTCAGTCGGAATTGTCTCAATACTGTTGGCTGTGCCCCCGGTTCCAGTTCTATCCTGTGGTCGTGCGGTCGCTGAGGTGGCAGTCCCGTCGGTAGGTCGTCCGGGAAAATGTCACTATACTGCTTCAACATTGCTTCCAGATCACCCGGTACGTCGGCTAGCAGTTTCTGTAAATCCCCCCCTTCGTCTGCTGCCTCGGCTTCCCGAATGTCAACCGCGTACACGTCAGCTCCTGCCGCTACGGCGCGTTTCATCGTGATCATGTTGACACGCACCGACGAAGACTCAGGCGAGCCCCAGTGAGGTAAGGCGATGTTGTTACCGTTCACTCGCACAGTGCAGTCACCCGTCGTCCAGTCGATTCGCGGATTGTGTCGTCGCAGCCAATCACGCCCGAGTAAAATGTCGGTTCCGTCGAGGGTCGTTGCGAGCATTTCCTGGCTAAACGTGAAGTTACCCCCGCATCGGATCCGAACTCGGTCCACACCTTCCCGTATTGCCAGTGGCGTGCCATCGACCAGTCTTGCGTCGATCTCAGGTAAACATCTGTCCAGTGGCAGTCGCAGTTTTCGTGCTGTGGCAGTGTTGATAAGGCTGTGGTTGGCCCCTCCGTCTACGAAGATTTTAACTAAGTCCGTCCCGATTTTCCCATTAAGCAGTATAGGGCTGTCTACCGTAGTACCCTCCTTATTCGGCCGGGTGTGGTCGATTGCGTGAACCGGCACAATCACTCGGTGAGGGTCGGTTGGGTCGGGCGAGCGGCGTGACCTGTCAGTAGAGGGCCCGTCTGCTACTGACTCCCAGCGTTTCCCTGCTGCTTGGTCTGTTTCTGCTGCTCAGCTTCCCCCTTTCCCTTAGCATTTTCCGGGCATTCGCTCTTACGGTGTCCCGGCCGATTGCACGCAAAGCAGCGCCCTTTGAACGGTGCGGCAGCGGCATTTGCGGCGACGGCACGTATCGTAGCGCCCTCGTTCGTCCCACGAGGCCGATGTCCCCAATTGCTGCTTTCGTAGGACCCCGGTCTCGGTCGGCGGAAGAAATCAAGTTTCTCCGCCATGGCGAGAATCTCCTGAAAATCGGTGACGCCGCGAAGCTGGATTTCCTGAGCGATGTCCTGCTTCAGGCCGCCGATGTAGCGGTCGATGCGTTCGCTCTCGTGCATATAACCCACTTGCTCGCATAGCGCCAGAAACCCGCTCGTGTAGTCTTGGACGGAACCGAGTTGGCGCCAAGTGCGGAGCCTCTGTCGCGCCGCGATCGATGCCGCAATTGGCTTGAAACGAGCACGCAGACCTGCGCACCACGCGTCCCTCGTGCGATACTGGGGCACCTCCACGAAATACGACGGCGCCCAGGGTCCGCTTTGTCCTTCCCGTGTCGGTAGAGTCGCGTAGTCCACCGGCTTCGTGACGATGACATGCCACCAGTCCTTGGCGGGTCCTCGCAGCAACGACACGGCGTAACGAATCTTTGCCGTATCCTCCGAGACGTAGTTCGCGTCGAAGAAAACATTCAACGTGAAGAGCCACGCCTGAACGGTAGGACCACCCCGCTGACTTGGGTCAAAGCATGGCGGACGCTGCGGCTTCAGCGGCATCGGCGACGGTAGAGCTGATTCGCCAGCCGGCACCGAAATAGTGTCTCGAGGCTGATTCCTGGCCGCATTCGTCGCGTCGGGGTGTGTCGTGCCGTGATCGTCGTCTCCGTCATGGCGGACGACGCCATCACTTGCGGCACTCGCGGGTTGCCCCACACTTCTGTGTTGCGATGTATGTGGTGCGGGCTGAATCGGAGTGCCAGGTGCTTGGGATTGTGCTCGTGCGAGGTCGTTTTGCAGGGAGGTACGTTCCGCCGTTAATGCCGCGATTTCTTCGGAGTTTTCGTGCAGTTGTCGCAGCAACTCGTCCAGGCGGTCCTGCGTGAGGTTAGTGACGTCAATATGCTCTGCCATTCCGAAGGGCGTCGGGTCGTCTTAGTCTAGGCGTAGTCGTGGCTGCACGCGTTTACGAGAGAACGCGAGGACAGCGGCTCCTAGGTGCTAAGGTGCGTGAGTCCCTTCGAGTGAAAAATCAAAAGTTGATTTCCTGGGGTGCGGAGATGCGCGGTCCGAAAAGGAAAGAGGCTCTGATACCAGGTGTTACGGGTGCAATGAATCGAGGTAGCGAGAATTTCACTAAGGTGTCAAACGAGTACAAAATGTGAGCGAAGGCGTGAGCGAACATTTATATGCGAAACATGCAAACGGTAACGCGGTGCGTGCGAGCTAGCTAGTGCTATACTGGAAGTGGGGCTCGGGCTAGTCCCGAAGCGTAGGCCGACACGGCCAGGCCAGCAGTGCGAGGTTTGGTGAAACAGTGCGCGCGAAGTCGGCAAAGCCCCGTTAGCAGTAACGGGCGAACAACGGCTGCTGCTGTACGCGATGTTGCAGGGCGCGCTAAGGAATATCGAGAAAATTCCTTGCACTCATATAGAACAATACTCAACACTCCGCCATCATCTGGAACCGCCTCGTCTTTCTGACGCCACCGTGGTTGTTTGAAAATCAATTTCTCGTTTTGAACAACCCAACTCGAATCGTCCCCCGACGCCCCTGACTCGGCCGCCAATCTCCCCCGAACTCCGCCTATTCCCCCAATCGTAGCCCAGAATCCCCCCGCATGCTCTGCCAGCGGCTCGTGGGGTGCACCCAATTGCCCGCCAACTGAGTGCTCTGTTCCGCCCACCTCGAGAATTGCTGCGCCCGCGGTTCCGCTTTGGTTGAAAGTTTCAAAACTTCCAATTCGTATTCAATGCCCCCTCGATACCTCCTCCATCCGCTTCACCCCAGCAAGCAGCACTCCGCATGAAAATCCTTTCTCTGCTGTTGAGTTGACCCACATACTCCACATCAAAATCCCTTTCTTTCCTGAACCCATTCCTCGAGCTTCTTTCGACACATGCATTTCCCTGCTCTCATTCCATCCCATTCCTTGTCGCATTCCTCCTCCCGTACTATTTTGACTGAGAAGCAGCCAAGCAGGCTGAGCGTGTGTTAGTGGAAGGCGCATAGGTCAGCGAGTTTGGCTGCTCCGTGCTTTCCATGCTGCTGCCACGAGCACCGCGTGTTCACATTCTTTTCTATCCTGTGTGTATGTGAAGGAGCAGAATAGGACTGCTTAGGACTGTATGGATGCATTGGTGAAACCCCAACCCTTCCCTTCAGCCTAATCACCGGCTTCGCATTGGTTGACTGAAAGCATATATCCCGTCTCGTTACCCGAAAAACAAACACTACTCGGTGAACAACCTCTATATTCTTCCGCATTCCTGCCGCCATGGTCGTAAGCTCGCCAGTGGGCTTCGAGCTCCTTGGCTGCTTCAACGTATCGGCCACATTCGAGCGCGAGGGGCAGCGTATCGGCCAGCCGAAGAGCCACGTCGCCGTCGTCAGCATCCCGCGGAGCCGCGTTCCAGCCGGAGGCGGCCCGATAAGTTTATCCAGCCCCAGCCCTGGCTCTGGAGATAGTATCGAGGATGCTGTTGACGGGGCGACGGTTGATGATGGCGGAGGCACGGCAATGGCGCTGCTGTTCGTCGCGAAAGCGGGGTTCACGAACGCCGTTGCTGCCGCGGGAACCGCCTTCGCCATCAATGACATGGGGAGGTTCCGAATGAAATTCATTCACGAGGGTAAGTTGTGTAGTAGGAAGTTCGGCTGTGCGCCATTGCGTACTACGTTGTGTGCTAGGACGGTCCCCCGCCGCCTCCATTCTCGCTTCCATGCGCATTCTCTCATGATCTGTTTTTCGCCTAGCACGTGTAGTTTCCACACCGTTTCTTTGCGCGTTTCTTGAGCATCCAGCGTTTCTAGCGCTACGTGTGCAACCGGCAACTGCTGATGAAGCTGCTCTAGCAGCGGTTTCATCCCGCGGTTTCCTGCATTTACTAGGCGAGGGTCTGCTTCTTAAGCCCCACCCGTTCAAGCCGCGTCTAGTTGGTTAATCTCAACGCAACGCCAAAGTGCTTCGGAGTTGCCATTACAGGGAAGTTCTCGTTCGAGGTGCGCGGCGAAGGGCCCGGCGGGAACACGCTGGTGCTGTGCAGCGTGAGTCACGGGCAGCTTCCGCAGGACGTGCGGCGGCTGGCGCAGTTCATTTCTGATATCAAGATCGGCAAGGCGCCCGGCATGCCGCACAAATGCGTCGCGTGCGGCTTGAAGGATAAGGCGGAGGTGGACAAGAAGCGCAAGCAGGAGGAGGTGAGAGCAAGCTGCCTCGCTACTTCTACCGTAACGTTTTGGTTTGTCCATGCATACATGAGTGATTTTGCGGTCTTGGTTGTCATCCTTGATTATTCGTCTTGCATCGTATCTGAATCGAAGGAGCTGACGAATCTCACTGTCTGTGCTTGCCCGTGCAATGCGTTGCACGGACGTGCACGGTGCGTGTGCACAATGCGTTTCGTGTGTGGCACGACAGGCGGTGAAGGAGCGGGAGGTGAAGAGGCAGCGCATGGAGGAGGAAAAGAAGGTCAAAGACGAGCAGAAAAAGCGCGAAAAGGTGCGTGCGCTCGAGGCCTTTCTTACTGCCAGCCCCCCCTTCCGCAGCGCGCGGTTCCCCGTCCTCACTGCTGCGCGTTCCTACCGCTGTGACCTTCTGCTTCTGCTTCTCCCACCTCGAACCTCCCATCCGCGTATCTCGCGAGTTGGGCTCATTGCGCTGCTCTGAAGCGCCCCGTGCCTGTTACGAATCCTGCTCTGCTGCGTTTTCGCAACCCGCCCTTCTTCCGCTCATTCCGCCGCGGTCGTGCGTCCCCATTGACCCGCGCGTGGGGCGGGAAATGCGCAGGAGGAGCGTGAGGCGCGGCAGAAGCAGGAGCGCGCTATGAAAGAGCTACAGAAGAAACTCAAGGAGGTGGAGAAAGACAGAGACGACATGGATCGAATACGCGAGGCGCTCGGCAAGGAGCTCAAAGAGCGCGGCGAGATTATCCGAGACCTGCAGGAGAAGCTGAAGGAGAAAGCGGCGGCTGCTGTAAAGGAGGCGGAGAAGCGACGCGAGGAGGAGTCGCGACGCGCGCGGGAAGAGAGCGCGGCGAGAGACGCGGCGTGGAGGGTGAAGGAGGCGGAGATACGGCGGGCGATGGAGGAGGAGTTCCGCGTGAAGCGGGAGGAGGAGCAGCGCGTGCGGCACGCGGCGGAGATGCAGCGGTGGGCGCGGGAGCAGCAGAAGGCGAAGGAGGTGGAGGAGCTGCGGCGGAAGCTGCAGGAGGAGGAGGGGAAGCGGATGTTCGAGGCCATGTCGCACCGGGAAGAGATGGCGAAGATGAAAGCGGAGGTGGAACGCATGCAGCAGCACTACCAGCAGCACCAGCAGGGGCAAAACCAGCAGGCGGATGCATTTGTAAGTTGTCATGGTGCCATTAACCTTGGTGGTTGTGTGATGGTTCCCTTCGTTTCATTCGGCTCCCACGTTCCCTCCCAACGTTCAACGATCCCGTTGGCTCCATTGGCTCTCTTTTGAAGCTTTTCCTGCTAAATGCGCGCTTACCTCCTCGTATACCCCTCCCATTCCCCCTCTCTTTCTCCCATGCGCTCCCCCGCGCTCCATTTTCCTCCTCCCCTCTCGTTGCTTTCCCCCCGAAACATCACTTTCAGGGTCCCCCGCCTCCGCCTCCCCCGAAGGATGCGCCCGCGGAGGTACTCTCGCGGTACAGCACCCTGCTGCGCGAGCGCGAGGCGCGCATGAGCGCGGCGTTCGCGGCGGCGGCGGCGGAGATTCGACGCGCGGAGGGGGAGCTGCGGAAGAAGCGCACGGAGGAGGAGCGACGGCGGAAGGCGGAGGAGGCGCGGCGGGGCAAGGCGGAGAGCGCAAGGCAGAAGCGGGAAGAGGCGATGAACGCGGAGAGGATGAGGGAGGAGGAGGAGAGGAAGCGTGCGCAAGCGGAGGAGATGAGGAAGCGGGAGGAGGAGAGGAAGCGGATGGAGGAGGCGGAGAAGGCGAGGAGGGCGCAGGAGGAGGTGCGGCGGAAGGCCATGGCAGAGGAGAGCGCTCTAGCTGCGAAGCAAAAGTGGCTGGAGGATCAGTACCGCATGCGACAAGCAGGTGAGGGTGAGGGTGGGAAGAGAAGGGAGAGGAGTGAGGAGGGAGGAGGGAGGAGGTAGGAGGGAGCGGAAGAGGGAGGGAGGAGAGGTGAGGATCAGTGTGTCGCCAGTTAAGGTGAATCCTGTGAGTCAGAAGGTTAAAGGCGAGTGAGCAATTGCTCTTGATGCTGGTTGTTTGCATGAAGGGCCCCATTCCCAGTTTTCTGACCCACCTTCCTTCATCTGTGTTTGTGGTACATGTGTGTGCATGTGGATTACGATTTCATGGTGCGTTTGATGCCTGCGGTGATGAACGCATGCTTGTGTGGTGGTGGGTGTGGGGGGTCTGGGGGAGGGAACCATGTATGCTGTGCTGATGCTTGGTTGCCTGTATGCCCATTGCCCATGCCTGTCCAGCCACGCCCATGACCTACGAGCAATACGAGAACCGGCTGAGACAGATCAAGAACTCAGCCGGCAGCGCCAACGTGCCTCTGCACTTCTGGGACATCCCCTGGCCGCCCGAGGGCAACTGCCTCTTCCTCTCGCCCACCGACGACCCTGGGCTCAAGAAGAGGAAGTTCAAGGATGCGCTGCTCTTCTGGCATGCTGATAAGTTCGTGGCTTTCTGCGGGTCTCGGCTAGTGGAGGATCACAAGGAGGTGATTCTGAAAAAGGTTGCCCGGTTGAGTCAAGAGGTTGTGGAGGCAAGGAATAACTTGTGACATGCGAGGTTACTTGGTTTGAGGGTGGGGGGAAGGGGTTGATTGCGATTAGTTCCTGGTAGCAATGCCTCACTTTTGTGCGGTATTCTGTTGATCAGAGGATGGAAGGTTTTGGGATGCATAGTGGTGATAGTGTTGGTTGCGGACTTGTTGATATTATCGACACAAGTGCAACACAATGGATAGTACCTAAATACTAACCCGAGGCTTGTTACCATAGTTCGTTTTAGGTCAAGATTTCTAGTAGAATTTAGAATGTGCAAATATTGGTCCTGTTCTAAAAAAAAAATTCTCCTTGAAATATTTACGGTACCTAGAGTGGTTACCGTATGTTGAGACGAAGGGTGGCTCTACCAAATGCTCCCATGTAGATGCATTGCTCCTTGGAGGACTTCTCGTAGAGTGACCAACAAGAGCTCTTCTGGTAGAGTGGTAAATCTTTGGAAGGACATCCATGCAAAATTGATCCGTCCGTCCGTCCATTGGCTAGCAAAATTCTGCTAGCACCTGAGTGGTTGCTCATATTTCATGAACTTCCTATTGGGACAGAGTTTTTTTGGTGGATAAGCCCCTCATCTCTCATTTGCGTCATCTGCCAAGCTGCTTTGGAAGAATGGCATGCCTTCAAGGTGACGCCACCTCGTTCGTTCCGAACCAGCTCTGCCAGGGTTTGGCGGGAAGATCCACTCTCGTCGATATGACCCTGTGAGGTGCGGAGCCGAGGCTACCTCCTCATTGTATCACATGCACTGGCCCCTTGGCAATCGAACGCATACGCGTTATGAGTACACTTTTCTTTTCATGAGCTTCGGTTAGAGGCTGCATCGTGTCGTTCTTGTTCCAAACTGCTGCCGTTTAGGGAGGTGGGTCGTGCCGTGTACATTGCAGGCCACGAGGAGGAACATACCAGAACCTGTAGGTTTGAGCAGCTTCTTGGTTTCAATCAACCCCCTAGAACGCTTTAGATTGTCGATCATGCTGTCCAGCATTCTGAGGTAGTTATATGTTCGCCTGTTTATTGCGCGAGGTTCATATGCTACATTGCGTTGGTTCCCTGCAGAAGGGACCGACGCTGGAAGCTTCTCTATCACCGTAGCTTAGCTTGTAACGAAGCAGCAGCACGAGCAGCATGGCCGGGAACCCACCGCGGTCGCAGCCCGAAGTCATCGTGCTGTCGTCCGACGACGAGGACGGCAAAAACGACGTGCGCGTGCGACAGATTGCTCGCACATTAGGTGGAGCCCGAAATAACAGGCCGCGTTTACCTCCCAGAGACATCAAGCCAGACGTTGGGGAGGTTGCGGGGACAGCACGCAACCGTGGAGGAAATAGTTCCTTTCAAGCTAATGGTATTGAGCCGCGCGGGAGGGTTCGAGGAGTCCCGCGCGTGGAAGTCAAAACGGAAGGACAAGAGGACGCGGAGGGTGGTGGAGATGGCAGGGAGCTGAGAAGGGAGAATATGAGAGAGACTCGGACGGAAATGGCAACGGAAGCGGAAACAGCGACGCGAGGAGCGGGTAGTGGATCGGCAAGGCTCGTGCGTCGCAACCAGAATCGCAACCAGCGTTGCAACCACCACCAGCGTTGCAACCACCATCGCTCCCAAAGTTGTTGGTACCACAGCCGAGTGGTTCCTTGCAGACATCTCGCTTATCGAAAAGCCAGACCGGTGAATTGTTCACGTTACCACGGCGGCAACGGGCGTCGCCATCGGGATATGCGAACTGCGCGACTGTCAGGCGACCGTGGCGTGAAGCGGAAACGGCGGGTTGATTCGAATGAGAGGAACCGCGAGGGAAGGGAGGAGAGGAGGAGACGAGAGGAAGCGGAAGGAGCAGGTCATGGTGGGGAGGGTGAAGATTCGTGGCTGGGAGCGGTAGGTGGGGTGAAGGTGGGGGATGAGGAAGCGGAGGAGAGGGAGGGGGCCTGGGAGGTGCCTGGGGGGTTGGCGAGAGGCGGCGGAGAGGCTTTGTCGCCTGATGGTGTGCCGCATGGCGACGAGAGGAGAGGAGCGATGGAGGAGGCGGGGTTAGATGATGAGCTGGAAGAGGGCGAGGTGGTTGGGGACGATGATGAGGATGAGGAGGAGGATGGCGAAGAGGAGGAAGAAGAGGGGGAGGGGGATGGAAGGGGGAATGATGAAGGAAGATGTGTGGAGGACGAAGTGGTAAGTGAGAGGGAGGACGAAGGGTTGAGGAAGGGGGAGGAGGAGGATGATGACGTGGAAGGGGAAGGAGAGGAGGAGGGGGAAAGGAGAGTGGGAGAGGGAGTATGCGGGGAGGAGGACGACGAGGAGAAGGGGCGAGAGGGAGAGGCGAAAAGCGAGGCTGGTTCCTTGGGTGATGCAGAGAGAGGAGGAGACCGTGGCGGGAGGAGGGATGCAGTAAGAAAGGGAGGGAAGGAGGTTGCGGTGAGTGAGAGGGTAAATGATGATGCACGTACTACCGCTATGGGCCCCGCAAGGGCAAGGGAGATTGCGGTAAGGGAGGGAGCGAATGAAGAAGCATTGGTCGGCGCACATGTGAAGGATGAGAGGTTAGAGACGGGGGACGCGGAGCGTGAGATTCAGGAAAAACGGGGAAGAGGCGGGTTGGCGAGCGAAGGCAGTGTGGGGAAGCGTGCGGAAGAGGCAGGGGAGCGTGAGACTAAGGATGGGAAGAGGAGGAGAGAAGAAAGGGACTTGGATGAGGAGAAGCGCAGGGAGATCGATGGCAGGGGGAGTGACGGCGGGGGACCAACAGGTGAGAGCGTCAAGAGAAGGAAAGAGAGTGAGGAGAGGGCGGAGAGGGGAGCGAAGGAGTTGAGTGGAGGAACGCCACAGGAGGCGAAATTGGGAGCATGCATTGCCCAAAGTAATGGGCGAAAAGGGGGGGCATCAGAGGCCGGTGCCGCGGTTGTGGGGCGAGGTGGTGAGAGTGGGGGCTTGCTGCTGGCTCCTGGTGTGGTCGCAACTTCTAAAGTGCCTCAGAAGTCCGCTCCTGCTGCTCTGGCAACTTCGAAAGTGCCTCGGAAATCCGCTCCTGGTGCTCTGGCAACTTTTAAAGCGCCTCAGAAGTCCGCTCCTGGTGCTGTGACAACCTCTAAAGTGCCTCAGGAATCCGCTCCTGCTGCTCTGGCAGCTCCTAAAGTGCCTCAGAAATCCACTCCTGCTGCTGTGGCAACTTCTAAAGCGCCTCAAAAGTCCGCTCCTGCTGCTCTGGCAACCTCTAAAGAGCCTCAGGAATCCGCCCCTGCTGCTCTGGCAACTCCTAAAGTGCCTCAGAAGACCGCTCCTGGTGCTGTGGCAACTCCTAAAGTGCCTCAAAATTCCGCTCCTGGTGCTCCGGCAACCTCTAAAGTGCCTCAGAAGTCCGCTCCTAGTGTTCTGACAGCAGGTGCAGGCAGGAGCAATGGTGGTAACGCAGTGAAGGACATGCATGGGGACGGACATGCTGCTTCTGTGGGTCCAGATGCTGTTGGGTTTGCGTCTGCGTCTTCTCCTGCCTCTGCCTCTGCCTCTGCCCCTGCCTCTGCTTCTGCCTCTGCCTCTGCCCCTGCCTCTGCCTCTGCCCCTGCCTCTGCCTCTGCCCCTGCCTCTGCCTCTGCCTCTGCCCGTGCCCGTCCCCCTGCCCCTGCGTCTGCACCCTTTGCTGCCCGTGCCGCTGCCAATGCGGCTGCTCCTGCCTCTGCCCCTGAGTCTGCCACTGCCCCTGCCCCTGCCCCTGCCTCTGCCCCTGCCTCTACCTCTGCCCCAGCCTCTACCTCCCCTGCCTCTGCACCTGCCGCTGCCCGTGCCGCCGTTGCTTCTGCCTCTGCCTCTGCCCCTGCCTCTGCCTCTGCCGCTGCCTCTTCCCCTGCCTCTGCCCCTGCCTCTGCCTCTGCCCGTGCCCGTCCCCCTGCCCCTGCGTCTGCACCCTTTGCTGCCCGTGCCGCTGCCCCTGCGGCTGCTCCTGCCTCTGCCCCTGCGTCTGCCCCTGCCCCTGCCCCTGCCCCTGCCCCTGCCCCTGCCCCTGCCCCTGCCCCTGCCCCTGCCCCTGCCCCTGCCCCTGCCCCTGCCCCTGCCTCTACCTCTGCCCGTGCCCGTCCCCCTGCCCCTGCGTCTGCACCCTTTGCTGCCCGTGCCGCTGCCCCTGCGACTGCTCCTGCCTCTGCCCCTGCTTCTGCCGCTGCCCCTGCCTCTACCTCTGCCCCTGCCTCTACCTCTGCCCCTGCCTCTGCCGCGGACGCAGACCCAGGCCGTAGTCCAGTATCACAGCCGGATGCAGGTACTGGCGCTGCTGGTCGTGGCAGGGATACTGCTGAGGGAGCTGTTTGTGCCGGGGGCAGTCGTGGCAATGCAGGTGCGGGATCAGTAGGTGCTAGACCGAGGGACGTGCTGCAGCAGGCAGGTGCACATACCGAGTTCCACAGCAATGCACAGAACGTGAGGGAGGAGGCAGGGAGAGAGAGCCAAGTAACAGCGCCAATGCTGCTCGTGAAACCAGAGGCAGCGAGTGAGGATGAGGGTGAGGATAGCGAGGAGGAAAGGGAGGAGGGGGAGGAGGATGAGGAGGAAGGCGCAGGGAGTTGGGAGGAGGTGGAAGATGAGGAAGAGGAGGAGGAGGGGGAGGAAGAAGAGGCGTGCGGAGTGGTGCGTGCAGGGCAGGAGGCGGGGAGTGGGTTGGAGGGAGTGGTGGTGCCGTCTGCACGCCTGATGCTGCAGCCTGTGGTGAAGCAGGAGCTGTGCGCACTGGATGCAGGAGAGTGTGGTGGGGAGGGGGAAGGTCTGCCTGCTCTGCCGGCGTTGCCACCTATACGAACAGCTGCAGCAGCGCAAGCAGCAGCGCCAGCAGCAGCGCCAGCAGCAGCGCCAGCAGCAGCGCCAGCAGTAGCGCCAGCAGCAGCACCAGCAGCACCAGCAGCTGCAGCAGCAGCAGCACCAGCAAGTTCAGGCCCTGTGGCTCCTGCCTCAGCAGCAGCAGCTGCTGCTGCAGCACGGGAATCTGCTAGTGCTCATGCGTACGTCCCTCCTGCATCAGCAGCAGCAGCTACTGATGCTGCTGCCGCTGCCTCTGCTGGCCAGGGATTAACGGCTGGAGGTTCTGCCATGGCGACAGCAGAAGATAGTGGTACAAGTAAGGCGGATGCCGCTCCTGCCCCTACAGATTCCGCTACAGCTACCGCTGCTGCTGCTTCTGCTGCTTCTGCTGCTGCTGCTGCTCCTCCCGATCCTACTCCTGCTGCTGTTCCAGAACGGTCACAGGCCATAGCCATTTGGGTGCCGCCAGCAATGCCAGCAGAGGCAGAGCCAGAGGGAGAGAGAGAGGGAGAGGGTGAAGCAGCCTCTGGAGAAGGCGACATGAGAGCAGGGGGGTTGGAGGGGGGTAGCCATAGGGACGTGGGGGTAGGTAAAGGAGTAAAGGCCGAAGATGATACGGCGTGTGGTGGTTTGGGGATAGAGGGCGTGCCTAGGAGCGACTTGGAGAGGAATGCAAGGCAGCAGCGTGATGGTGTTGCTGATGAGCCGTTGCTGGCGCTGCCCTGGGAAGCATTGCGGTCGATGCAGTCAACGCAGTCAATGCAGTCAATGCAGCAGGTGCCGCTGGTACAGCTGTTACAGTTGCCGGGGGTTTCGCGTGGAGGCGGCTATAATGAAGGGTCTGCAGGAGCAGGGGCAGCAGTGGGAGCAGGGGGGCCAGTGGGGGCAGGGGGGCCAGTGGGGGCAGGGGGAGCAGCACTGGCACTGCCGTGGGGGGATTGGGAGGCGCGGGTGCGAATGCTGCGGAGGCAGCACATGCTATTTGAAAGCAAGGACGTGGATGGGGAGCAGGCTGAGGTGGTGTGGCGGGAGAGGCAGCAGCAGCAACAGCAACAGCAGCAACAGCAACAGCAAAACATGCTGCTGCTGCAGGGAAGGGAGCGGAGTGAGAGGGAGGAAAGGGAGAGGAGGGAGGATAGGGGAGAGCAGAAGTTGCTGATGCTGCCGCCGCCGCTGCCGCAGCAGCAGCAGCCGCAGGAGGAAGCACAGCGACGTGCTCTTGAGTCAGGGCGAGAGGGACGGGGTGAGGGTTTGGAACATGGTCAGGGGCAGGGGCAAGGGTGGGAGCGAGAGCAGACGGTAGGAGCCCAAGGGGCAGGTGTGCGGGAGCATCGGCTGTTGCAGGAGGTTCAGGTGGGGGCAGCGGCGGCAGTGGCGGCAGTGGCAGCAGCGGCGGCAGCAGCACAGCAGGCGGTGCAGCAGCAGCAGTGGCGAGTGGAGGTGGAAGATGTGGTGGAGGAGGATGAGGGGATGAGGCAGGAAGCACAGCAGCCCTTTCGGGAGCAGCAACCGCTGCGACTGCAGCTGGAACAGCAGCAGCAGCAGGAGAATGTGCAGCGGCAGCACTATCATCAGCAGCTGCTGCAGCAGCAGTTGCTAATGAATGAGCAGCAGCAGCAGGAGCAGCAGCAGCAGCAGCAAGCACCCGCATGGCAGCTAGCCCTGCACAATGAACCCCCGCCGAACCTACCCGCTCCCGACCCTCTCCTACAGGACTGGGTGGCGAAGAAGCAAGCAGAGAGGGAGAACCTGGTTCGGCAAGGGCTGGAGCTGCAGCTGCCGTCCAGCCAGGTGGGTGCAGCGGAGGAGGAGGCAGAGGCAGAGAGGAAGGTGCAGGCAGCGTTAAAGACGTTTGGGGGTTACAGAGAGGGGTTAGAGCGATTTAAGAGGCAGATGGAGGAGGCCCAGCAGATGTTGCCTCTGTATGCGGCTGCTGGGGTTGGTTCTGATGCTGTTGCTGCTGCGGCTGCTGCTGTTTCTGCTGCGGCTGCTGCTGCTGGTGGTGCAGGTGCCTCTGGTTTCGCTAGTGTCCGTGCTGCCATTGAGGGTTCTTCTGCTGCGCCCAATGCCGCTGGAGATGTCGCCACGGCTGCTGGTTCTGCTCCGGGTTCTTCCCCTCCCTCCTCCCAAAACCCATCCACTGCATCCCCCGCAGCAGCAGCAGCAGGCACACCTGCCAGGCGCAAGAGACAGTCCGTGACAATGGATGCATACACCCTAATGAGCCAGAACAACCAGTTACTCCCCCGGGACATCATAGGCCATGTGCGGGGCGTGCCAGTAGGCTCCACTTTCCCCTCTCGCCTGCACCTCGCAGTGGTGGGCATGCACACCAAGCACATGAGCGGGATTGATTATATCCCGGCCTCCCGCTGCCCGTTCAAAGAGCATGTGACGACGTGTATTGTCATGTCAGGGGGGTATGAGGATGATGAGGATGAAGGGGAAGAGTTTTGGTATACGGGGCAGGGGTCTGGGAATCAGAAGCTGGTGCGGGGGAATCTGGGGCTTGCGAATAGTTATTTCTTGCAGCTGCCTGTGAGGGTGGTGCGCGGGCAGGTGGACGGGCTGGGGAGGAAGGCGTATGTGTATGATGGGCTGTATCATGTGCATGACTTTGCGCATGTGGTGGGGAAGCAGGGGTGGTATGTGTACCGGTTTAAGATGGTGAGGGACCCAGGGCAACCGCAGTTGAAGTCCCAGCTGGTCACGTGGCGTAGGGGGAGGAAGAGGAGACTGCTGACTGGTGGGACACCTGCTGCTGAGGGAGGTGCTGCCGCTGGTGCCGCCGGTGCTGCTGGTGCTGGTGGTGGTGCTGCTGGTGGTGGTGTCAGCGATGGGTCTGCTGCTGTGGTGGCAGGAGCAGGTGGGAGGGCGTTGGCGTTAACAGCAGGGACGGCGGGTGGAGAGCCGAGGGTGGTGGATGCAGCAGCAGCAGTAGTGGCAGCAGTAGTGGCGGCAGCAGTGGCATCAGCAGGTGCAGATGTGAGAGGAGCAGTAGGAGCAGCAGTGACAGGTGGGAACGCAGGAGCTGAGAGCAGCAGGGGGGCAGCTCCCGCTCCCGCTCCCGCTCCCGCTCCTGCTCCCGCTTCCACTCCCACTCCTGCTCCCAGTCCTGCTTCCTCTCCTGCTCTTGCTCCTGCATCTGCATCTGCTGCAACAATGACTGTACAACAAAGGACCGAATCTGACACGTCACCACCAGCAGCAGGAGGAGCAGCAGTCAAGGCAACCGCTCCAGGGTCTTCCTCTCAGCCTGTGTCCGCGCCATCTCTCTCCCCTTCCACGCCTCCATCCCCCAAGCCATGCTCCATAAGAGCAGGTGAACCATCACCAGCTCCCCCTCTCACGCCCTCTCCCCCACCGCCTCAGCACCCCTCTGCCACTCCAGTGTCTGCTGTTTCCTCTGCTGCTCTTCCCCCCTCGGCCATTCCCGCTTCGCTTCCCTCAACCCGTCCATCCGCGCTTCCTTCTGTTGCTCTTTCATCAGCCCGTGCTGCAGCCCCTCTCCCGGGCAAACCACAGGGACCTTGGCTGGCGCAGGCATCTGCTCCGTCTTGCCTCGTTCTCCCCTCTCACGCCGCCGCCGCACCTGCTACTGCTCGTACTGCTGCTTCTGCTCGTATCTCTTCCTCCTCACCTGCACCCTCCACCTCTGCTGCTGCTGCTGTTTCTCCAAACGCACCTCGTGCTGCTCGGTTGCCTGTCCTGCTCCCACGCCCACCCATTCAGCGGACAGTCATCGAATTGTCTCCCTCACCCCCCAGCTCTCCAGCTCCTCTCTCCGCGCCATCCCCACACCCAACCCTCCTCTCCCTCCCCCGTCAACACCAACAAAGCATCCCCACCAGTGCTCCCCTCCGCTTGAATCCCTTCAGCCATGCCCCTGCTCCTTTCCCCGCTGCACCTTCCTCTCTTGCCTCTCCCCCCTCCCCTCTCCCCACCCCTGGTTCCACTGAACCATTCGCAGCTGCTTCCCCCCGGCCTCTATGCCTCACATCCCCTGTTCTACCCTCCTCCGGACCCCCTCCTGTGGCTGCTCCTGCTCTCTCTGCTTGTGTAGCCTTCCCGTCAGCTGCTCCCTCTCTCTCCCCGCCCGCCATCCCCTCTGCGAGCACTCTTATTGGCTTCTTTGGCCTGCAGAAACCATACTTCGGTTTCTCATCATCTTAAGGCTACTGTTTCTTCTTTCGAGGCACCTCAAAAGTGCTCCCTCTCTCTCCACGCCCACCATTCCCTCTGCCAGCTCTCTTATTGGCTTCTTATGTTATCTGTCTGTGTCGCGTGTGCTGTTTGTTTCTCGGCCTGCTTCTGTGCCCTCTTATTTAGTGGACACTACAGGTGGATTGATATAGGTACTGATGAGGTAGTTGTGGCCTATTTTGAGTTTGTGATACTGTGTAATTGTATTTTACCATCGCTCATAGGGACAAAAATATTGCAAGCAATTTTACTGTAGTCATTGACATCCTCCACAGACGGAAACGGAATTCCATTTGTACAGTCAACAGAAGTACGTATTTTATGCAAATTTAATGTCAATACAGGAAGGCTATGGTTGGAACACAAGATACCATACAGCCCAACAAAACACAGCATCTAGTATGTAACCAATACCATACATGCAATGCACATGCATGCAATGTCACACCCATCACCCTGTTCTCATGCAGGGAAATAGCAATCATAAGAATGACCAGAGGGTGACTAGAGAAATCAGAAGAGGGTAGTGGAGGTGATAGCTTGTGGGGTTGGTGGATGGAGGGATGCTGCTGGGAAGGGGTGGATGGATGGATAGGCGCATGGAGCATGTGAGGGGGAGGAGCACAGTGGCAGATGAATGGTGGTGAGAGGAACACAATATGCATGAGAATGTCTGTGTGGGGTAAGGATGCGGAGTGGGAGTGGAGTGCGGTTGTGAGGAGCTGTGTGGGGCAGTAGCATGGGGATGGATACGGATGAATGTGCGTTGGTAGTGCTACATTGGCAGCAAATGCAGCTGCAGTAGTAATGGTGCGTGCATGAGGTGCCAGTCACCGTGGTTAGCCATGATTCATGGCATCATGATTCATGCATGCCCCTATGTGGCATGCCATGCCATGGGGAATAATAGAGTTATCCCATCCTGCCTCCTCTCCTCTCCCTCGCCTCTCCCTCTCCACTCCCTCCCCCCTCTCCCCTTCCCCAATCACCACTCCACACCCTCCACCACCCCTGCTTCCCCTCTCCCCCTCCCTCCCTCCTCCCACTCCTCCCTCATCCCTCTAATCAAGCCGCTTCTGCCACAGACTGCAGCACAATCGCGGAATACCCCAGCAGAGGATAGAACCCCGCAGCGAGCAGCGAAGCAGACTGGGCCACGGCAACAGCACGGTCGGAGGCGGGGAGGTCGGGGGAGAGCACGTCGTAGGGCGGGGGCTTGCTAGTGTCCACCAGCGGTTGCCACGTGCACGCGTAGCGGTCGGGGAGAGTGGCCACTGCTGGCAGGTGCGACGTGTTGAACGCCACGTATAGCTCGGTGCCTTCGTCGTCCCGCTGGTTGGGAGAGGGAGAGGAGGGTGAGAAGGACAGCAGGAAAAGGAAAGGAGTTGGAGGGAAGGTAGGGCATGAAAATGGGACGGTCGGGGAGAGTGGCCACGGCTGGCAGGTGCGACGTGTTGAACGCCACGTGTAGCTCGGTGCCTTCGTCGTCCCACTGGTTGGGAGAGGGAGAGGAGGGAGGACAGGAGAGGAGGGAAGGAGGAAGAGGGGGGGAGCAGAAGGGGGGGGGGGGGAGGGAAGGGAGTGCAACATGTTGAATGCCATGTATAGCTCCGTGCTGGTTGAGAAGGAAAGGGGAGGTGGGGGAGAGGGAGCGGGAGAGGGGTTGTGGAGCGGGGTACGCAAGGAGTGGGGAAGGGATGTGTTGAATGCCGTCGTCGTCACGGTGGTTGGGAGAGGGAGAGGAGGGTGAGAAGGACAGCGGAAAAAGGAAAGGAGGGTGAGAGAAGGTAGGGCATGAAAATGGGACGGTCGGGGAGTGTGGCCACTGCTGGCAGGTGCGACGTGTTGAAAGCCAAGTATAGCTCGGTGCCTTCGTCGTCCTGCTGGTTGGGAGAAAAGAAGGTGGAGAGGGGGATTGGGAGTGGGAGAGGGGTTGTGGAGCGGGGTAGAGCGGGGAAAGGACGTGTTGAAGGAAGGGGAGGTGGGGGAAGGGAGGGGAGATACATGGAAGGAGGGTTTGCAATGAAGAGAATGTTAGTCTTGCTGGGTTACGGAGATAGGTACAGGAAGCATGGAGGGGGGAAAAGAGGATGGCATGGCATGGTGTGGCGTGGCGTGGGATGGCATGGGACGGCATCGCACAGCATGGCATGGCATGTCAGGGCATGGTATGGCATCGTACGGCACAACATGGTATGGCATGGTACGACACAACATGGTATGGCATGGTACGACACAACATGGCATGGCATGGGTACGTACGATGGTGAATGCGATGAATCGTGAGGTGTCGGACCAATCAGGGCTGCCAGGGGTGAGGCCATGCCATTGCAGTTGATGCGCCATGGGGAAATCGTCCAACCGGAAACACTTGAACTCCCTGGAGGGCGGGCGAGACGAGGCGGCCGGGAGGGGAGGAGAGACGAGGCAGGGTGCAAAAGACAGACTCAGTTGACCGATGTTTTGTTTTAGTTTCTTCGCGACTGCTGCATTAGTCTACATAGCTGCAGCCTGCAGGTGATGTGCCATGGGGGAATCTTCCAACTGGAAACACTTGAACTCCCTGCACAGGGCCAAGGCGAGGCGAGAGGCGAGAGGTGAAGGGGAGAGGCGAGAGGTGAAGGGGAGAGGCGAGAGGTGAAGGGGAGAGGCGAGAGGTGAAGGGGAGAGGCGAGAGGTGAGGGGCGATGGAAGGAAGTAAGAGGCGGAAGTCACAGGGAGCGGTGAGAAGATCACTATACGTACGTATGTGTGTCACTAAGTGAACGGGGAGGACTGGGGAGGGGAAGAGGAAGTGATGGGACGGAAGGAGCAAGGAGGAATGGGAGTGTGCTGTGATGTGATTAAGGTGGTGCATGCAGCAGGCTATTGAGGCGCCTAGGAAATGGAAGTGTGTTGCGATGGAGGTGGAACATGCAGCAGCAGCAGCAGCAGCAGCAGCAGCAGTGAATGGCGTACTTTCTGAGAGCAGCAACGGCTCGGAAGAAGCGCAGCACGCCAGAGGAGTCCTGCTCGGCTCTCTCCCAGTTGAAGTAGTTCATCTGTTGGAGGGAAGGGCAAAGGGGGGCAAGGGTGGGCTTTGAGACGATTCAAACGAAGCTCAGCACGCCAGAGAAGTCCTGCTCGGCTCTCTCCCAGTTGAAGTAGTTCATCTGCCTGGGGGGAGGTGGGAAGGGGAAGAGCGGAAGAACTTTTGAGGCACCTCGAAAGTCACACTAGAGGAGTCCTGCTCGGCTCTGTCCCAGTTGAAGTAGTTCATCTGCCAGGGGGGAAAGAAGGGGGAAATTTCAAGGGGGGAAAGGGTTGTGTGTCTGACAGTGAGATCAGCTTGGCACGACAGGTGGCATACGTCAGCGGCGTCAACACTGACAATGACATTAGCTTGGCACGAAAGGTGAAACATATTAGATTGTTGGCGCTGATGTATGTATACCAGTGTTGAAACGGCGAGAGGACTCTTGAGGAGCCTCAAAAGGCGAGAAAATGTGAAAAAAAAAAAAAAAAATCTGTTGTTGGCGCTGATGTATACCAGTGTTGAAACAGTGAGATATGGAAGGGATGGTATGAAGATTGTGAATTGAACAAGTAAGTTCATTAGGGGAGAAGCCTAGCATACATAGTTGGAGGGGAGGCTTGGAAGGGAAGGGTGAAGATGACCATAGGTTGGGTTGACCTCACTTGTGGAAGTGAGGCAACCCTAGGCCCACTTGGGTTGAGTTGACCTTACTTGTGGGAAGTGAGGCACCCATAAGCCAAGTGGGTTGCATTTGGGGGCTCCACCACAATTGGGTGGATTGGCACCCCACAATGCAAGACTACACCCAAAGTTGGGTGTAGTCCCAACCCAACTGTACACCACAATTGGTGTACAGGCACAAGTGTTGGCATGCTATACGATATATATTTCTAACAGATGGGGGCCCCACCTGGGAGTCATGGCAGTAGGTGTTGTTGTTGCCATCCTTGGTGTGTGCGTACTCATCCCCCATATGTACCATCGGCACTCCCTGCCGTGCGGCACACAGACACACAGACACGCAGACACGCAGACACACAGAGACACAGAGACACAGACACGCAGACACAGACACAGACACAGACACAGACAGACACAGACACAGACACACAGACACACACACACACACACACACACACACACACGCATGCATGCGCATGCACACGCACACAGACGGATGGGGAGGAGAGGATGGAGGTGAAGGGAGGGTGAGAGAAGGTTGGTGACAGACGGGGAGTGAGAAGCAGGGGGCAGAGGAGGGGATAAGACGAGAGAGGGGAGGGGTGAAAAAGTTCTAGTGAGTATCGGAGGAGTGAGAATGTTTTACTCGACACGACAGAAGAGTGAGCGTACTGGGATGGTGGAATGAGGCCTACCTAACTTACAGAATGAGGGGGGCTGTACCTGGGAGACAAAGAGGGCGAGGATGAAGTTGCGGATCTGTCTTTGCCTCAGCCTCTCCACTGCCACAGTTGCTGGCACCCCTTCCTGTTCTCCACACACACACACACACGCACGCGCGCACACACGCACATGCAGACACGAACGCACACGCACACACACGCACACGCACGCACACACACACACACACACACACACACACACACGCACGCACGCACGCACACGCACACACGCACACACATACACACACACACACACACACACACACACACATGTGCGCACACGCACATGCGCGCGCGTGCACACGCACACACATATGTGCGCACACGCGCGCACACACACACACACACACACACACACACGCACGCACGCACGCACACACGCACACACACACACACACACACACACACACACACACACATATGTGCGCACACGCACATGCGCGCGCGCGCGCACACGCACACACATATGTGCGCACACGCGCGCACACACACACACACACAAACGCACACACGAGAGAGGCACTGCAGCACATGAGGAGATGAGAGCATAAGCCCCTCTTCTGATCTTCCTCCTCCGAACTTGCACTCCAACCCCACACCACACCCCCAACCCAAACCCCCCCTCTCCCCCAACCACACACAGAAACCTCTCATCCGTACCTCGCCGCAGTTCCAGCTGAGGGTGTGCTCCTCCCTGTCTGCAACCCTCTCCCAGACCCGCGCTTCCTCTCCTTCACCCCCCTTCCCACACAGCTCTCCCTCGTCCGTACCTCGCCACAGTTCCAGCCGAGGTTGTGCTCCTCCCTGTCTGTGAAGGCTCGTTAGGGGATGCCCTTTCAGCCGAAACATGTGCTGCTCACTGGAAAATGTCCCAAGATTCACCTCCCTTCCCACACAGCTCTCCCCCAGCAATCTGCACCTCGCCGCAGTTCCAGCTGAGGTTGTGCTCCTCGCCGTCCGTGTTGTCGTTGCCGTTGGCCTCGTTGTGCTTGCTCATGCATGCAAGAATAGCCCACACGGCATGCCATATACTGCAACCAGAACACAGCTCCCCAGACACACCGCAATCCTATCCCCCGTTCCATCTCCCCCCCCTTCCTGCTCGCACTCCTTACCACCCCCACTCTACCCTTCCGCAACACCCCTGCCTGCCCCTCCCCTCCCCCCCAGCAATCTGCACCTCGCCGCAGTTCCAGCTGAGGTTGTGCTCCTCGCCGTCCGTGTTGTCGTTGCCGTTGGCCTCGTTGTGCTTGCTCGTGTACGCCACCAGGTCGCCCAGCGTGAACCCGTCGTGTGCCGTCACGAAGTTGATGCTGTGCCATGGCCGCCGCCCCCCCGCCTGTACGGACGGGAGGAGAGGAGAGCAGGGGAGGGGCGAGCAAGGAGAGGGGAGGCATGTGGTGTGTGGCATGTGGTGTGTGGCATGTGGTGTGTGGCATGTGGCATGGCGTGGAGGTGTCTAACCTTGCAGAGATTAGAAGGGGCCTCACCTGTGAGAACTTTCAAAAGTGTATCTGGCACAGCACGGCACGGCATGGCATGTGGCATGTGGCATGGCATGGCATGGCATGACACGGCACGGCACGGCATGGCATGGCATGGCATGGCACGGAGGTGTCTAACTAACCTTGTAGAGGTTGGGGGAGCCACACAGAGCCTCGGCGAACATGCTGACGGTGCCGTCCGTACCCTTCACAAACTGCCGCACCGCATCTCGGTACTGTCGTGCATGGTGGGTGGTGCATGGTGGGTGGATGGATACGGGTAGGGAGGGGAGAGGAGGGTGCGAGGTGGAAAATGAATTCAGGAGGAGTTTTGGAGTCGATGCAGGAAATCACTTTTGAGGCGCCTCAAAAGTCCCGGAAGAGTTTTGGAGTGAGTGCAGGAAATAAGCCTCGGATCGTTTATTGAATTGATTCGATGCTTGGTACAGATAAGGAGGTGGAGAGGGGATCTGGGTGGACGAAGAGAGGGGAAAAGAGGGCGAAGAGAGGAAGGGAGAATAGAGGAAAGGGAGGAAAGAAGAAGAGGAAGGAAGAGAAGAGAGGGAAGACGGAGACGAGGGAGAAGAGGGAGTGATGCTGTGGAGGAAGCAGCAATGCCTTAAAATGCGTGAGCAGCAAAGCACACAAGTGACACTAATTAATAACTATTCTCCGAGGCACCAAGAATGCATCAGAGCAGCAGATTGAGCTGCGTCGCATGGGGCCAAGGGAGCACGGCACAGCACAGCACAGCACAGCACGGAACGGCACGGCACGGCACGGCACGGCACAGCACAGCACGGCACGGCACGGCACAGCACAGCACGGCACGGCACGGCACGGCACGGCACAGCACGGCACAGCACAGCACAGCACAGCACAGCACGGCAAAGCGTGATAGCACGGGAACGAACGTAACGTACCTTGCCGTTCCACTCCGCCCACACGCCCCAGTGGGGAAAGTTGCCAACCTGGTACAGACCCCCTGCATCCCATGCCTCCGCTATTAACTGTTTCACACAGAAAGGGGGGAGGGGGGGGAACAGGGAGGAATTTTGAGGCGCCTTGAAGGAACCCCACACGCCCCAGTGGGGAAAGTTCCCAACCTGGTACAGACAAACCCCCTGCATCCCATGCCTCTGCTATTAACTGATGTGATGCACACAGGGGGGAAAGGGAAAGGGAAAGGGAAGGGGAGGAAAGGGCTTTTCAGGCGCCTCAGAAGTTCCCAACCTGGTACAGACCCCCCGCGTCCCATGCCTCTGCTATTAACTGATGTGATGCACACAGGAAAAAGGGACCGGACCGGGGGGGAAGGGGAGGGGGGAAGGAAAAGAGAGTAAATCGGATGTTGCACGGGTGAGTGGGAGCAAGGAGAGGCGCAGGGGGCGTGGAGGGGGGGAATGGGGAGAGAGAGAGAGAGAGAGAGAGATGAGAGGGGAAGAGAGAGGGAGGGGGGAAAGGGGGTTTTGAAGATATTCCTGTCCAGTGTTTCAAACCATTGAATGCATTGTCTTCCTCTCCCCATACAACCCCATGATCTATCCTCTCTCTTTCTCCACCCACTCACATTCGTCCGCAACACAGTCTCCATTCGTCACACCCCCACCCCCCCTCACACCTTAACATCGCGCAGCACAGGGTCGTTGGACATGGCATCAATGAGAGGCGGCTTCGCAAGCTGTGACCCACCGTCTCATCACCTCTCATCATCTCCCCCTAACCCCTCCCCACACCTTAACATCGCGCAGCACGGGGTCGTTGGAGATGGCGTCAATGAGAGGCGGCTCTGTGAGCGGGGTCCCCGTGGTCACTCCATCGCCCTCCTCCCCGCTGCTCTCGCTCCCGCCCCCGCTGTCCATGCTGCCATACACGTTGCTGCGGTCCCACATGCTGCCGCGGAGGGGGGAGGAAAGGGGAAAGCAGAGGGAGAGGAGGGTTTTTTAGTCGACTCAAAAGCTGCCCGCCCCCGCTGTCCGTGCTGCCATACACGTTGCTGCGGTCCCACATGCTGCCTTGGGCGGGGGGGGGGGGGGGAGGGGGGAAGCGGAAGGAGAGGAGGAGATGGAGCATGGTGGAGCATGGTGGAGCATGGTGGAGCATGGTGGAGCATGGTGGAGCATGGTGGAGCATGGTGGAGCATGGTGGAGCATGGTGGAGCATGGTGGAGCATGGTGGAGCATGGTGGAGCATGGTGGAGCATGGTGGAGCATGGTGGAGCAATGCAGCAGGAAGGGAAAGAGAGAGAGATGAGAGGGGAAGAGGGAGGGAAGAGTTTTTTTTCTTCAAGTCTGGTCTGAATGGGCTCAGAATACAATAAAGAGGGGCGGGCGGCAGGGCAGGCAGTGGCACCTGGAGGAGCGAGTGAGGATGGCGGCGAGGTCGAAGCGGAAGCCGTCCACATGCATCTCCTGCACCCAGTATCTGCTTGCCGGAACACACACAGAGAGGCGGGGGTGGAAGATGGAAGAGGGGAGAGGGGAGAGGGGAGAGGGGAGAGGGGAGAGAGGAGCAAATAGGATTATGAGGCGCCTCGAAAATCAGGCGGAAGTCGAAGTGAAAGCCATCCACATGCATCTCCTGCACCCAGTATCTGCTTGCCGGGCACAGGGAGTGATGAGATCATGAGAGCAGGTACGAGGGAGGAAGGTGTTTCTGAAGCGCCTCAAATAATCACATGAAAAAAAACAAAAAACAAAAAACAAAAAACAAAAAAAACAAAACAAAAAAAAAGGACCAAGAAGATGAAAAGGAGTGAATGTGCAGGGAAGGGGGCGCAGCGGTGGTATTAGCGATTGGTTGCACCTGAGGCAGTCGACAATGAACTTGCGCACGACAGGGTGGTTGCAGTTGAAGGTGTTGCCACAGCCGGAGTAATTGTAGAACTCGCCCTGTTGCACACACATGGTACATACATGGCGCACAGCACCACATCAGCACACGGCACACAGCACATGGCACACAGCACCACGGGGAGAGCACAGGTGAGGCTGCGCAAGAACATCAGCAGCAGCATCAATAGCATGAGAAATACGCGAAGCAGTAGCACCAGCAGCAGCACCAGCACACACACACACACACACACACGGCGGCTAAAGTGCAGTGCGCACGCAGCATAGAGCACAGCGTTGACTTTTGAGTCGACTCAAAAGTCAACTCGGCTAAAGTGCAGTGCGCATGCAGCATAGAGCACAGCGTTGACTTTTGAGTCGACTCAAAAGTCAACTCGGCTAAAGTGCAGTGCACACGCAGCATAGAGCACAGCACTGCCAGTGGTGCTTGCTGTCCCTCCCTCCCTCCCTCCCTGCCTGACCTCGCCACAACAGCCGCAACACAAGGAGTACCACCAGGCCCCCATTCCACCCTGTCAAAATCACTTTTGAGAATTCTCAAAGGCGTATCACAAGGGCCCCATTCCACCGACCCACCCTCCAAGGGAACCATTACATCAACTAAAGCAGTATTTTTAACGCACCCACCAAGGGGAAAAAAATCCCCACCCACCCATGCACCCACGTATCCACCCACTTAGCCAGCCAGCCAGCCAGCCACCATGGGAGCAGTCATGTAAAACACGCAGTTGTAAATTCCTCTAAAACGTGATGGTGGGTCCCTCCCAGCTCGTTGCCCTTCGCCGTGGCGGTGGGAGGCACGCCTTCATCATGTCCTTGAACTCTCGTACTGCCTCCCGCGTGTAACGAGATGGGCTTTGAGCCGCCGCAGATGAGAAAAGGCCTTCTGAGGTGCCTGTTAAAGGCCAAACACTACGCCCACCACCCGCCCACCCACCCCTCCCATCCACCCACCTGTCCACCCACCCAGCCACCCACCATGGGAGCCGTCATGTAAAAGACGCGGTTATCAATCCCCCGGAACGTAATCGTGGGCCCCAGCTCGTTGCCCTCGGCCGTGTGATTGAACACCACGTCGAGAATGACTTCCACGCCGTGGCGGTGGCACCCCTTCACCATGTCCTTGAACTCGCGCACTGCCTCCCTCCCACACGCCGCCCCGCCCGCTGCTGCGTAGCGGATCATGGGCGCAAAGTACCCCACCGTGCTGTACCCCCAGAAGTTCATCCTGGGAGGGGGGAAGGACCGGGGGGAAGGGGTAGCGTGGGAGAGAAGGATGCGGGGAACAGTTGGGTCCAGTCCAGGGAGAGCTTCGCCTGCTGCTGTGTATCCTCAAGACCTGCCCGTCCCACATCTCCTCACCTCAAAACGCGTCTCACAACAACATCCATCGCTCGCAATCACTTGAAGTCTTTGGACTTGGGGTTATGCGCGCGTACTATTCAATTCAAGCTTGTTGAGCTCATGGAGTGCTCAGCAGCAGCAGTGTAAACCCGCCTGAGCGCCTCACCCAGAACGCGCGCAGCGTACTCACTTGTAATCCTTGGTGATCGGGTTATATTATAATACGCATAGCAGCACTCCAGTTCAGTTCATTACACTCGTGCGTGGGCAGCAACTCCACCACCGTCACCCCCAGCGCCTGCTGTACGTGCCCGGGTGCTGCACTCTCGCACACTCACACGCACTCACTTACAGCCCTCCGCCAAGGGGTTGTACGACAGTTTTGAGTCGACTCACAACAAGACTATCGCACACTCACACGCACTCATCTGCAGTCCTCGGCCAAGGGGTTGTGCGACAGTTCTACGCCTTGTCCTCGAACCCTCTCTAGCACATCTCAAGAGTCAAGGCCCGTCTCAGAAAACCTCCCCCACCCCATGCACGCACTCACTTGTAGTCCTTGGCCTACCGGGTTGTATAGGTAGGGCTCGAGCCCTCTAACGCACCTCAAGACCCGTCCCGTCTCCCACCTCCGCACACACACACCCACACTCACTTGTAATCCTTGGTCATAGGGTTGTACGCGTAGTATTCAAGCTCGTTAAACTCGTGAGTGGGCAGCAGCTCAACGGCCGTGACCCCCAGCGCCTGCAGGTACGGCAGCTTCTCCACCAGCCCGCTGTACGTGCCCGGGTGCTGCACGGCGCTGCTGCTGTCGCGTGTGAACCCCCGCACGTGCGCCTCGTAGATCACCAGGTCCTTCATCGCATGGCGCGGCGGCGTGTCGCCCTCCCAGTCGTACTGCACGTGGGTTGTGGGGCAGGGGGCAGGGGGTGTGAAGTGTGGGGATGGGGGGAAAGGAGCGTGGGCGCGGGGGCGTGTCGCCCTCCCAGTCGTACTGCACGGTTGTTGGAATGTGGGGGGGGGTTGGGAAGAAGGGGGGAGGGGGGGGGGGGGAGGAGCGGGGGGGAGCGGCGGCGGGGAGGGGGGCTTTTGACGGGGGAGCCTGCGGCGGGGGGCAGGGAGCGTGGGGCCTTGGGGTGGGGGAGTGGAACAGGCAGAGGGAATGAGGAGGAGAGGTAAAACTTTGAAAAGATCTCAGCAACCGCACCATCACATTTCCACACCAGCCATGTAACCCCATGCCATCCCCAACTCATCCCCAACTCATCCTCACCCCTCCCCCTCCCCGCACCCCACCATCCCCGCACTCCACGTCAGCAGCACCACCCGCCCATCCCCTCTCACCTCGTCGTCCTCGGGATGCGGCACCATGCCCGCCATTTTATAGAATTCTCAAACGTGATTCCCAAACAGCACCACCCGCCCACCCCCGCTCACCTCGTCGTCCTCGGGATGCGGCACCATGCCCGCCATTTGCGGCCAGCACTCGCCTCCCGGCGCCACCTCGCCGTATTTCTCGCGGCTCAGCACGGCCTGCGATCGCGGGAAATGGAAGGCGGAAGAGCGGAACGGCAGCGGGGAGAGAGCACGGGGGATGGGGGGGGAAACAGGCGAGGGGGAAGGGAGGGGGAGCGGGATCGTGAGCGGAGATGACAGAGAAGACGAAGGGTGAGGAGCAGAGAGGTGGAGGAGATTGTGCGGGGAGCAGGTTAAGAGGATACGCGGAAGAGGAGGCAGGGGGGAAGCAGGACAGCAGCTGGGCGGGGGAAAGGGGGAGGGAGAGGGGGAGGGCAGCGCGAAGGAGGAGATAGAGGAGTGAAATGTATGAGACGGGGAAAGGGCCGGGGGAGGGGAGAGAAAGGGGAAGACGCGCGGAATGAAGAGACGAGAGGAAGACAGGGAGATGGGGGAGGCAGTCGAGCGCGGGAAAAAGGCGAGAGTCGGGCGACTCAAAGCAGGGAGCAGGCGGGGGAGAGACAGGGGGGGCGAGAGGCAGGAGGAGAGAGAGAGAGAGAGAGAGAGAGAGAGAGAGAGAGAGAGAGAGAGAGAGAGAGAGAGAGAGAGAGAGAGAGAGGCACGGGACACGGCGCAGAAACCTTGGCGTAGGGGTCGAGGACGATTTTTGAGGCGTCGAAGCGGTGGCCCTTCTGCGGCGCGAAGGGCCCGTCGATGCGGTAGCCGTAGAGCAGGTTGCGCGAGAGCGCCGGCAGCATGATGTGCCACACGTCGCCCGTGCGGTTCAGAATCGGGTGCAGCGGCACCTCCGCGCTCGGCTTGCCCTGGCGGAAGCGGAAGGCGGAAGCGCGGAGGGGGCAGAGGGAGGACAATGGAGGGTAAAGGAAGCGCGAAATTTAGAGGATGCCGCGTAGGTCACTCACTGAACTTTGAAAATCTCGACATGGTTCAAAGCCAAGAACTCGACACGGATATCTCTATATTCTACCTTCTGCATGGGAGATCCGACATGGAGAGAACAGAGACGCAATGGACCTTTGCTGAGAATAAAGGCTGCCACGGCTGAGCGTCGTGTAACGAGTAGATTTTTGAGTGGACTCAAAAGTTGGATTCTAGCCGGAAATAACAGCTGCCACGGCTCAGCGTCTGTCTGTCCTGTTCCTCTCTATTTTTTTCGCTGCATCTGCCCTTCAGACACGCAGTACCTAGAAATCAGTCTACCACTTGATTTCCACCCCACGCTCGTCAACTTCCGCCTTTGGCTTGTCACACTGCTGCCATTACAGCTTTCTTTTGAGGCGCCTCGAAAGCCTACCACTTGAATTTCACCACAAGCTCGTCAGAATCCGCCTTTGGCTTGTCAAAACAGCTGCCATTACGGCTCTCCGCCAATTATACAACACCGAAGATCCGATCCTTCACCACTGCCAACACCTACTGCCTGATAGCGAATCGATTTCCATGGCTCCTCCCTACCTGCGCGAGGCTTTCAGGGGTGAACAAGCAGAGCGACACGGCGGTTGCTCCCGAGGAGTGACTTTTGAGGCGCATCAAAAGTCGATATTTTCCCCCCATGGCTCCTCCATACCTGCGCCAGGCTCTCGGGGGTGAACAGGCAGAGCGACACGACGGTAGCTCCAGACGAGTGAACGGCGAAGTTCACGCCGTTGTCCACGGCCGTCGCGCCGAACGGCGTCGCGGATCCGCGCTGCGGCGTGTCGTACAGCACGCCGTGCCCGCTGCCGAAATCGCGCTCCGCCATCCGCCTCACCATCGCCGAGTCGCGCAGGAACGACGGCGGCTCGTACAGCACCGCGCGCGGCGGCGGCTTCGCGACGCGTGGCGTTGTGACGCGTGTCCTCGGGTGAGACGAGAATGGCGACGCGAGCGCAGGGATCTTGATTTTCAAGTTTCCGGGAATCAAGGAGCCATTGGAGGCCGATGAGTCTACGAATGGCGACCGTGAAGGTATTTTAATGAGACGACTGGGGCCGCTCGATAGGGAGACGGGGTTAACAGCGGAATTGACGGCTGACCGACAGCCCAGCAAAGGGCCGTCCATGATGGAGAGACGCGATAAGTAGTGCAATATCGCAGGATCCGGGACCCAGATTCGTCACAGGAATATATTAGAACGGAAAGCGATCGCCAGACGCGGCGATCGCAACGATCCTCGCTGCTCCTCGCGCTTCCGCTTCACTCGGTCCTTTCGAGATAGCCGAATGTGGAATGCGGGGGAAACGAAATACCGCGAGGAGGGGAAGGCGAATGTGAGGATTGAGCAGCGAGACTCCGAGTGAAGGAGGAGCAGGAGGCAGGTGAAATCGGAGCCAATGTCCCTCACAACGCAACAAAACGGAATTTGGCGGACGGGGTAGGCAAGGCACTACAATGCATTACTGTTGTGCACAGGTCACGGACATCGAGGATGGCGGAGTGGAAGGGAACGGCAGGGCGGATGGAATGCAGGGGGAATGCGAGAAGGCAGGTTAGTTGCTGACACAAATGTGTGGTAGAGCGGAGGGGAGTGGAGGGGGTGTGGCGGTGGATCAAGTGACAGATAGGCTGACTGCCAGGAGAGAAGTTTGGGGCAGTAAGCAAAACAAACTGCAAATATTAGTTGTGCTGTGCAGTTAATTAATGTACTAGAAAATTACTGCCCAACACCACGAAAGACTTCTCCCCAAAACCGTCCCTGAAGCGAGGATGCGTCGGGTCGGGAAGAGTTTCTGATGAAAAAAGGCGTGGCTTGATCTGGATGCAACTTCGGGCCACAGGGGGAGAGGCCATTTTTGGTGTGGTGGAGTTGACCTGACACGCACGCAGTGCCCAGTTGGATCTGATCCGCGCCGAGCCTGCAAAAAGTGGTCTAGTCTTGTGCTGGCCCAGGTGGAGGGCCGTCAGCGAATCGGAGAGTGTGAACAATTTGAGGCGAATTTAACGGGTGTGCGACAAAGGACGACGAGTGTCATCGTTCGTGATGTCTTCGTTCGTGCGTATGACTCAGCCTACACCTTCATCCCCGAGAGCGAACTTGCCCCTCCAACGGGTAACGGAGGTCATCCACAAAAACATCCACAGTATGAAGACTCGAATGACCACGTCATTACCGACACCGTGCAGCAATACACTAAAAGGCGTCTGGGAAGAGAGCAGTCATGCTTTTCCTGACGTGGAGAGTTCGAATGCCCAATAGCGCGACGTACTGCCACCGCAGCATGGCTTGACCAGTGAAACGAGTGGCACGCCCGAGGGTTCGCCATGCTGGAAGCTGCCACACCCACCAACCCCGAACACTGATCGGATCAGGTCCTCCAGGAGGTGTGATGCAATTTGTGGGATTGACATCAGAGGGAGGTACAACATGGTTCGTGAAGCTCAGAGATAAATGCAGTCTACACTTACTGAAAACAGTCACTATGTTCACCCTGTATATCCCTAAAAGCAGCATTACCATATGAACGACGGTAAAGAACTGTCATCCACTCATCATCGCACAGCTGTGTTGAACATGTAATTCGTTATAAATTTCATGAAGATACTCATAATGAGTAATTTGTATACCAGCATCGTGAATTGTTGAGAAAATAGCAATCTACACAAAAAGCGACTGATTGATATTCTATTTTTTTAAATAGTTGCGTTTCTAGCTGTATTTGATTTTGTGAAGCTATATGATTGTGTTCTTATTGGTATCACATTTACGTTTTCTTCTGTGGATTTTGAAGTGTACCTTGCAGGCATCCTCGGTCCATTTGTCAAGTGGAGGCTCCACATAAGACGATTTCCTCACACATTGACCTGTCCCCTAATGGGTCCCCATCGTCGCTCCGCGCTGGTAACCAATTGCATCGCAAGCACACATTCGTATGCGAGAGGGAGAGTGTCAGCCACACAATCTTAGAATAGATTGTACCTCACGGTGCCCCGAAGAGCCCCGTGAAATCGTTGGGACAATTTTCACCCACAAACCTCGACAGCTGTCCAAAGAGTTCGGGTCCGCAAAGTGAGTGTTGTTGGCGGATGTTTGATAGTTGACACCCCGAACCCAACCTGCCGCAATAGCGGCAGTGCTATTGCGCATCCGGAGGTGGCCTGGTGAACGCGATAGTGACATGACAATGCGGGTTTCCCCTGCAGGCAGAGGTCTGTTGTCCATTCGAGGGTGCGCAAGTTGGTTCATGGGGGGCCGCTCGAGGGAGTGTGTTCCTGCAGGGAGTTCCTTGCTTGCGGACTTTCGATTATGAAGGCGATCAACAAATGGTCAAACAAGAGAGGGACAGGTGGTGTTCCCAACACAGTCACGGATTCGCAAGTCGAGAAAAGGCTGCTCAGTACTCAGCTAGGGAGAGCAAGGCTGCTATCACCCAAGGGCCGTTGCTTGGATACGCCTAGCTGTCGCTACGTGAACAGTCATTCTCGATTTGTGATTGATTCGTGATTAGCCCGGCCTTTCAATTACCGTCAGTAAGTCCCACACAATGGCTTCGCCAGTCGTCAATCTCCGTTGCACGGTGGCGGGATCCGCCGCTGAAGCTCTAAAAGCAATGCCATTTCAACAAGCACCAGAGCAACGGAGTCGACTATCGCCGCTGCCTTTCGCCACGTGCTTCAAGCCTCTTCCAGCCTTAACTTCCATGTTATCCAACGCCGGGCCAACCGCTCCACCAGCTACATTGACACGTAAGGCCCTCATCGGTTGTGATTTTCCACTGGCGTCCAAGAGAGATTGTCCGAGGGAAATTTGGATCTTAAGACCCCTCTCTCTGTAACCCCTGACCCTTGTTTCATTGTGTTCCTGCAGGTGCCGTAGCCAGTCCGGCTCGTTCAGCGTCCGAGCAACCAGGAGCCACGGATCCGATTGATACCGAGCCGACTCCCGTTGTCCCGACGGGCGACGCCATGGTCTCATTCCTTCGTACATATGGGTCCGTGCTTGAGCGTGCCAGCAGCGGCAAGGTCGGCATCACTGGGGATAGTTTGGCAGCTGCAGGGACAATGGTGGTGGATCGCGTTCACGTGGGGCTCTTGGCCATGCTGGGACATCCTGTGCATGTTAGCTTAGCGTTCAGCACGAAGTATTCAGGTTTGCCAAATTCCAAATACTTCTCTCAGTTCCCGTTTTGAGCGCGATCGGTCCCCATAATCGCCCACGCATCTTCATTCGCTTTGTAAAGCTCTTTTCATACCCTTGTGGTCTTCAGGGCATTGAAGCACAGGAGGAGTGGCGTCCCAGCGAGGCCATGGTAGAAAGGTGTCTGCTGGAGCTGGAAAAAGACATTGATGGTTTCAGGGATGCTCACGCTCATCCTCCTCCACGATCTCGTGTGCGCCTTGCTGCAATCCACTGCTTTGACGCAGCTAGGTTGATTCACAGCCTCTAATGTTTGCTTGCACATAAACATTTGCAGCTTGAGATTTCGCCACCTGCTTTGACGCACTTCAAAGATGAACATTACAATAACACAAGCTTTGTTTGTGCCAATTACCGTGGTCCCACTTGGAAAGCACTGTCAAATTTGTCACAATTGAATGCGTATTTAGACACTAAAACTCAACGCTACACGCCAGCCAGACTAGGCTTGCAGAGCTGACGAGGTGCCAGCATGTGTGCCGTAATACATATTGACTCTGGGTGGTGGATTTTCTGCTCCATGCCAAAAATGATACGGAGAAAAATGATAATGATGTAATCTGCAGCGCATGAAAGCAGTTCTCTGCATAAAAGGCGATTGCCCGTCCAGGACACCATATAGCTGCGCAGAACACAGGCCACAATATATAAAAGCTTCCAATAAAAAGGAAAAGGATGAATCTATAACAAGAGTACTTACCACACATTGTTGCCACGATACGGTCCGTAGCGCACCAGAACCGGGACCCGGAACATAGACTGTCAGAGAAAAGGCTGGTGATCGTGACTAGTAAAAACATCACCGCGAGAAGAACACAGTTTTGCTTCAAGAAGGCGAACGAGACAGCCAGGTATAGAAGGCTTGAAATCGCCACAATGAAGGAGCATTCGACGGACAACTGTGAATCTCCTGACAGCATTAGCTGACAATGCTCCTGAGCCCAGCAGAGCGCGTCTACCAGTGGGGACAGGACTCGAGGAGGAACGTAGCCGACGTCGTCACGCAGATCTCGCGAGTCGCCATGAATAAAGGTCTTCCTGTGTACGCGCACTGGTTCACAGCCTTTCCATGACTCTTTTTCTGAAAGTGCGTCGCTCGCATTCTGCCTAGTCGAAGGTAAAATGAGGATAGCAGCAACTCCTGCTGCCTTGGAGAAGTGCATGGTTTCAGCTCGAAAGCTGGAGCGTCAAGCTTCTCAAGTTACGGTGAGATCAGCGAAGCTGAATCGCTCTGAAGCATCAAGCTTTCGAAGAAACGGGGGAATTCTCAACCATACCTAGGCACTGAAGACTCCTCACGGTTCCACAGCTAAAAATGGCAACACCAAGGGCGACACCACCGAGGTTGGGCGCGAAAGGAAACCCAACCTCGAGGGAGTGGTGGGGGAATCCAATGAGGAAAGGAGACTGGGGATGGGGATGCCGATTCTGAGATCAGTCGGACTGTGGAATATGCTAAGCGTCGTAATCGTTCACTGTAATCAATGAAGAATAATTCCGGTTCAATGCTTCAGCATATTCCTAGTCGGCCAATAACGAACTTCACGTCAACCACAACAGCCACCACACAATAATCAGGATCTTGATCAAGCATTGGACCGCCACACAACCACCGCCCGCCCAGCATGCACAGCACTGGGCTCACCCCCTCAAAGTGTAAAAAGTGTGGTCAGCCACATCCGCACTAACAAGATGGATGGTAAATATACATTGGTATTTCATTCACAATCACTCATTGCAAACTTACATGGGGCACTATAACGCGTACGGTAACGATTTCAACGCGTTTGGTAACTCGTTTAACGCGTTTGGTAACTCGTTTAACACGTTTGGTAACTCGCTTAACGCGTATGGTAACTATACACTAGCAGCTCATCACGCGAATGATAACTATAAGAAACCCCCGCCCAAAATTACCCTGATTCTGGTTTTTCCCGCTCGCGTCAGACTTAATTGACGAATCTTGAAGCAGAAACCTCTGACACACTCTCCGAGATTCTGACACATTTTTCCTAAATTTTGACACACTTCCCGAAATCCTGACACACTTTCTGATTTTCAAGCTAATTGAAAAAACGTAAGTGTTTTAAAGACAACTATTTATACATAATTGATATTCTTGCGCTCTTTCCACTAACTGTTTGTACTAAATTCTATCGTGCAGCCGGGGCAAACAAATCTATACCCCTTTCAGATGGCAAATGAATTCGAGAGCACCAACCATAAACTCCTTGCAACAAGGCGTTTATGGTTCTTTTTTAATGAAACGTGTAATTCTAAATAGGTGTATCTTTTTCACATGCAAAAAAATGGCCAACGTTACAGTAATTACAAAAGTAAAAGCCCCGAGGTCCTTTCGCGGAATGTTTTTTTTTTTCATTTTGCAAGTTCGCAATCATGCTACCAAAAATATGATTTTAACCATTTTCGTACGAGCTACCGTATGTATATATAAAAAACAGCTCTAAAACTTTTCAGTCCGTGGTAATAGAACAAACGGGGTCCTTCAAAGTCGCAGCGGAACTTGTTTAAAACAATAAAATAGTGTGCAAAAGCTTTCAAACTCGATAAATTCCTCGATTTCAGGATCATTTCGGCGGGAATTTCATGTAGTTACCATTCGCGTGATCACTCGCCTGTGTTAAGTTACCATACGCGTTAAGCGAGTTACCAAACGTGTTAAGCGAGTTACCAAACGCGTTAAGCGAGTTACCAAATGCGTTGAAATCGTTACCGTACGCGTTATAGTGCCCCATGAAAGTTACCATTCACATATTTTCCCTAACATAAGAGTATAATTCACTTCCAGTACATGATGTATATATCAGCATATTACAACATAAATCACTATTACAACATGAATCACAACATTCGGCTGAATTGCCACAGCATTCAAGCGGGACAAGAGCCAGGATTGGGCAAAGGTCCTTCCAGACTGCTGGGCCTTTTGCAGAGCATGATATGGAAGGTACATTTGCACAAAATACATGAGTGGCGGCAAGTCCCTGGCATGTCACCGTTACATTCAGATATGCCACGCACCACTATTCCGACACGCGAATGCCGCAAAACAACCGTTATCTTCAGATGTGCTACGCAGGCACCATGATTCCGACACGCGAAGGCCGCAAAACATAAATGTAACATGCCATGTCTGCATAATCCAAACCCGAAGCCATCGCACATGGCTTCACCTATGAAAGTCTGTACCTTCCACCTACGGTATTACCTGCTGCCCTCTCTCCTCGTGCACTTACGACCACCATCGCAATTGCCCTAAGTGATAATGGGGCTCACTGTGTCTCAGGGCTGCCATTGGCCCCATACCATGGCAGGGCTGCCACTTCCCCCATGCCATGGCAGGGCTGCCATTGCTCCCATGACACGACAAGCGGCTCAAACATACCCACTTGTGTTTCACCCAGGGCACAAGGCGGGGCTGGGAGAGGTGCAAGTGAGAGCAGGAGAGGTGGAGAGGATGGGCGGATGGACAGGACTGCAGGCATCAGGGGGCTGCTGCCTCTTCATCATCTGCCGCCCGCCCAGCATGCACAGCACTGGGCTCACCCCCTCACCACCACCAACCTCACGCTTTCAGCCCCCTTCCCTTCCACTCACCCTCCACCACCACAGGCTCTTCAACCCTCTTCTCATCCACTCACCACCCCAGGGGTTCCAGCTCTCTTCCACTCACCCACCAAAGGGGTTTCAGCTCCTTCTCTACTCACCCACCCGAGGGCATTCAGCCCTGGCTCCTTCACCCACCACTCAATCTGCGTTCCCCACACTAGCCGCCCACACAAACTTACCAACCCACCTACCCGCTTCTTCACCCACCCAACCACGACTCACCCACCCAGGGCAATCAGCCTGGCTCCTTCACCCACCACCTTCGTTCCCCACACTACCCACCCACAAGGAAAATCGCCCTTTTCTCACCACCCACTGTCACCACCCACTCTCACCACTCACTCAATCTAACAACCTCACCATACCCATCCACAACTCATTGTACCCACTCACTCTCACCACTCAGTGTCACCACACTCTTACCAATCTGGCCACTCAATCTCACCACACTCTCACCACTCAAACTCACCACTCAAACCATGCATCCTCACAACCTACTGTGCTCTCACTCTCACCATAAAGTCACATATCAAACCTGGGCATACCAGCTCCTCTCATGCAACAGGTGGCATCAGTACCATACAGATCATCATGTGCCACCAACCAAGCATGAGCATCATGCTCTCATGCAACAGGTGGCATCAGTGACATACAGCTCATCATGTGCCACCCAAGGGGACGTAGCTCCTTTCACTTGCTCTCACCCACCCAAGGGGACTCAGCCCCTTTCACCAACTCATGAGCATCACACTTCCATGCACGGGTGGCATCAGTGCAACTCATCATGTGCCCCCAAACAGCCAAGCATGACCATCATGCTTCCATGCTTAAGGGTGGCATCAGTGCAACTCATCATGTGCCCCCAACCAGCCAAGCATGAGCATCATGCTTCCATGCTTGAGGGTGGCATCAGTGCCATATGGCTCATCATATGCCACCGCCAACCCCACTGCCTCTCACCACCATCACCCCATCCCCTCCCCACCCATCCCCTCCCCACCTTTCCTGCCAGCAGTACGAGCAGCAGACAGCCCACTCCCCTTCGGAAACAGCACCCCCAGGGGCTGTGCCTTGAAGGGCGAGGTGTGGTAGTGGAAAATTGCTTCCAGCCCAAGACTCAAATCCTGCCCCTGACGTAGCTAGAGCTGACGCGAACCAGAGTCGCCGGCCGGTCGACTCTGACGGTGCCCATTAAGCCTTAACGTCAGGTTAGTTACTTGAGCACCGAGTGCCGTGCCGCGCAGATTCCACCCACCACACCCCGACCCACAAGACACAACCTCAGAGAGTGCTGCCCCTAAGGAAGTGAACTGCCCACTTGCTCCCACGCTTCCCCCCCACCCCCCTCCTCTCATGCCCCTTCACCCCATGCCTGCTTACCTCTACATACCTTGCGTAGCGCCATGATGCCTCAGCCGTGTTGGAAAGTGGGGAGGCAGGAGGGAGAGGGAAGGGGGGGAGGATGAAAGGAGAGTTGCCTCAGTCCCGCCCTTGCTCCAGTGCTTCCTCCCTTCCTCTGGGCGCAACAAGGGGTGACAAAGGGGAGGAGGGGGGAACGAGAGGAGAGATGCCACTGTCCCGCCCATGCTCGAGTGCTCCCTCCCCCTCTCAGGCTGCAAGGGGTGGGGGGAGAGAAGAGAGGAGGGGATCAGATCTCTATACCTCACCTGTTACCTCACCTGATACCATACCACACCTCGCTCACAGCCTAGCCTGCCCTCTAGCCCTCCACCCCCCACTGCTACTGCTGCTGCTGCTGCTGCAACTGCTGCTGCCGGTCTGCTACTCAGCTTCTCTGCTACAGTCTTCACTCGATGCCAAGTGACCTCGTAGGGGGGGAGGAAAGGGGGAAAGTGACAGTGAGTTAGTTGGCATGATTGTAAAAACAAAAGAAACTGGAGTTGACAGAAACGAGAGAGCAAAATTGAAGAGGAGAAACAGAGAGGAATGAGGGCAGAGAGGGGAGGTGACGTACCTTGAGAGGCCAAGCCCACCCCGATACTCTCCCTTGTGGCAGCCAGTGGCAGCGCTCCATCTTCACTCGATGCCAAGTGACCTGGTAGGGGGGGAAGAAAAAGAGGGGAGTGAAGAGAAAGTGAGCTGGCATGACCAGAAGTTGACGAAAAACGAGAACACCGAAATGAAAAGCTAAAAGGGAGAGGGATGAGGGCAGAGAGGAGAGGCTGACATACCTTGCGAGGCCAAGCCCACCCCGATACTCTCCCCTGTGGCAGCGACTGGCAGTGCTGCCTCCCTCCCATCCCCACGGGTACCTGCACGGCCACAGGGGAGGGGCGTGAGGGAGCGTCGGTGTTGACCCCCGTCCCTCCCCTCCACCTGCAAGGCACACACGCAGAGCTGGTCAGTGGGCAGCGAGGGGAGGAAGGGTGAGAGTGCAAGAGCGAGCAGAGAGTTTGCAAGGCGAGAGCAGGGAGGGGCCACTGGTGGAGGCCAAGCCACAAAGCACAGACCCCAAGGGGTGAACCTGAGAGGGTACCTGCACCTGAAGGGGTACCTGCACCTGAAGGGGTTACCTGCACCTGAAGGGCTTACCTGCACCTGAAGGGGTTACCTGCAGCTGATCTACATCTGAGGGGTTACCTGGAGTTGGGGGGTCTGTGGCATGTGAGGCGGACCCAACCAGTGGCACTGCTTCAAGAGGAAGGGTGCGAAAGCAGATGCGACAAACGAAATGGCAGCAGCAAGGGCGAGGGCATGGAGGAAGGGACACTTAGCTGATTGTGTGAGAGCGAGCAGAGGGCAGCTGAAGCACCACTGCAGTCTTCACTCGATGCCAAGTGACCTGGTAAGGGGGGAAGAAAGGGGGGAAGTAAGAGCAAGTGAGCTGGCATGACTAGCAAGAAAACAAACAAAAGATGAGGAAAACGAGAAGGCGAAATTGAAGAGCAGAAAGGGAGAGGGATGAGGGCAAGAGAGAGGCTGACGTACCTTGAGGGGCCAAGCCCACCCCGATGCTCTCCCTTGTGGCAACGAGAGTCAGTGCTGCCTCCCTCCCATCCCCACAGGTACCTGCACGGCCACAGGGGAGGGGCGTGAGGGAGCGTCGGTGTTGACCCCCGCCCCTCCCCTCCACCTGCAAGGCACACGCAGAGCTGGTCAGTGGGCAGTATTGACATCCAGCAGAGTAGCCAAGTGCGAGTCACACAGGCAGGGCGATAGAGGGGAAGGGCCACTGGAGGGGGCATGAGCACAAGGCACAGACTGCAGGGGGACCTAAGGAGGTAACCTGAACCTGAACCTGAACCTGAACCTGAACCTGAACCTGAGGGGCCTGTAGGCAAACCTGAACCTGAGCAGGAGAGCTTACCTGAGTCAGTGGGAGAGTCTGTGGCTTGTAAGGCTGGCCCCAACCAGTGGCGAAAGTTTCAGGGGCAAAGAGAAAGCAAGGAGTATGAACAATGCACAACAAGCAAAGGTGAGGGACGAATATGAGGAAGAGTGACTAAACTGGCAGATGAAGAGCCGCCAACAGGGCTGTTGCCTCATCCCTCCCTCCCCTCCCCTTCTCCTCCAGTGATCCCTCTGCTGCCTTCCCCGCCTCTGCTGCCCGCCCTGGTGCTCCCCTCGCCTGCTGCTCGCCTGCTGCCCTCCCCCTGGCTTGTGAAGGCCTGGCAGGGAAGGGAGGGGAGGGAGGGCAGGGTGGAAAGAAAAGGCAGCCGAAAGTAAGAAACACACGTGCAACAGCAGAAACGACAGTGCATGTGACGCCAACCACAACCCCACAAGAGCCGCTACCAACCTGAACCTGCACCTGAACTTGAACCTGAACCTGAACCTGAGGGGGAGTGGGCTCGAGTGGAGTGTGGTGGCAGGGGCGATACTGCAACCTCAACCGTTGATGAGGCCGGCGCTGCTGCCCCGCTGCCCGCGCTCCTGGTGCCCGCCCTGACAAAGCGAATTTGTAACTCGCACGGACTCCCCGAAATCGCACGGAGAACGAGAGGATGATTCAGCGACATGTGGCCTCCCTGCTACTTGTCCCAGGGACGAGACGATGTTCTTTTCCCATTCAGCGACGTCGTCTCGGATCGGAACAAACCTGCAACATGCAGTCGTCGTCACGTCAGACGCGCCACTGAACAATCTTGCGTGTACTAAAACGAAAGCATACTACACCACTAAATAAGACTCGGATATACGTGGAGAAAAGCACTAGCACTCAGACATACCTTCCATACGAAAATCGCCATCCTCGCACTTAGTCCTCTCGTAGTCAAAGTTTCCAGGCTTCACGCGCGATTTCCTATTCCGACACGCCATTTCCTCTTCCGACACGCCATTTCCTCTTCCGACACGCCATTTCCTCTTCCGACACGCCATTTCCTCTTCCGACACGCCATTTCCTCTCCTGACATGCGATCTCCTCTTTCCGACACGCCATTTCCTCTTCCCGACACGCGAATTCCTCTTCCCGTTAACGCAACTTCTACATCAACCCAGGCCTGAATAGAAAATGATATTCCTAGCGGCTCGCCTTTCCGCAGTCGCAGCAGCTCTAAGAAAACGAGCAGAAGAAGCTGAGCGTGAGAAAACGAGAGCAAGAGGCGAAAGCGGTGTGAAATCCGAGGCTCAGGCAAGAATGAGACAAGAGACGACGGTCACACTGGAATGAGGCGGAGGGGTCACCAACTGCCTCTCCTCTCGTCTCCTCTCCTCACAACAATCCTCTTCAGATCTACCGTCCAGAACCACTGAATTGACTGAAACTCTCTTGGTAACTCAGATCTCATCCGTAGGTTCAGACCTTTGCGTGTTTCGTCACGGCAACCCTAGCAAGTTCCGCATTGGTCTAAAGGCTAACCGGCTGTGTTGGGTCGCGAGGAAAAGTGACAGTGGCTCCGAATGGTCGCTCCGGTCAGGCTTTATTTTTGTCCGTGACAGGGAGATTCGAGAGTCCACATCGATGGCTGGTTGAGAATCGTCCGCGTGTGACATGAATCAGCCGGTCAGGGAAGGAAAAGAAAAATCCCCAAGTTTACACTGTTCGCTTGTCCCCGCCTTTCACCTCAGCGGCTACGCAAGACAAACGACACCGACTTTTTTCCAGCGAGATTCCGTTGACGAAGGCGGGAGCAGCGGGATTTCGCTGGTGAAAGTTGGACCCCGTGGCCTAGGAACTGTCGATTGTCGCCCGATCTGGACGCGCAGAGTCGTCGTGTCAGTTTGGAACGCGGCAAGCCCAATGGTTTGAATTCGAAGCTATCGTTCCTACCACTAAGAGCGAAGTGAATCTCAGCCGTGGATAAAGAATCTAGGCAAGCAGCTGCGGTTGAGCTCTGAAGGTTGAGCAGATCCACTCTCAGACTCTAGTCTGTGGATGGCTAAGGGCTGGGCAAAATGGGCGAAGATGGCGAAGTCTCCCATTCTCGCACCTGTGCTATTACTCGTCGTTGATTGGTCTAGGAAATTATCTTCTGACACCCGCTGAGGAGAAATGTGCTGATCTTGCGAGAATTTCTCCAGACCCCGAAACGGTGATTTGCCGTTGCACACGTGGCCTCGAATTGCTACCGTGGTCGGACAATTCGATGATAATTGCTCGAGTGGTCTTGCCAGAGGTTTCCTCTGGCATTTTTTTATCCGGCACATTACCCAAAACCGGTTTTTAGCCCTGAAATTCTTACGTCGAACGTGTCTCTTCCCGCGAAAGTGTGGCATACCCGGAAAGACGTGCACGAGGGCGGCAACGTCACTGTTCGGATACGCGACAAAAATCAGCACAGTCATCTAGGCAAACAGTTGCGCTCAATTTCGGTCCATATCGTAACCAATCCGCGCATAGTTATATGATTCCACGATCATATATTCAGTTGGATGGATGTCAGTACGCGCGACCAATTACAGAGTGCGCCTGATCGGTCGACTTTATGCGCGGGGCCTTTTCTGACCTTGCGCGTCCAATCAGACGCGGTCATGTAAGATCGCGCTCATATAAAACCGCGCATTTACCTATATGAGCGCGCATATGTGATGCTCGAATGTGTGTATGATCTGTTTTATTAATCTAAAACTATATTAATAAATTCGAGAGACATTATCACTACCGCCGTTTTGCCATTATACCTATATCACGCTATGCGATATAGGTATTGACAGTTTGATGTAAGTATAATGGCAAAACGCAGGTAGTGATAACGTCTCTCAAATTTATAAACATAGTTTTATATTAATAAAACAGATCACACACACATTCGAGCACAACATATGCGCGCTCATATAGGTAAATATGCGGTTTTATATGAGCGCAATCTTACATGACCGCGTCTGATTGGACGCGCAAGGTCAGAAAAGGCCCAACGCATGAAGTCACCGAATCAAGCGCACTCTGTAATTGGTCGCGCGTACTGACATCTGTGCAACTGAGTATATGATCGGGGAATCATATAACTATGCGCGGATTGGTTACGATATGGACCGAAATTGAGCGCAACTGTTTGCCTAGATTACCGTGTTGATTTTTGTCGCGTATCCGAACAGTGACGGCGCCGCCCTCGTGCACGTCTTTCCGGGTGCGTCACACTTTCGCGGGAAGTGACAAGTTTGACGTAAGAATTTCAGGGCTAAAAACCGGTTTTGGGTAATGTGCCGGATAAAAAAAATGCCAGAGGAAACCTCTGGCAAGACCACTCGAGCAATTATCATCGAATTGTATGACCACGGTAGCAATTCAAGGCCACGTGTGCAACGGCAAATCACCGTTTCCGGGTCTGGATAAAATCTCTCGCTGATCTTGCTGTATTACTGAAACTGGTTCCAGGCAGGTACACCAACCAAGTTTAGATAACTTCTGGAAACACTTGAGTAGGCATTCTGAACAACTAATGAATATTACACTCCTTGCCATCTAAAACCTTTTGGGTTGCAATTTCATGTCACCATAATTGCAACACCGCACATATATCACGAGCATACCATCATTCAAATGTATCAACTTCAATCCTTGTTTGTAAATTTTAAGTTAAGCGACAAAACGTTCCTATGAAACACCATATTTGGGTGGTTTTTAGTCAAGTGCTTACGGAAACAATTGTTTCAGAATACAGTAGTATGGTCACTCACGAAAAATGAACATAAATGTTTCAGCAGAATCCTTGCTGGAAACAGATGATCAGCCTAGTACTCCCGCAGAATCTTAGGTAAAGGTAAAATCTGTTGGTGAGGGTATGAAAAATACAGGTAGGTACAAAAGGTGCAAAAAAAACTGTGAGGGTAAAAAGTGATCATGTAGCTTGCTTGGCAATAGGCCCAAACAAGCGCAGCCACGTGATCTGGCGGAAGAAAAACGCTCGGAACGAGCGCTTGCACCCCCAAAACACGGAAGGTGTCAGAATGTTATTATCTAGCCTGTAGTGGGGTGCTCTATAGCGAGTACAACCCTGTTAGGGTTTGCTATATGTATCCCAACTGCTGCTAGTGAAATTCTCCTTTGTTCATTTCTCTCTTGCCTAGCTAGCTAAACCCTAGTTATGGCTCCTCACTATGCTCACTATTCTCACATGCTATCAGAGCATCTACGCTCCTGGCCTGTGGGCCCACCTAACTGCTTCCGCTGCTACGCTGTGTGTTGCACGCCCCGTGGCGTGCGACGGATTTTTCTTCCCGCCGCGCGCTCGGAGCGTGCGGCGGTTTTCTGCCCGCCGTGCGCCCCGAGGCGCGCGGCGGTTTTCTGCCCGCCGTGCGCCCCGGGGCGTGCGGCGGTTCTCTGCCCGCCGTGCGCCCTGAGGCGCGCGGCGGCCTTCTACCTCGTCGGTCCGCGCGTCGCCCCTGGGGGGCGCTTCGACGGGCGACGGGGACCAGCCCGTCGTCCCCCGTCGCCCGTCCCGGCCAGCGCCGCGGGCTGCGCTAGCCCCGAGCGCGGCCCGTACGGGCTGCGCCCGGCCCGCGCGCGGCCCGTACGGGCTGCGCCAGGCCCGCGCGCGGCTCGGTCCGCCTGCGCGCGGTTCGTCGGGCTGTACCAGGCCCGTGGGCGGCCCGTTCCTCTCTGCCCCTGAGCTGCTCGTTGTCCCCCGTGCTTCTGACGGTGCCCCACCCCTGCTGCTGCCCGTTCTCCTGAATTAGGGTTTGGGGGTGGGGGGTATGGGGGTGCAGTTTCTGTGCGCCGTTCCACTACTTCTCCTCCTCCTCCGTCTCCCGCTGCTGCAGCTGCCGCTCAGGGGGGTGGGTGTGTGGGAGCCGAAGGAGTGGTGCTAGGGGGGTGACGTGGGAGTGGAGTTAGGGGTTCAGCAGGGGGTGTGTGTCAAGGGTGTGGGTCAGTTGGAGGAGGTTGTGTGGAGGTAGCTGTCGTGTCGCTTGCAGCGCCTGTAGTCCGTCGCCCTTGCTTCGGTAGCCAGTGAGCCTGTTGCACCAGTCGCCAGTGGGTCCGTTGCTCCTGCCGCTCGTCTTAGCCGCGGAGCCAGTCACTCCAGTAGTCCGTCGCCCTTGCTTCGGTAGCCACTGAGTCAGCCGCTCCTGTGCCCGTGCCTCTGCAGCTTCAGTCGTTGCCTCCCATCTTCTCTCCTTCCACAGTTCCTCCTCCTCCTCACTTGCCCTCTGTGATAGCCTCTAGCTTTGCTTGCATTTGTGAACCTGCTCTATGACTGCGTGCTCTGCTGATTACACCCCACTTTGGCTATGGGGGTGTGTCAGAATGTTATTATCTAGCCTGTAGTGGGGTGCTCTATAGCGAGTACAACCCTGTTAGGGTTTGCTATATGTATCCCAACTGCTGCTAGTTAATAACATTCTGACAGAAGGATCCGCACATGTGCAGGAAGTGCAGCGAGGCGGGCGCTCTTCATTCGCGAGCGCCGATGACCGATAATGCTCGCAACCCTTCCACCTATTTCATGCGCGCTGATGACTGATGATGCTCTTCAATCGCGAGCGCCCTTCCATTATCGGTCATCGGCGCTCGAGAATGAAGATCGCCCGCTGCACATCCTGCGCATGTGCGAATCCTTCCGCGTTCTGGGGGTGGAAGTGCTCGTTCCGAGCGTTTTTCTTCCGTCGGGTCACGTGGCTGCGCATGTTTGGGCCTATTACTAAGCCACCAAGGGCGTAGGAGGGTAGCAAGCATCATCGGTCATCGGCGCTCGCGAATGAAGAGCGCCCGCTGCACTTCCTGCACATGTGCGGATCCTTCCGGGTTTCTGGGGTGGAAGAGCTCGTTCCGAGCATTTTTCTTTCGCCGGCTCACGTGGCTGCGCTTGTCTAGGCCTATTACCAAGCCAGCAAGGGCGTAGGAGGGTCGCGAGCATCATCGGTCATCGGCGCTCGCGAATGAAGAGCGCCTGCTGCACTTTCTGCACATGTGCGGATCCTTCCGCGTATTGGGGGTGGAAGCGCTCGTTCCACGTATTTTTCTTCCGCCGGGTCACGTGGCTGCGCTTGTCTGGGCCTATCACCAAGCCAGCAAGGGCGTGGGAGGGTTGCGAGCATCAGCGGTCATCGATGCTCGCGAATGAAGAACGCCCGCTGCACTTCCTGCAAATGTGCGGAACCTTCCGCGTTTTGGGGGTGGAAGCGCTCGTTCTGAGAGTTTTTCTTCCGCCGGGGCACGTGGCTGCGCTTGTCTAGGCCGATTACCAAGCCAGCAAGGGCGTGGAAGGGTTGCGAGCATCATCGGTCATCGGCGCTCGCGATATTACAATACGGTCTGAGCTGGTAACCAGGTTTAACTGAGGGCCTAGGCTTAGAAGCCTAGGCCAAGCGGGTATCGAAAAATATTGTGTGAAGGAGATTGACGAGAAATTATTGACGAGAAAATATTGTGTTCACGAAAGGACCAAAGGTACATATAGCAAACAAACAAGAGGTGCACCACCAACCAGGTTTGTATAACTACACTAAATCTAAAGCTACAGGCAGTTATCGACATCTATAAATATATATATCGCGACACGCGAATGAAGAGTGCCCGCTGCACTTCCTGCATATGTGCGGATCCTTCCGCGTTTTGGGGGTGGAAGCGCTCGTTCCGAGAGTTTTTATTCCTTCGGTTCACGTGGCTGCGCTTGTCTAGGCCTATTGCTAAGCCAGCAAGGGCATGGGAGGGTTGCTAGCATTATCGGTCATCGGCGCTCGCGAATGAAGAGCGCCCGCTGCATTTCCTGCACACGTGCGGATCCTTCTGCGTTTTGGGGGTAGAAGCGCTCGTTCCGAGCGTTTTTCTTCTGTCGGGTCACGTGGCTGCGCTTTTCTGGGCCTACTACCAAGCCAGCAAGGGCGTGGGAGGGTTGCGAGCATCATCGGTCATCGGCGCTCGCGAATGAGGAGCGCCCGTTGCACTTCTTGCACGTGTGCGGATCGTTCCGCGTTTTGGTGCTGGAAGTACTCGTTCCGAGCGTTTTTTTTCCGCCGGGTGACATGGCTGCGCTTGTCTGGGCCTATTACCAAGCCAGCAAAGGCGTGGGAGGGTTGCGAGCATCATCGGTCATCAGCGCTCGCGAATGAAGAGCGCCCGCTGCACTTCTTGCGCATGTGCGGATCCTTCCGCATTTTAGGGGTGGAAGCGTTCGTTCCGAGCGCTTTTCTTCCGCCAGGTCACATGGCTGCGCTTCTCTGGGCCTATTACCAAGCCAGCAAGGGCGTGGGAGGGTTGCGAGCATCATGGGTCATCTGCGCTCGCGAATGAAGAGCGCCCGCTTCATTTCCTGCACGTGTGCGAATCCTTCCACGTTTTGGGGGTGGAAGCTTTCGTTCCGAGCGTTTTTCTTCCGCCGGTTCCGTGTCTGCGCTTCTCTGGGCCCATTACCAAGGCAGCAAGGGCGTGGGAGGGTTGCGTGTATCATCGGTCATCTGCGCTCGCGAATGAAGAGCGCCCGCTGCATTTCTTGCACATGTGCGGATCCTTCCGCGTTTTTGGGGTGGAAGCGCTCGTTCCGAGCTTTATTATTCCGCCAGGTTGCAATGCTGCGCTTGTCTTGGCATATTACCAAGCCAGCAAGGGCGTGGGAGGGTTGCGAGCATCATCGGTCTTCGGCGCTCGCGAATGAAGAGCGCCCACTGCACTTCCTGCACATGTGCAGATCCTTCCGCGTTTTGGTGCTGGAAGCGCTCGTTCCGAGGGTTTTTCTTCCGCCACGTGGCTGCGCTTGCCTGGGCCTATTACCAAGCCAGCAAGGGCGTGGGAGGGTTGCGAGCATCAGCGGTCATCGGCGCTCGCGAATGAAGAGCGCCCGCTGCACTTCCTGCACGTGTGCGGAACCTTCCGCATATTGGGGGTGGAAGCGCTCGTTCCGAGCGTTTTTCTTCCGCCGGGTCATGTGGCTGCGCTTCTCTGGGCCTATTACCAAGGCAGCAAGGGCGTGGGAGGGTTGCGAGCATCATCGGTCATCGGCGCTCGCCAATGAAGAGCGCCCGCTGCACTTCTTGCACGTGTTCGGAACCTTCCGCGTTTTGGGGCTCGAAGCGCTCGTTCTGAGCGTTTTTCTTTCGCTGGAATATGTGGCTGCGCTCGTCTAGGCCAATTACCAAGCCAGCAAGGGCGTGCGAGGGTTGCGAGCATCATCGTTCATCGGCGCTCGAGATGTTACAATACGGTCTGAGCTGGTAACCAGGTTTAACTAAGGGCCTAGGCTTAGAAGCCTAGGCCAAGCGGGTATCGAGGGAGTTGTGCCAAGGAGATTGACGAGAAATGATTGTGTTCACTATAGGACCAAAGGTACAAATAGAAAACAAACAAGAGGTGCACCTGTGAAGAAAGAGGAATGACTGAACTAGCTAGGAGATGGGTACAAGTAGGGAAACCTAGCAGTGTTGTACCCCATATGGTCTACCCCACTACAGCCTACACAGACGATGTCATGTCTGTTTGACACACCCCCATAGGCAAAGTGGGGGAGAACAAGAGGTCACAAGACCGGTCAAGCAAAGCAAGGCAAGCTCAGGGTGGATCACAACGTCACCACACAATCTGAGCACAAGCACAGGGCCACAAGGCCAGTTCACATGCAGAGTTATATATCAAGGTGAACAAGCAAGGCAGTGACCAAAACCTAGCAAGGGTAAGCATGCAAGTGCAGGTATATATAGATCACAGTACAAGCAAAGTCAAGAAGTGAGCAAGTGAGGCCAAGTAGGCACAAGACCTAGCGTCGTACAAAAGCGCTGATGATCACAAGGTTGAAGTGCCTTGGTAAAGATATCAGCAGTGTTGGCCCGAGAGGCCACGTAAGCAAGACGCAGCTGACCACGCTGCTGTAGCTCACGAACAAGGAAGTAGCGAAGAGCAATGTGCTTCGTTCTGTGCTCCAATCTATTCTCCCGACACAAGGCCAGCATGGCCTTGTTGTCTACGTACAGAACTGGAGGAGAACGAGGCGGCTCTCCCAGGTCAGTCAGCAGGTAGGTGAGCCAGCGTAACTCCTGTGCAGCCATGGCCCCTGCGTAGATCTCAACCTCACAGCTGGAGCTGAGAACAGAAGACGAGCGGGTAGACCGCCACGAAACAGAGCCGGAACCAAGGCTGAAGGTGTAACCCTGTGACGACCGCTGCGTAGCCGAGTCATCAACCCAAGACGCGTCTGCGTGACCAGTCAGGACCACTGGACTCCGCCCTCCAAGCACGAGCCCCATGCCCGACGTACTGCACAAGTAGCGCAACACCCTCTTCGCTGCAGCCATGTGCTCTGGTCGGTGTCTCCCAGGAGCAACATAGCGTGCCAAGATGCTAAGAGGGTATGCCAGGTCAGGTCGAGTGCAGGTAATCAGGTACATGAGGCAGCCAACAAGCTCTGGGTACGGGCCACTCGGCTCTGAGAGCGAGTGGCGAGTAGACAGAGGAGTGGCCTGAGGCGAGGAGTACGTGAAGTCAAAGCGCTGAAGGACCTGCTGCACCATGTGTGACTGAGTCAGGGTAATGGTGCGCCGTGCTCTGTCCCGGGTGATCTGCAAGCCAAGGTAGCTGCGCAGTTCACCCAGGTCTGTGCACGTGTGTCTCTTCTGCAGCTCGGACTTCACGTGGGCGAGTCCAACAGTGTCAGCTGTGGCAAAGACCAAGTCGTCGACGTACACGAGGATGTAGAACGGCGGCAAGGAGGTGTCGGTGCGTAGAAACAGCGACGGGTCGGCAGTAGAAGGAGCAAAGCCAAGAGCCGCAAGTGTAGTCCTCAGTGTGTCGTGCCACTCATGGGGCGCCTGGCGGAGACCGTAGACTGGCCGCCGGAGGCTCCACTGGGTACCAGGAGGAAACGACCCAGTGAAGCCAGGAGGGCGGCGCAGCCAGATCTCCTCGTGCAGGCTGCCCTGTAGGAAAGCAGTGCTGAAGTCAAGAGAGTGAAGCTCATAGTCGCGCTGAGCGGCTATGTGCAGCAGCACCCGAAGAGTGGTCATCTTCGGGGTGGGAGAGAAGGTCTGAAAGTAGTCAACTTCCTGCCGCTGACTGAAGCCTCGAGCCACGTAACGCGCCTTGAAGACAGGCGGAGAACCCGGCGGCCGCTTCACCCTGAAAATCCACATGCCACTGACGATGTTCGCCCCAGGTGGGGGAACCTCGTCGACGTAGGTGCCTGTGGACTTCCAGGAAGCCATATCTGCGTCCATGGCTGACTGCCACTGAGAGGAGTAGGGACCCTCTATCGCCTCTGCATAAGAGCGCGGAGTCGGGATGTCTGGTGCATCTGGGTCTCCCTCAGGTGCAATCAGCATGGACACGAGATGAGGTAAAGCAGCAGCAAAACACTGGAAATCCTCCTACCTGTCCTCAAGGACGTCCGTGCTAAGAGCACACTTCCCCCCGACGGACGGAGGACAGACAGACTCAGACTCAGCAACAAGACTAGCGGCGTAGTCTAGACGATAGTGAGCAGCGAAGTCGACAAGCTCAGCAACTAAGGCAGACGCAGCAGTGGACTCAAAGGAAGGGTCAGTGACAACAGTAGCGAGGAGACGCGTGACAGTAGGGCTGGCAGCACGAAGGGAGTCCGACTCCAGGTCAGCAAGAGCAGGAAGAGAGGACTCTGGAGGAGACGGCAAAGGGACACGCAGTGGAGCAGTGGAAGGACGCAGTGCCATCTGGTGCGTGCCTGGGACCGCAGGAGGACGCTGACGCGGAACACGACTACCAGTGCGAGCAGCACGAACAGGCGACGCAGGACGAGACGCAGGCTCACGACGCTCAGCAAGACCTCCAGTAGGACCAGTGTAGGGAGAAGGAGCAGGCAGTGGGGAGGCGGGCTGTAACTGTGACTCGGACTGGACAGGCGGTGGACACCCTAAGGGAGGAGCAGGACCAGTAGAGGGCGGAAGACCAAGAACCTGCTGAAGGAGCGGAACGAAGTACGGCCGTGGCCGCGCAGCACCTCCAAAACCAGCAGGGACAGCACCAACACCCCCAGAGTAAGCTCCAACAGCTCCAGCAGCTCCACCAGCTGCTCCAGTAGCGCCAACTCCAGCACCCACAGGAGCACCGGCTCCAGCAGCACCTCTAGCTCCAGCAGCTCCAATAGCTCCAGCTCCAGCTGGACCACCGGAAGACGAAGCAGCTCCAGCTCCAGTACCTCCAGCAGCAACTACTCCAGCAGCACCGCCAGCTCCAGCACCGCTAGCAGCTCTAGCTCCAGTAGCACCACCAGGCCCGGCAGCTCCAGTACCTCCAGTACGAGCACCTCCGGGACCCGTGGCTCCAGAACCCCCAGCAGCCCCAGCAGCAGAAGGACCTCCAGCCGCAGCAGAACCTCCAGCGCCGGAAGCACCACCAGCTCCAGCAGCACGGCGCCAGCGCCTAGCAAACCACTCGCGCAGCTCCTGCGGAGAGAGTGGTTCCCGCCGGGACGAAGCACCAGAAGGACCTCCAGGCCCAGCACCACCAGACTCCACACGAGTAGGCCCAGCACCCTCAGGCTCCGCACCCCCAGACTCAGCAACCCCAGGCTCAGCACCCCCAGACTCAACACCTCCAGGCTCAGCACCCCCAGACTCAGCACCCCCAGGCTCTGCACGCTCAGGCTCAGCACCCCCAGACCCGGCACCCGCAGGCTCAGCACCCCTAGCAGCTCCAGAGTCAACAGCGACCTCGACAGGCTCGACCGCGTCTACCTGGGACGCACCTGAGGGAGCAGGACCCTGGGGGGGGAGGGGGTCTACCGGGGGGGGACCTGGCACGAGGAAGAGCGGCGGGGGGGGGAAGGGGAGCAGTGCGGTAGGGGAAGAGACGGTAGTAGGGAACCGACTCGTCAAACGTGACGTCCTGAGAGGACAGAACACGGCGCGAGGTGGGGTGGTAAAACTGCCAACCAGGCGCGTTAGGGGGGAAGCGAAGGAAGACGCAGGGAACAGCACGGGAGGACAGCTTGTCCGCAGACAAATCGCGGACAAAAGCTCGAGATCCTCAGACACGGAACGCAGACGCATCGCCAACCTTCCCCGTCCACCGCAGAGCAGGGGAGGTCTCCGGCATGGAGACCCGGGGCTGAAGGTTGATCTGATGCGCCGCGTACTGAACCGCAAACGGCCACAGAAAATGGGGAGCAGCCGCATGGATCATGGACGTACGAGCGACGTCCATGACCATGCCAATGCGGCGCTCAGCAATCCCATTTTGCTGTGGAGAGGCCGGAAGCGTGAACGTCTGGCGGATGCCCTCCGCACGACAGAAGGCTCGCAGAAGGTCGGAGGAAAACTCTCCACCTCTGTCGGAGTGCAGACGCAGAACAGGAAAGTCCGAGCCGAAACTCTCTCTGAGCTGGAGACGAGCAGCGCGGATCCAATCGATCAACACCTCAGTGACCTCGCCCTTGCGGCGCAAGGGGAAGACTGTGGTGTAACGCGAGTAGTCGTCAACCACCGGCAGGAATTAACGCTCATGACCCTGTCCACGGACGCGGGCCTCTGTCGGAGGAAACTCGGAGGAGTGAGGAGCGGCGCGCTGCCGTCCCTCGACGCAGGGAACGCAGGTAGGGGCAGGCCCCGGAGGAAGGGGAGGGAGGGACTTGGGGAGACCAGAGACAAGGACACGGGAGGCCATGCCTCGGAGACGAGGCAGGGAGGGGTGACCAAGGCGGTGGTGCCAGAGGAGAGTCTGGTGGGACAGGAGGCGACACGAGCAGGGGGCAGACTCAGGACCAGACCGAGACGCTGCAGCAGACACCTGACCCGACGCAGCAACCTGACCAGACGCAGTAACCGAAGGAGACTCAGTCGTCAGTGTGTACAGGCTCGACCCCGACTGACGGGTAAACGTGGCCAAGTGTCGGCCCGTCCGAGCACACGTGCAGTGGGTCACTCGCTGACTCGCAGGAGTGAACTGGTCAACCCCTCCATCCTGCAGGTCAGCACCACTCACCAAGTTCGTAGAGAACGAGGGGAGGTAAAGACCTGACAGGGAGCCAGACGGGGCCGCCGGACACGGTAGGACAGTGGAGTAGTGAGCAAGGACAGGACCCCCAGAGGGGTCTGCCAGGGAGACTGCAACCGGCCGACTAAGCGGCGTGAGGGTGGTGCGGTCTCGAAAGAAGGAGCGGGAAGCACCCAAGTCAAGGGTGAAGGTGTGCAAGACCGCAGCAGGCGCAGCACCAGAGAGAGCAGACTTACCAGCACCTGGAGCAGGAGACTCACTAGCACCTAGAGCAGCAGCCTCACCGACACCTTGAGCGGGAGACGCACGAGCACCTAGAGCAGCAGCCTCACCAGCACCTAGAGTAGCAGACTGGATATCGGGGTCAGGCGGCACACACAGGTGACAGGCACCCTCAGCACTAGTAGACAATGCATACATTGCAGTGAGAAGAGCATCATAGTCAAGAGCAAAGATATCTACACTCTGCCTAAGCAGCTCCAGCCAGGAGGGGAGCTCAGCGTCGTCGCCAAACTCTGTACGCCAAGCGTCGCTCAGACGGGCGAAGCAGCGGGACTCTGTGTGACCAGGAGTCCCGCAAGGCTGACCAGTCCGGACACCTGTGCGAATGACGTACGGGCAGCGAGCACTACTCAGTGACCCTCTACTCTGAGCGTACCACTCGCGAAGCTGCTGGGGCGAAAGGGTCTCGTGCGGACGACGCTGCAGCTGCACCTGGCCACTACAAGAAGCTCCCGAACTACTCACTCCAGGACAACTCCCACTATGGCCACCCCGACAACCCCAACTAGCGTACCACTCACGAAGCTGCTGGGGCGGGAGGGACTCACGCGAACGTCGCTAGAGCTGCAGCTGGCCACCGCCAGGAGTAGCAGTAGCAGTAGTAGCCGCAGTAGCAGCAGTAGCAGCAGTAGCAGTAGTAGCCGCAATAGCAGCAGTAGCAGTAGTAGCAGCGCGGCCCCCCCTACAACCCCAACTAGCGTACCACTCACGAAGCTGTTGGGGCGTGAGGGACTGACGCGGACGGCGCTGGAGCTGCATCTGGCCACGCCAGGAGCAGCAGTAGCAGTAGAAAGAGCAGTAGCAGCAGGAGCAGCAATAACAGCAGTACGGGCAGGGCAGTGCTCTCCAGTGGCGAGAAGGGCAGGCGTACGACGGCGGCAACGGCGAGGCCGCTACCACTGCAGGGCAAGGGCTCCGCGGCAGCTGCAGGGGCGGCTGCTCCAGGGGCGGCTGCTCCAGGGGCCAGGGGCGGCTGCTGCAGGGGCGGCTGCTCCAGGGGCCAGGGGCGGCTGCTGCAGGGGCGGCTGCTCCAGGGGCCAGGGGCGGCTGCTCCAGGGGCCAGGGGCGGCTGCTGCAGGGGCGGCTGCTGCAGGGGCGGCTGCTCCAGGGGCCAGGGGCGGCTGCTGCAGGGGCGGCTGCCCCAGTGGCCAGAAGCGGCTGCTGCAGGGGCGGCTGCTCCAGTGGCCAGGGGCGGCTGCTGCAGGTGCGGCTGCTCCAGGGGCGAGGGGCGGCTGCTGCAGGGGTGGCTGCTCCAGGGGCCAGGGGCGGCTGCTGCAGGGGCAGCTGCTGCAAGGGGCGGGGGCAGGGGCGGCCGTCCGAAGGTCGGGCGCGGGTTAGGGCAGGGCGCCGCGGCGGGCAGGGGCGTCGCGACGAGCGGGGGCGACGCCCGAGTCCCGTTGGGGCGTCGCGACGCGCAGGAGCCGCGCCTCGCGGGTCCCGCAGGGGCGTCGCGATGAGGCGCGGGCGACGCGCGGGTCCCGCTGAGGCGTCGCGACGAGGCAGGGGCGACACCTGGGTGGCGACGGGGCGGGGCCGCGACTGGCGACGGGGCGGGGCCGCTACGGGCAACGGGGCGGGGCCGCGAAGGGGCCGCGAAGGGGCCGCTAAGGGGCCGCGAAGGGGCCGCGAAGGGGCCGGGAAGGGGCCGCTAAGGGACCGCGAAGGGGCCACTACGGGGCCGCGAAGGGGCCGCGAAGGGGCCGGGAAGGGGCCGGGAAGGGGCCGGGAAGGGGGGCCGCTAAGGGGCCACGAAGGGGCCGCGAAGGGGGCAGCGAAGGGGCCGCTAAGGGGCCGCTAAGGGGCCGCGAAGGGGGCCGCTAAGGGGCCGCGAAGGGGCCGCTAAGGGGCCGCGAAGGGGCCGCAAAGGGGGACCGCGACGGGCCTCAGGAGCAGGGCAGGCCGCTAAGGGGCCGCGAAAGGGTAGGGCAGGTCAGAGCGCGAAGCGCACTTCGGGCAGGGTAGGAAAAAAAAAATTAGATGGTGGGCCCTTACGAAGAAATGGTCCCACTAGGGAACCCGCTCTATACCATGTGAAGAAAGAGGAATGACTGAACTAGCAAGGAGATGGGTACAAGTAGGGAAACCTAGCAGTGTTGTACCCAATATGGTCTACCCCACTACAGCCTACACAGACTATGTCATGTATGTTTTACAGCACCACCAACCAGGTTTGTATAACTACACTAAAGCTAAAGCTACAGGCAGTTATAAACATATATGTATGTATATATATCGCGACACACGAATGAAGAGCGCCCGCTGCACTTCCTGCACATGTGCTGATCCTTCCGCGTTTTGGGGGTGGAAACGCCTGTTCCGAGCGTTTTTCTTCTGCCGGGTCACGTGGCTGCACTTTTCTGGGCCTTCTACCAAGTCAGCAAGGGCGTGGGAGGGTTGCGAGCATCATCGATCATCGGCGCTCGCGAATGAAGAGCGCCCGCTGCACTTCCTGTACACGTGCGGATCCTTCCGCGTTTTGGGGATGGAAGCGCTCGTTCCGAGCGTTTTTCTTTCGCTAGGTCACGTGGCTGCACTTGTCTTGGCCTATTACCAAGCCAGCAAGGGCGTGGGAGGGTTGTGAGCATCATCGGTCATCGGCGCTCGCGAATGAAGAGCGCCCGCTGCACTTCCTGCGCATGTGCGAATCCTTCCGCGTTTTGCGGGTGGAAGCGCTCGTTCCGAGCGTTTTTCTTCCGCCGGGTCACGTGACTGCGCTTGACTGGGCCTATTACCAAGCCAGCAAGGGCGTGGGAGGGTTGCTAGCATCATCGGTCATTGGCGCTCGCGAATGAAGAGCGCCCGCTGCACTTCCTGCATATGTGCGGATCCTTCCGCGTTTTGGGGGTGGAAGCGCTCGTTCCGAGCGATTTTCTTTCGCCGGGTCACATGGTTGCGCTTGTCTGGGCCTATTACCAAGCCAGCAAGGGCGTTGTAGGGCTGCTTGCATCATCAGTCATTGGCGCTTGTGTGGAGGTTAATAGGGAAATCAATCGTCTAAACGTACCCTGGTTTGATAAGACATGTCTTGCCTTCTTGAGCTTGGCTATGCTGCCTTCGCGAATGCTCTGCCAAGTTGTGGAGCACATCAGCCTTGAAATCGGTTACGGGTTCAGCTCCAGGCTGCCACAGCGAGCATTGGGATGCTGCAGCTTATGAGACTAAGGCAGTCTTAGATCCAGGCCCACTCCGAACTTATTTCAAGGCAGCCACGAAGTTCAAAGGCACGCCGCGCCAGCGGAGCTGCCGGACGCCCGTCTCACCATGCAATTCTAGCCGGAACCTCTTGTCCCTGCCCTTCGTACTTCTCCCTCCGCTCTCATCCGATGCACCCACATGCCGAGCTGCTCCGACCATACAAACCGGTTCATCCCCTCGCATGCCACCCCATTTAGAAAATCCCGCGCGAGGATGGTTTCCGCGACGAAGCGGGGCGTGGCGGCGTGCGGCATGGAGCAGTCGAATGACTCGACAAGCGCGGCAAAGTTCATGAAGGCAGCGTGGAAGCACGAGAGAAAGAAGGGCCCGTTGGCATTGAGATTGTTGTCACCTGCAGGAGCAGCAGCTGGCGGAGATTCTGGATTCACTTGAGGGTGGAGTTGTGTGGGTTGGAGCGTAGAACTGTGTCGTTAGGAAGACCATGAGGCCCCAACTGGCCAGCACCACTATATCCTCCCCCGGTTCGGCTTCCACTAGTGACGGGTGTAAGACTTGAGGGGTGGTTTCTATACCGTGGAAAGTGAGAGGAAGGTCCAGCATGGCTGCCTCGTGTTCCAGATACTTCTTCCCCAGATGCAGCAGCCCGGTAGGAAATTCCTCCACTTTTACTACCCCGAAATCAATGGCCGTGACTTTCACGTGCGGCAACGCGAATGAGGGGGAGGGAGCGGCGCTGTTGAACCTGCTGCTGCCTCCACCAGACGCACCTGCTGCGGCTGCACCTCCCCTTGATCAACCAGCTCCAAACGCCCCTGCTTAGCCCTGAACCCCAATCGCATCGTCATCTGCTGCACCCGGTGCCGCCCCTGTTCCACCTGCCAGGATGCCGCTTGTCATTGGTGGAAGTGGGGAGGAGCGGCGCGGTAGGAGAAGTGGGCGGCGAGGCGCATGAGTATGTTGATCCAGTGCGGCCCGCCGTAGAACCCAAGGGAAATCAGATTTTGACAAAATACAAGACGGATAGAGACGGCACTGTGCAGAACAGATAGTGAATTTACGCTGGTGCAGAGGCCAGGGCAACGACGAGTTGCATGCATACATGCTCTAGGACAAAGCGATCGCTGGAGTTACATCGATAGATTGAGGCACGTGGGCTATGCTGTGCAATGCGAGCCGACCTGAACGAGCACGAAGGAGAACGCGCACACGATGAGCAGCCATCGCATGATGGGAAACTACGACCTGCGCTTTGTCAGAACTATATTGTAGGCTGTATTGGGCACTCCGTATGGGGTACATTACTGTTAGATTTTGCCTATACAAACCTTGTACTGTCCTGTTTCTAGTCACTTTTTTCTCGTTTCCTACTTTGTGACATGGTTTCAGAGCAGGTTCCCTAGTGGGAACGTTTTTTTTAAGGGCCCACCGTGTTAGTTTTTTTTTTTTTTTTTTTTTTTTTTTTACTGCCCTGCCCAAAGCGCGCGTCACGCCTGCCTCGCCTGCGCCGTCGCGCGCTCTGCCCAAGTGCCGCCCTTAGCGGCCCTGCCCTTGCGGCCCGTCGCGCCCTTACCCCAACGGCCCGTCGAGGCCCTTTTCTCGCCGCCGCGGCCCGCCCTAGCCGTAGTCGCCGCCCTTAGCGGCCCGCCTTAGCCGTCGTCGCGGCCCTGCCCTACCCACCTGCTGCGGCCTGCTTTCGCCGCCCACGCGGCCCTGCCCTGCCGCCTCTCGTCGCGGCCCTGCTTTGTCGCGGCCTCGACGCGGCCCTCCCCTACAGCCGCCGTGACGCGGCCCTGCCCTACTGCCGCCCGGTCGCGGTCCTGCTCTCCCGCCGCCTAGTCGCGGCCCTGCCCTGCCGCCTCGTTGCGGCCCCTGCCCTGCCAGTCGTGTCAAACTCATATGCTATAGTCTGTGTAGGCTGTAGTGGGGTAGACAACATGGGGTACAACACTTTTAGGTTTTCCTACTTGTACCCACCTGCTTGCTAGTTCATTCATTCCTCGTTCTTTCACATGGTATCAGAGCAGGTTCCCTAGTGGGAACGTCTCCTAGGGCCCACCGAATATCGATTTTTCTGCCCGGAGCGCGCTTTGCCCCTGCCCGAGTCGCGCCCCGTGTGCCTACTCTCCCGTCGCGTCCCCTGCCCTTAGTGGCCCATCGCGCTCCCCTACGGCCCCGTAGCGGCTCCTCTCACGGCCTCTCACGGCCCCTCTCACGGCCCTTCGCGGCCCCTTCAGGCCCCTCGTGGCCCATTCGCGGCCTCCCTTCGCGGCCCCTTCGTGGCACTTTCGTGGCCCCTTCCCGGCCCCTTCGCGGCCCCTTCACGGCCCCTTCACGGCCCCTTCGCGGCCCCTTCGCGGCCCCTTCACGGCCCCTTCACGGCCCCTTCGCGGCCCCTTCATGGCCCCTTCACGGCCCCCTCGCGGCCCCCTCGCGGCTCCCTTCGCGGCCCCGTAGCGACCCCGCCCCGTCGCCCTTCGCGGCCCCGCCGCGTCGCCCCTGCCTCGTCGCGTCGCCCCTGCGGGACCCGCGAGGCACGGCTCCTGTGCGTCGCGACGCCCCTGCGGGACCCGCGTGGCGTCACCGCTGCCCGCCGCGGCGCCCTGCCCTAACCCGCGCCCTGGAGCAGCCGCCACTGCAGCAGCCGCCCCTGGAGCAGCCGCCACTGCAGCAGCCGCCCCTGGAGCAGCCTCCTCTGCAGCAGCTGCCCCTGGAGCAGCCGCCCCTGAAGCAGCCGCCCCTGGAGCAGCCGCCCCTGAAGCAGCCGCCCCTGGAGCAGCCGCCACTGCAGCAGCCGCCCCTGGAGCAGCCACACCTGCAGCAGCCGCCCCTGGAGCAGCCGCCCCTGCAGCAGCCGCCCCTGGAGCAGCCGCCACTGCAGCAGCCGCCCCTGGAGCAGCCACCACTGCAGCAGCCGCCCCTGGAGCAGTCGCCACTGCAGCAGCCGCCCCTGGAGCAGCCGCCCCTGCAGCAGCCGCCCCTGCAGCAGTCGCCACTGCAGCAGCCGCCCCTGGAGCAGCCTCCCCTGCAGTAGCCGCCCCTGGAGCAGCCGCCCCTGAAGCAGCCGCCCCAGGAGCAGCCGCCACTGCAGCAGCCGCCCCTGGAGCAGCCACCCCTGCAGTAGCCGCCCCTCGAGCAGCCGCCCCTGCAGCAGCCGCCCCTGGAGCAGCCGCCCCTGCAGCAGCCGCCCCTGGAGCAGCCACCCCTGCAGCAGCCGCCCCTGGAGCAGCCGCCCTTGCAGCAGCCGCCCCTGGAGCAGCCGCCACTACAGCAGCCGCCCCTGGAGCAGCCACCCCTGCAGCAGCCGCCCCTGGAGCAGCCGCCCCTGGAGCAGCCGCCCCTGGAGCAGCCGCCCCTGGAGCAGCCGCCCCTGCAGCTGCCGCGGAGCCCTCGCCCTACAGTGGTAGCGGCCTCGCCGTTGCCGCCGTCGTACACCTGCCCCTCTCGCCACTGGTGAGCACTGCCCTGCCCGTACTGCTGTTACTGCTGCTCTTGCTGCTACTGCTCTTTCTACTGCTACTGCTGCTCCTGGCTTGGCCAGATGCAGCTCCAGCGACGTCCGCGTGAGTCCCTCACGCCCCAGCAGCTTCGTGAGTGGTACGCTACTTGGGGTTGTCGGGGTGGCCGTAGTGGGAGTCGTCCTGGAGTGAGTAGTTCGGCAGCTGCTTGTAGTGGCCAGGTGCAGCTGCAGCGTCGTCCGTGCGCGGTCCTTTCGCCCCAGCAGCTTCGTGAGTGGTACGCTCAGCGTGGCGGGTCACGGGGTACTTCTCGCTGTCCGTACGTCATTCGCACTGGTACTCGGACTGGTCAGCCTTGCGGGACGTTTGGTCACGCAGAGTCCCGCTGCTTCGCCCGTCTGAGCGACGCCTGGCATACGGAGTTTGGCGACGCGGCTGAGCTCCCCGACTGGGAGGAGCTGCTTAGGCTGCGGGTAGATATCTATACTATTGACTATGATGCTATCCTCACTGCCATGTATGCATTGCCTATTAGTGATGAGGGTGACTGTTACCTGTGTGTTCCGCCTGACCCGGGCATTGAGGCTGCTGCTCTAGGTGCTGGTGAGGCTGCTGCTCTAGGTGCTAGTGCGTCTGCTGCCCCAGGTACTGGTGAGTCTTGCTCTCTCAGGTACCACGTCGGCTCAGGCCTTACACACCTTCACCCTTGACTCGGGTGCTTCCCGCTCCTTCTTTCGAGACTGCACCACGCTTACGCCGCTTAGTCGGCCGGTTGCGTTCTCCCTGGCGGATCCCTCTGGGGGTCCTGTCCTTGCTCGCTTCTCCACTGTCTTACCGTGTCCGGCAGCCCCCTCTGGCACCCTCTCGGGTCTCTACCTCCCCTCGTTCTCTACGAACTTGGTGAGTGGTGCTGATCTACAAGATAGGGGGGTTGACCAGTTCACTCCTGCGAGTCGGCGGGTGACCCACTGTACGTGTGCTCGGACGGGCCGACACTTGGCCACGTTTACCCGTCGGCCGGGGTCGAGCCTGTACACACTGACTACTGAGTCTCCTCCGGTTGCTGAGTCTGGTCAGGTAGCTGCGTCGAGTCAGGTGTTTGCTGCAGCGTCCAGGTCTGGTCCTGAGTCTGCTCCCTGCTCGTGTCGTCTCCTGTCCCACCAGACTCTCCTCTGGCACCACCGCCTTGGTCACCCCTCCCTGCCTCGTCTCCGAGGCATGGCCTCCCGTGTCCTTGTCTCTGGTCTCCCCCGGTCCCTCCCTCCCCTCCCTCCGGGGCCTGCCCCGACCTGCGTTCCCTGCGTCGAGGGGCGGCAGCGCGCCGCCCCTCACTCCTCCGAGTTTCCTCCGACAGAGGCTCCGCTGCAGACGCTTCACATGGACGTGTGGGGCCCAGCCCGCGTCCGTGGACAGGGTCACGAGCGTTACTTCCTGCTGGTGGTTGACGACTACTCGCGTTACACCACGGTGTTCCCCTTGCGCAGCAAGGGTGACGTCACTGAGGTGTTGATCGACTGGATCCGCGCAGCTCGTCTCCAGCTCAGAGAGAGTTTCGGCTCGGACTTTCCTGTTCTGCGTCTGCACTCTGACAGAGGCGGGGAGTTTTCCTCTGCCCGTCTGGGAGCCTTCTGTCGTGCACAGGGCATCCGCCAGACCTTCACGCTTCCGGCCTCTCCACAGCAAAATGGGATTGCTGAGCGCCGCATTGGCATGGTCATGGACGTCGCTCGTACGTCCATGATCCATGCGGCTGCTCCCCATTTTCTGTGGCCGTTTGCGGTTCAGTACGCGGCGCATCAGATCAACCTTCAGCCCCGGGTCTCCATGCCGGAGACCACCCCTGCTCTGCGGTGGACGGGGAAGGTTGGCGATGCGTCTGCGTTCCGTGTCTGGGGATCTCGAGCTTTCGTCCGCGACTTGTCTGCGGACAAGCTGTCCTCCCGTGCTGTTCCCTGCGTCTTCCTTGGCTTCCCCCCTGACGCGCCTGGTTGGCAGTTTTACCACCCCACCTCGCGCCGGGTTCTGTCCTCCCAGGACGTCACCTTTGACGAGTCGGTGCCTTACTACCGTCTCTTCCCCTGCCGCACTGCGCCCCTCCCCCCGCCGCCGCTCTTCCTTGCGCCAGGTCCTCCCCCGGTAGACCCTCTCCCCCCTCAGGGTCCTGCCCCGTCAGGTGTGTCCCAGGTAGACGCAGTCGAGCCTGTCGAGGTAGCTGTTGACTCTGGTGCTGCTAGGGGTGCGGTGCCGGGTCTGGGGGTGCTGAGCCTGGGGGTGCGGAGCCTGGGGGTGCTGAGTCTAGGGGTGCTGAGCCTGCGGGTGCCGGGTCTGGGGGTGCTGAGCCTGGGGGTGCGGAGCCTGGGGGTGCTGGGTCTGCTCGTGTGGCCTCTGGCAGTGCTTCGTCGAGGCGGGAGCTACCCTCTCCGCAGGAGCTGCGCGAGTGGTTTGCCCGGCGCTGGAGCCGTGCTGCTGGAGCTGGAGGTGCTGCTGTTACTGCTGACCCTGGGGTCGGCACTGGAGTTCCTGGAGCCACTGGTCCTGGAGGTGCTCGTACTGGCGGTACTGGAGCTGCTGGGACTGGGGGTGCTGCTGGGGCTAGTGGAGTTGGTTCTGCTGGAGGTGCTGCTGGAGCTGGTGCTACTGGAGCTGCTGGAGCTGCTGGAGTTGGTGCTGCTGGACCTGCTGGAGCTGCTGGAGCTAGAGCTGCTGGGGGTGTTGGCGCTGGTGGTGCTGCTGGCGCTGGTGCTTCTGAGTGTGCTGGAGTTGGCGCTGTTGGAGCTGGAGGTGCTGCTGGCACTGGTGCTGCCGCTGGGGGTACTGGTGCTGTCCCTGCTGGTTCTGGAGGCGCTGCGCGGCCCCGGCCGTACTTCGTTCCGCTCCTTGAGAAGGTTCTTGGTCTCCCACCCTCTACTGGTCCTGCTCCTCCCTTAGAGTGTCCACAACCTGTCCAGTCGCGGTCACAGTTACAGCCCGCCTCCCCCCTACCTGCTCCTTCTCCCTACACTGGTCCTACTGGAGGTCTTGCTGAGCGTCGTGAGCCTGCGTCTCGTCCTGCGTCGCCTGTTCGTGCTGCTCGCACTAGTGGCCCTGCTCCGCGTCCGCGTCCTCCTGCGGTCCCCGGCACACACCAGATGGCATTGCGTCCGTCCACTGCTCCTCTGCGTGTCCCGTTGCCGTCTCCTCCAGAGTCCTCTCTTCCTGTCCTTGCTGACCCGGAGTCTGACTCTCTTCGTGCTGCCAGTCCTACTATCACGCGTCTCCTGGCTACTGTTGTCACTGACCCTTCCTTTGAGTCCACTGCTGCGTCTGCCTTGGTTGCTGAGCTTGTCGACTTTGCTGCTCGCTGTCGTCTAGACTACGCCACTAGTCTTGTTGCTGAGTCTGGGTCTGTCTGTCCTCCGTCCGTCGGGGGTGAGTGTGCTCTTAGCACGGACGTCCTTGAGGACAGGCAGGAGGAGTTCCAGTGTTTTGCTGCTGCTTTGCCTCATCTCGTGTCCACGCTGATTGCCCCTGAGGGAGACCCGGATGCACCAGACATCCCGACTCCTCGATCGTACGCTGAGGCGATCGAGGGTCCCTACTCCTCACAGTGGCAGTCAGCCATGGACGCAGAGATGGCTTCCTGGAAGTCCACAGGCACCTACGTCGACGAGGTTCCCCCACCTGGGGCGAACATCGTCAGTGGCATGTGGATTTTCAGGGTGAAGCGGCCGCCGGGTTCTCCGCCTGTCTTCAAGGCGCGTTACGTGGCTCGAGGCTTCAGTCAGCGACAGGGAGTTGACTACTTTCAGACCTTCTCTCCCACCCCGAAGATGACCACTCTTCGGGTGCTGCTGCACATAGCCACTCAGCGCGACTACGAGCTTCACTCTCTTGACTTCAGCACAGCTTTCCTGCAGGGCAGTCTGCACGAGGAGATCTGGCTGCGCCGCCCACCTGGCTTCACTGGGTTGTTTCCTCCTGGTACCCAGTGGAGCCTCCGGCGGCCAGTCTACGGTCTCCGCCAGGCGCCCCGTGAGTGGCACGACACACTGAGGACTACACTTGCGGCTCTTGGGTTTGCTCCTTCTACAGCCGACCCGTCGTTGTTTCTGCGCACCGACACCTGTTTGCCGCCGTTCTACATCCTCGTGTACGTCGACGACTTGGTCTTTGCCACTGCTGACACTGCTGGACTCGCCCACGTGAAGTCGGAGTTGCAGAAGAGACACACGTGCGCAGACCTGGGTGAACTGCGCAGCTACCTTGGCTTGCAGATCACCCGGGACAGAGCACAGCGCACCATTACCCTGACTCAGTCACACATGGTGCAGCAGGTCCTTCAGCGCTTCGACTTCACGTACTCCTCGCCTCAGGCCACTCCTCTGTCTACTCGCCACTCGCTCTCAGCTCTGCCTTCGGATGAGTCCGTAGAGCCGAGTGGCCCGTACCCAGAGCTTGTTGGCTGCCTCATGTACCTGATGACCTGGACATGACCTGACCTTGCATACCCTCTTAGCATCTTGGCACGCTATGTTGCTCCTGGGAGACACCGACCAGAGCACATGGCTGCAGCGAAGAGGGTGTTGCGCTACTTGTGCAGTACGTCGGGCATGGGGCTAGTGCTTGGAGGGCGACGTTCAGTGGTCCTCACAGGTCACGCAGACGCTTCTTGGGCTGACGACCAGGCTACGCAGCGGTCGTCACAGGGTTACACCTTCAGCCTTGGTTCCGGCTCTGTTTCGTGGCGGTCTACCCGCTCGTCTTCTGTTCTCGGCTCCAGCTGTGAGGCTGAGATCTACACGGGGGCCATGGCTGCACAGGAGCTACGCTGGCTCACCTACCTGCTGACTGACCTAGGAGAGCCGCCTCGTTCTCCTCCAGTTCTGTACGTAGACAACAAGGCCATGCTGGCCTTGTGTCGGGAGCACAGACTGGAGCACAGAACAAAGCACATTGCTCTTCGCTACTTCCTTGCTCGTGAGCTGTAGCAGCGTGGTCAGCTGCGCCTTGCTTACGTGGCCTCTGAGGCCAACACTGCTGATATCTTTACCAAGGCACTTCCGCCTTGTGATCATCATCGCTTTTGTACGATGCTAGGTCTTGTGCCTACTTGGCCTCACTTGCTCACTTCTTGACCTTGCTTGTACTGTGATCTTTCTATACCTGCACTTACTTGTTTACCTTTATATATGATCTTGCATGTGAACTGGCCTTGTGGCCTTGAACTTGTGCTCGGAATGTGTGGTGACGTTGTGATCCACCCTGAGCTTGCTCTGCTTTGCTTGACTGGTCTTGTGACCTCTTGTTCTCCCCCACTTTGCCTATGGTGGTGTGTCAAACTCATATGCTATAGTCTGTGTAGGCTGTAGTGGGTTAGACAACATGGGGTACAACACTTTTAGGTTTTCCTACTTGTACCCACCTGCTTGCTAGTTCATTCATTCCTCGTTCTTTCACAAGTCGCGGCCCTGCCCTGCCTCCAAGTCGCGGCCCTGCCCTGCCGCCTCGTTGTGGCCCCACCTTCCCTGCCGGCTCGTCGCGGCCCCTGCCCTGCCAGTCGCGGCCCTGCCCTACTCCCGCCCCTAGTAAGCGCACCACCACACCCGCGCCGCCCTGCCGAGCCGCGTCGCCCTGCCGAGCCGAGTGGCCCTACCGAGCCGCGCTGCCCTGCCGAGCCACGCCGCCCTACCGAGCCGCGCCGCCCTGCTGTACTGCTACTGCTACTGCTGCAACTACTGCTACTACTACTGCCGCCATGGCTAACCCTAGTGTTCTTACCTTCGATGCTGAGGGTCGAGCGGTTGATTTCGAGGTCTGAGTCGATGACCTGCAAATCTTTCTGCAATGCGACTCTAGGGACGGAGTCTCACTGTTCGATCACACGTCCGGCGTCTCTGTTGCACCTGCTGCCGATGCTGATAGTGCATTTCGCTCGCAGTGGACCACGCGTGATGCTGCTGCTCGTCTTGCTGTTCGTAGTCACCTGCCGTCTGCTGAGCGCGCGCACTTTAGTCAGTACAAGACTGCTAAGACTCTGTATAACGCTGTTGTTGCACGCTACTCCTCCCCTGCCTCTGCTGCCCTTAGCCGCCTCATGCTGCCGTACTTGTTCCCTGACCTTGCCGCTTTTGCCACAGTCGCTGACCTCATTACCCACCTCCGCACCAGTGACACCCGCTACCGCGCTGCGCTTCCTGCCGAGTTCTGCGCCAAGAACCCCCCCCCCTATGTACATCACCCTCTACTACCTCGTCACCCGACTCCCTGACTCCCTTCGCTCAGTCAGGGACCACTTCCTCTCCCTTTGCCCCACCACGCTCACTGTTGACCTTCTCGAGGAGCGCCTCCTTGCAGCTGAGAAGAGTATATTCACTGTAGGAGCCTCTCGTGGTGACCCTCGTGCCCCTTTCATTGAGGGGTGCTCCCCTGTCCCCCTCTTGCCCTCTGTTGCCTCTGCTGCTGCTGTCAACCTCGTAGGCACCGAGTTGGTCGGAGTTGCGTCTGCTCCTAGTGGGAGATGCCGCAACGGCAAGGGCAAGTGGGGTAAGGGTGGTGGAGGGGATGGCGGGGGCTTCATGCGGCTGCTCCCCATTTTCTGTGGCCGTTCGCGGTTCAGTACGCTGCGCATCAGCTCAACCTCCAGCCCCGGGTCTCCATGCCGGAGACCACACCTACTCTGCGGTGGACGGGGAAGGTTGGCGATGAGTCAGCGTTCCGTGTCTGAGGATCTCGAGCTTTTGTCCGCGATTTGTCTGCGGACAAGCTGTCCTCCCGTGCTGTTCCCTGCGTCTTCCTTGGCTTCCCCCCTGACGGGCCTGGTTGGCAGTTTTACCACCCCACCTCGCGCCGTGTTCTGTCCTCTCAGGACGTCACGTTTGACGAGTTAGTTCCTTACTAGCGTCTCTTCCCCTACCGCACTGCCCCCCCTCCCCCCCCCGCCGCCGCTCTTCCTAGCGCCAGGTCCTCCCCCGGTAGACCCCCTCCCCCCTCAGGGTCCTGCCCCCTCAGGTGTGTCCCAGGTAGACGCAGTCGAGCCTGTCGAGGTAGCTGTTGACTCTGGTGCTGCTAGGGGTGCTGAGCCTGCGGGTGCCGGGTCTGGGGGTGCTGAGCCAGGGGGTGATGAGTCTGGGGGTGCTGAGTCTGGGGGTGCTGAGCCTGAGCGTGCGGAGCCTGGGGGTGCTGAGCCTGAGGGTACTGAGTCTGGGGGTGCTGAGCCTGGGGTTGCTAAGTCTGAGGGAGCCTGCGGGTACTGAGCCTGCGTGTGTGGAGCCTGGGAGTGCTGAGCCTGGGGGTGCTGAGCCTCGAGGTCCCTTGGGTCCCTTGTCCCAGCGGGAGCCACTCTCTCCACAGCAGCTGCGCGAGTGGTTTGCTCGGCGCTGGAGCCGTGCTGCTGGAGCTAGTGGTGCTACTGGAGCTGGGGGTCCTGCTACTACTGGAGCTGCTGGGGGTTCTGGAGCCACTAGTCCCGGAGGTGCTCGTACTGGAGGTACTGGAGCTGCTGGGCCTGGTGGTGCTGCTGGAGCTAGAGCTGCTGGAGGTGCTGGAGCTGGCGGTACTGCTGGAGCAGGTGCTGCTGGAGGTGCTGGGGCGGGCGCTACAGGAGCTACTGGGACTTCTGGTGGTCCAACTAGAGCTGGGTCTGCTGGAGGTGCTGGAGTTGGCGCTGCTGGAGCTGCTGGAGGTGCTACTAGGGCTGGTGGTGCTGCAGGAGTTGGAGCTGACGCTGGGGGTGTTGGTGCTGTCTCTGCTGGTTCTGGTGGTGCTGCACGGTCGCGACCGTACTTCGTTCCACTCCTTCAGCAGGTTCTTGGTCTCCCGCCTTCTACTAGTCTTGCTCCTCCCTTAGAGTGTCCACCACCAGTTCAGTCGCAGTCACAGTTACAGCCCGCCTCCCCACTGCCTGCTCCTTCTCCTTAGACTGGTCCGACCGGAGGTCTTGCTGAGCGCCGTTAGCCTGCGTCTCGCCCTACGTCGCCTGTTCCCGCTGCTCGCACTGGTCGTCGTGGTTCGCGTCAGCGTCCTCCTCCTGTCCCCGGCACGCACCAGATGGCACTGCGTCCTTCCACTGCTCCACAGCGTGTCCCTCTGCCGTCTCCTCCCGCGTCCTCCCTTCCTGCTCTTGCTGACCCGGAGTCGGACTCCCTTCATGCTGCTAGTCCTACTGTCACGCGTCTCCTGGCCACTGTTGTCACTGACCCTTCCTTTGAGTCTATTGCTGCGTCTGCTCTTTTTGCTGAGCTTGTCGACTTTGCTGCTCACTGTCATCTAGACTACGCCGCTAGTCTTGTTGTTGAGTCTGCGTCTGTCTGTCCTCCGTCCGTCGGGGGTGAGTGTGCCCTTAGCACGGACGTCCTTGAGGACAGGCAGGAGGAGTTCCAGTATTTTGCTGCTGCTTTACCTCATCTCGTGTCCATGCTGATTGCCCCTGAGGGAGACCCGGATGCTTTAGACATCCCGACCCCGCGCTCTTACGCAGAGGCGATAGAGGGTCCCTACTCCTCTCAGTGGCAGACAGCCATGGACGCAGAGGAAGTCCACAGGCACCTACGTCGACGAGGTTCCCCCACCTGGGGCGAACATTGTCGATGGCATGTGGATTTTCAGGGTGAAGCGGTCGCCGGGTTCTCCGCCTGTCTACAAGGTGTCAGATGGTGGCTCGAGGTTTCAGTCAGCGGCAAGGAGTTGACTACTTTCAGACCTTCTCTCCCACCCCGAAAATGACCACTCTTTGGGTACTGCTACACGTCGCTGCTCAGCGTGACTACGAGCTTCACTTTCTTGACTTCAACACTGCCTTCCTATAGGGCAGCCTGCACGAGGAGATCTGGCTGCGCTGCCCACCTAGCTTCACTGGGTCGTTTCCTCCTGGTACCCAGTGGAGCTTCTGGCGGCCAGTCTACGGTCTCCGCTAGGCACCCCGCGAGTGGCATGAAACACTGAGGACTACGCTTGCGGCTCTTGGGTTTGCTCCTTCCACTGCTGACCCGTCGCTGTTTCTCCGCACCGACACTACTCTGCCGCCGTTCTACATCCTCGTGTACGTCGACGACTTGGTCTTTGCTACTGCTGACACTGCTGGACTCGCCCACGTGAAGACGGAGCTGCGGAAGAGACACAAGTGCACAGACCTGGGTGAGCTGCGCAGCTATCTTGGCTTGCAGATCACCGGGGACATAGCACGGCGCACCATTACCTTGATTCAGTCACGCAGGGTGCAGCAGGTCCTTTAGCGCTTCAACTTCACGTACTCCTCGCCTCAGGCCACTCCTCTGTCTACTAGCCACTCGCTCTCAGCTCTGCCTTCGGATAAGTCCGTAGAGTCGAGTGGCCCGTACCCAGAGCTAGTGGGCTGCCTCATGTACCTGATTACCTGCACTCGACCTGACCTGGCATACCCTCTTAGCATCCTGGCACGCTATGTTGCTCCTGGGAGACACCGACCAGAGCACATGGTTGCAGCTGAGAGGGTGTTGCGCTACCTGTGCAGTACGTCAGGCATGGGGCTCGTGCTTGGAGGACGGGCTCGAGTTGTCCTCACTGGTCACGCAGACGCTTCTTGGGTTGACGACTTGGCTACGCAGCGGTCGTCACAGGGTTACACCTTCAGCCTTGGTTCCGGCTCTGTTTTGTGGCGGTCTACTCGCTCGTCTTCTGTTCTCTGCTCCAGTTGTGAGGCTGAGATATACGCTGGGCCCATGGCTGCACAGGAGTTACGTTGGCTCACCTACCTGCTGACCGACTTGGGAGAGGCGCCTCGTTCTCCTCCAGTTCTGTACGTCGACAACAAGGCCATGATTGCCTTGTGTGAGGAGCACAGACTGGAGCACAGAACGAAGCACATTGCTCTGCGCTACTTCCTTGCTCGAGAGTTGCAGCAGCGTGGTCTGCTTCGTCTTGCTTACGTGGCCACTCGGGCCAACACTGCTGATATCTTTACCAAGGCACTTCAGCCTTGTGATCATCAGGGTTTTTGTACTCTGTTAGGTCTTGTGCCTACCTGGCCTCACTTGCTCACCTCTTGAATTTGCTTATACTGTGATCTATGTATACCTGCACCTGCATGCTTATACTTGCTAGGTTGTGATCACTGTACTACTTGTTCTCCTCTTTATAAAACTCTGCATGTGAACTGGCCTTGTGGCCTTTTGCTTGTGCTCAGAATGCGTGGTGACGTCGTGATCCACCTTGAGCTTGACCTTTGCATTAATCTTTTGCTTGTCCCCCACTTTGCCTATGGGGGTGTGTCAGAACTATATTGTAGGCTGTAGTGGGGCACTCCTTATGGGGTACAGTACTGTTAGGTTTTGCCTATACAAACCTTGTACTGTCTTGTTTCTAGTCACTTTTGTCTCGTTTCCTACTTTGTGACACGCTTCGCCATTCCTTCCCTTACAACCGAAGCGCGCTACAGGGGCTTGGGCTCGGCGAGACCGGCGCGCGGACGCTAGATTGTGTAGTTGAGGACTGGCTACGCTCGTAATGAGAAGACTCCATACAGACTAGCGAGAAATCCAGAAGAGAAGGTCTGCATGGATAGAACGGTCAGATGGAAACGACGATCGGCACTACTAATAAAACGCCGAGCGCACCGTGCAACGGAAAAATCTGCCCAGTATGTAGGGAGAGGAGACGACTGGACAATTGAATATTGCGATGCGATGACAAATGGACAGATAATTGTCCAGCAATTTCAAGAACAACAGTGACAGAAATCAGCGGGATCTAGGGACACTGAACCCCGAGGGAGGCATTGTTTATGAATAATATAGAATTGGGTGTACACCATCAATCAAAAGAATGTAAACGGTATTCTTGATTGCATGGGTTGTTTTTCGGGAATGCATTGTAACAGGTGTGTTTCGCAGCTTTCACGAACGATGTTGCAATGCAAGCGCAAGCGGGAAGTAGAACCTAGGTTGGAACGACAAGGCAAACACAGTACTGCACTCCTCGTCTCGTCAGCTTCACTCACAGCAGTCTAGGACTAATTTCTAGGTCTATTAGAAGTCTATTAGTGGACTGGCTCCCTGCTTGTCACTTTAGTTCACTCGCATACTCCAGTCAGACAAAGCGTTTTGAAACGTTGGACGTTAGATCACTATTGTATTTCGCCCATCATTCGTACCGTTGTCGTTTTTAAGGTTCAGGTATAACCCTGTTGTTGCTCCACCGATGGCTTTTTTGCCCATGTCTGTTCCTCGTCACCACCGAACGACTGACACGATACTTAACACTGTTAATATCAGTTCTTCGTCCTAATCTCCTCACATCACCTTCTACTAGGCCCCATATCTCACACTTTTATTGTATACTGTTAACGGCATCATCGCCGGCAACGTCACCGGCGCCTGCAACATCACCAGTCGCAGACAGCATCACCGGTCGCAGGCAGAATTACCAGTCGCAGGCAGCATCACCAGGCAGCACCTCCAGTCGCAGGCATCATGAGCAGCACTTGCACATCGTGGGCCGTCAGATCGTCATCTTCCACCGCCAGATATTCCTCCATCGCCAGATATTCCTCCATCATGCACATCCAGCCGTCGACGTTTCTCCGCTCTCGCTCCACGATCACTGGCCTCATGTCTTCTCCTTTCCTACCGCTCTCATCATCATCGTCTTCATCACCATCATCGCTGCCATCTCCCAATCACGTCCTATCCTCCGCACACAGCAAGGTCGAGCATCATGCGCTTCCGCGCCACGCACCCCTCCCCCCGGTCTCCGCTCGCGCGCGTTTCCGCCGCACTTCTCGCCGGACGGAACCCGTTAGAAGCACCCAACCGCACCAGCAGCACCAGCAGGGGCCGCAACAACATCGGCAGCAAGAGCGGGGAACGCGGGAAGGAGTGTATGTTGACGTGGTAGTTAGCAGCCAGTCATCCGCGAGGCACGGCTCTGTTCGGCTGAGCGAGACACGGAAAGGCGTGGCAAGCGCGCCAGTATCCGCTGGGATTGCATCGGACGGACGACAGGCCCAGACAAGCAGAGGTGGACAGAGATTGACGGCTGAGCAAGCTGCAGCGCCTGTGAGTGACACTGCTCTGCACAACTGCTTCTCCGGTGTTTGAAGTTTTTCCGTGTCAGTGTCTTACCTTCCGTAGGCTATTTTTACGTCCTCAAAAGACTCGTTTTATTTCAGATTAAGCCCGCTCTGTATGAAGCTCAACCAATCTTTTCATTCTCCGCTTCTGTCCCCGGGTCCCCCATCCGGTCCTTGTGTCTTTCAAACATCTCTTCCCTTCGTCCTTCCTTTCTTACGGCAAGCAGTCCGTCACAAGCCATCGAGCAGGCTTGCGGGCCTCAGTTTCCCCATGGGCACTCGCTGCAGGGGGGGGCTCGCTGCTGCTCGTGCTAGCTGCTGCTGCAGCGGCCTACGTGCAACGGTTGAGGGTAGGAGGGAGGGAGAGGAGCGTGGACTTTCTTACTAGAAGAGGATTCGTTTCTTCGGATAGAAGCGAGCCGTACGTGACTTGATTCATTGTCATTTCTCCACTCAGTTCGTATACCTTTCTGGCTTGTCTGCAGTTCCTGGCTTGCACACCTATCCCATCCCCAATTTACACGGTTTATGGTTCCGAACCGTTTCTCATGGTTCCCAACCCTTTTCGACTCCTCCCAACCCTTCCCAACCCGTCCCATCCCAGGCTGAACGTGATATCGCAGTATGAGGAGGACCCCACATCGGTGGTCAACTATCGTGTGGGCAACACGATGTTGGTACAAATGGAGCCACTACCGCCCCTCAACCCTTTTCAATTCCTCCCAACCTTTCCCCGCTCGTCCAATCCCAGGTTGAACGTGATATCGCAGTATGATGACCCCACATCAGTGCTGAATTATCGCGTGGGCAACACGATGCTGGTTCAGATGGAGCCACTACCGCCTCTCACTGCTGAGAAGATGGAATTTCACAGGCAGCAGCGGCAGAAGGAGCACGGATGGAAGAAACCACAGGTGCGGAAAACCCTCTTTCTGTGTTTCTGGTTTGTCGTATTTCCATCCTTCCCCTTCTCCTCCCTCTTGCTCCTTTCCCCAAAGGCATTTCTGTGATGCGCTGACAGAAGTTTCCGAGGCACCTTAAGAATCACCACACGACCTCGCTCCCCCCCGCCCTGCAGGTGGTGCTGGTGGAGGGAGATCCTGTGCCAGATGGAGTCGATCCCATGACAGTGCGCTTCATTCCCAGAAGGCACCCCTTTGCTCTCAACCAGGTACGCTTCTTCTTGCACCACGTGTCTCTCTCTCCTGCTGCCTTGCTGCATTGTTTGCCTCGTTTCGTTCGTTTTGGCTGACCACGCACGCACCGTCTCCGCCTTGCTCCTCCCTGCTCCTCCCTGCCTGCCTCCCGACTGTTGGCTACCCTCTCTCCGTTTCATATTTGCACCCTCCCTCCCTTTCCATTGTTTTGGTCTCTTCCTTCTCCCTATGTTGCGCTCTCCTTCTCCCTTCGCGATCTCTTTCTCCCTTCGTGATCTCCTTCACTTATCACTCTCCAGGATGAGAGTGACGAGATTCTGTCAGAGGACGTGGCACGGCGGCGGCTGAAGCAGAGGAGGGGGCGGCCAGAGAAGGAGCAGGAGAGGAGCCGCAGGCAGCTGCAGCAGCTGCGGCAGGAGGTGGATGGCAGGGAGAGGATAGTGGAGGAAAGAGGTCCTGGGAGGGAGAATGTTGGTGGAGGAGGCATAGGCTTGCAGGTGAGTGGATTGGGTCAGGGGAAGCAGAGAGCGTGGGACGGAAGAGTGCTGGAAGGGGAAGGGTTTGGGAGGAGAGTGGGAGTGAGAGGGGGGAGAGGGAGGGGGTGGGGTGGATTGGAAAGGGAATGGAAAATAAAACCGTGCTCGCGCTCTTGTGTGAGTGAGAGTGTGAGTGTGAGTGCACATGTGAGAGGGTGACGTCAAGGGAGGCAAGGGAGAGGCTTGAGAGGCTTGCCTATGTCACTTGTGTTTTTTCTCAGGCATATAAAACTTCTCTGCTCCCTATCCATGCCAACCCATCCCAGCCCAGCCCAGCCCATCCCATCCCATCCCATCCCAGCCCATCCCATCCCATTTCATCCCAACCCATCCCATCCCATCCCATCCCATCCCATCCCATCCCATCCCATCCCATCCCATCCCATCCCATCCCATCCCATCCCATCCCATCCCATCCCAACCCATTTCATCCCATCCCATCCCATCCCATCCCATCCCATCCCATCCCATCCCAACCCGTTTCCTCCTATCAGCAACCAAGAACATCATTCCATCCTGGCAACTTTCAGTACTCGAGAGTGCACACAGACAATGGAAACGAGCTGTGATGCTGCACCCACCGTTTTTCTGCATGCAAGTCAGCTGCTGCGCTGCTGATTGAATGACCGGGGCAGGCAGCTGCTGGCAGCAGGACGCATAGCCTCTCACTCACTTGTTCATGTGACCACTCACTCACTCACTCACTCACCCGCTCACTCACTCACTCACTCTTCACTCACTCACCCGCTGGCTCGATTGCTCACCAATGTGCCCGCCCGCTGCTCGCTGATTCTTACACCTAATTGTAGTCTTCATGTATTGCTCTGCTTATACCCACTCAACCCCCTTCCAAGGCCCGAACTGACCTTGGCTGTCGTTACCAGTAGTTCCGTATGTAGCTGGCTTGTTCCTTTGGGGCATGGCCTGGTGGTTCAGCTTGAGAAGTCTTAGAGCGTATTCCTACGGGGCCACCTCGTATCAAGAATGGTACTCCTGCCTGTAAATTGACAAGTTCGCCAAAACCTCATATCAGTAAAAGTTGCCGGTTAACCCACATGTGCGACTCCATCAACAGCTGATGTGGCATGTTGCGACCCAGCATGAACAAGTTTGCACACTTTGCACGTTCGCGTGCGGCGCACGACTGCCACCGTGTGCAGTTTCGCATGACTGTTTGTCGGCCGCATTCACTGGACTGACGACTTCGCGTCAACTGGAACCGTGCGTCGGAAAATCAGCACGTTCACTTCTGGGTGTGCGAGCATTTTCATTGGTGCGCTGGTTCGGTCTATTCTTGATATAAGGTGTTTTATACCGTAAACAAAAGTCAATTTCATTCTTGATACGAGGTGGCCCCGTAGGAATACGCTCTTAGGGTCAGGTCAGTACTGGTAATAGGTAGAGGTTGATTTCACCAGAAAAAGTTACGGTATTTGTTCTACGAAGTGTATTGAGAATCTATATTACTGTTTTATAAGGTGTATCGTTAGCTGTGCATGTAAGGTGCGGATGGTGCCTGAGATTTTGTGTGTGGGTATGGATGGGTGAGATGATAACATGTTAGAAACCCTGAGGGAATACACACATGCATTCACATCCAGCCTGCTTGTATGATTTTGTATCCGTACAACAATCCGACCCACCCCTTTCACTAAAGACAGGCCAAACCGCCGATCCGGTTCGATGACAAACCTGGTTCGGCCTGTCGCGAACGTAATGAAGAAAACAAGGCCGAAGTTCTGTCCGCAACTAACCGAACCGCGGTGTTTTGCGATTTTGCTCTTTTACAGTTCGGTATTTTGCTCATACCTAACTACAAGAGCTACAGCCTACAGGCAACATACATCATGTACAGAATCACCTATGCATTTGGTAGTTGTGAAAACCATAACTGGAAATCAGTTGACAAACCACCACAACCTGCTCTACACCTCTGGTTGTTGTGATACATCAATCATTCCTCCCTCCATCACACCCTCTCCCTCCCCCTCTCCTTGAAAATACTCCGCGTACACGTCAGCAAGCTGCCGCGCCACGTCATCCATGGTCGGGCGGGCGGCAGCAGGGGCGGCGACGCAGGCAGAGGCGATTTCCCCAAGGGTTTGGAAGGCGGGGGTGAGATCTGGGGAGAAGACCCGGGGGTCAATGATTAGGTGCACCTCCCCCTCTGCTATGTAGTGCACCGCCTGTTGTGTGTGGGGAGGATTGGATGGGAAGGAGGGATGGGAAGGAGGGATGGGAGGGAGGGATGGGAGGGAGGGATGGGAGGGAGGGGTGGGAGGGAGGGGTGGGAGGGAGGGGTGGGAGGGAGGGATGGGAGGGAGGGGTGGGAGGGAGGGGTGGGAGGGAGGGATGGGAGCGAGGGATGGGAGGGAGGGATGGGAGGGAGGGATGGGAGGGAGGGATGGGAGGGAGGGATGGGAGGGAGAAGTGGGAGGGAGGGGTGGGAGGGAGGGGTGGGAGGGAGGGATGGGAGGGAGGGGTGGGAGGGAGGGATGGGAGGGAGGGATGGGAGGGATGAGATGGCTGAAAGAGGGCGGATACTGTCGATAGGACCATGGGTGGAAGCGCAGGTGGAAGCAATCGAGGCAGTTGCGAGGTGAACGTGAAGGTAAAGGAGGAGAGGTGAGGGGGCAAAGAAAGGCACCGACCCATGTAAGGTGGAGGTCGGTAATGACCATGAGCTTGGAGGGGTGATGACCCTTTGTTGGACAAACACTGGCTAAAAATAATGGCTCTTTGTCCAAGCTCGGAGGGGTTCTCAAAACAAGGGCAAAGCAACTGACGACTTTTGAGGCGTCTCAAAAAGCGACTGACCCAGTCGGTGATGACCATGAGCTCGGATGGGTTCTCTGGGTCTGGCACCACTGCCAGTCGCCCTGTCAGCAGCTCCAGCAGAATCACCCCGAAGCTGGGGAGCGAGTGAGGGGGATTGCGGGGGGGGATAGGGGGAAGAACATTTGGGACATTTCAGAAGTCGCCCTGTTAGCAGCTCAAGCAGGATTACTGCGAAGCTGAGGAGTGGGCGAGCAGGGGGGGTTAGTGGAAAGCACATGGGGAAAGGATGGAAGGGGAGGGAAGGGAGGCGAGAGGGATAACTTCTCAAAAAGTCCACACCTCACACATTGCGTGCCAACGATCAGAAGCAAGCCAGCAACACCTCTCCACCTCTCCCCATCCCCACCCTCCTACCCTTCCACATCCCACCTGTACACATCAGTGCACAGGTGGGGAGAGGCCTGTGTGGGCCTTAGTGGGTAGGTGTAGATTAGCAATGGCGGGGTCTCAATACCCTTCCTGCTGCACCGTTCCAAGTCCACTCACTCACACATAGTGTGCTCTCTCCCTGTCCCCACCTGTACACATCGGTGTGCTGTGGGGTGAGGGCCTGAGTGGGCAGGTGCAGGTCAGCAATGGCAGGGTCCCGATACCCCTCCTGCTGCACTGCCTCCGGTACCGCGTTGATACGCCCCTCCCCGTCATGATGGACGAAACAAAAGTCGCCGATTTGCGGCTGGTGGGGCGACGGGAGGGGAGGTGGAGGGCAAGGCAGGGTGCAAGGGGACAAGGGAGCAAGTGAGGAAGGGTCATACACCCGTGAGCACACCTGCAGAGTGGCATAGCTCTCGAGGAGAACTCTCAAGTGTTCAACCTATCATGCTCACAAGACATACCTGTTAACATTATGCTGGGTGGCTTGGGGCGATGCTACAGAATCACAAGTAATAACAAATAGAATAAAATAAAAATATATATACTAAAATAAAGCAACAAACAAATTGAGAAAAGGGTGTGAGCATGCACGCGCATACCTGCAGCGAGGGCGTGAGCATGATGTTGGATGGCTTGAGGTTGCGGTGGATGAGTGGCGGGTGCTGCTGGTGCATGAACGCTAGTCCCTCCGCCACTCCCACTGCTATGCGCAGGCGCTGCTCCATAGACATGGGTGAATCTGCATGTGTGTGACAGACAGGTGCGCGCACACAGAGTTTTGAGTCAACTAAGAAATGCTAGTCCCTCCGCCACGCCCACTGCTATGCACAACCGATGCTCCATAGACTTGGGTGAATCTGCATGTGTGTGACAGACATGCAGATGTGCGCACACGGATGTGAGTGTCATGTAGGTGTGCAGGTAGACACACATGCACACATGCAGCACGCACAGGCAGGCAAGCAGAAGGAGGGATACAGATAGTAAGGAGGCAGGTCAGATGGGCAGATGCGAGGGGCGTGCAGGGAGCGTGCAGCCTACCACATACTAGCAACAACAACATGTGGAGAGGGCTCTTACCGCAGGGAGCGTGCAGGCTACCACATACTAGCAACAACAACATGTGGAGAGGGCTCTTACCGCAGGGAGCGTGCAGGCTACCACATACTAGCAACAACAACATGTGGAGAGGGCTCTTACCGCAGGGAGCGTGCAGGCTACCACATACTAGCAACAACAACATGTGGAGAGGGCTCTTACCGCAGGGAGCGTGCAGGCTACCACATACTAGCAACAACAACATGTGGAGAGGGCTCTTACCGCAGGGAGCGTGCAGGCTACCACATACTAGCAACAACAACATGTGGAGAGGGCTCTTACCGCAGGGAGCGTGCAGGCTACCACGTACTAGCAACAACAACATGTGGAGAGGGCTCTTACCGCAGGGAGCGTGCAGGCTACCACATACTAGCAACAACAACATGTGGAGAGGGCTCTTACCGCAGGGAGCGTGCAGGCTACCACATACTAGCAACAACAACATGTGGAGAGGGCTCTGAAGTCAGTCTCACCGCAGGGAGCGTGCAGGTTGTCTCGTAGGGACCCATGTGGCAGCATCTGATACACCACCATGTGCTCATGGCCCTCACAGCAGTACCCCACCACTGGCACCAAGTGCACATGCCCATGCCGCGCATATGCCTCCACCTCCTCCTCAAAACTCCTCCCCCTATCCCCCACCCTCCAGCTAAACCGCCCATACCGCTTCACAGCCCACTCCGCCCCGCCTCCCCCTCCCCCTCCGCCCTTCGCCCCCATTCCTCTCCCCCGCGCCCCCACCCCACCCCCTGCCGACCCTCTCCCGTCGTCGAGCCTCCGGGCGTCAGGTTCGGCGATAAGGCGGGAGTCGGCTCGGAACACCGAGCCATAGGCGCCTCCATGCCCGTCCTTGTGCAAGCGGCGGCGCAGGTCGAAGCGGTGCGTGGCGCGCTTTAGGTCCTCTAGCCGGAAGCGGCGGCAGAAAGGGGAGGAGCGGTGCGCGCGGGAGGAGGAGGCGGAGGAAGAGGAGGTGGAGGAGGCGGAGGAAAAGGAGGGGAAGATGGAGGCGGAGGAGGTGGTGGGAGTGGAGATGAGCTCATCGTATGCCATGATCCGGGATGCTCCTGGGGTTGGTGTGGAGGGGAGGGGAGGGCAAGGGGTGGTGTGGGGGGGAGGGGAGGGCAAGGGGTGGTGTGGGGGTGGTGTGTCGCTTTGGAGAAATCTAAAGAACAAAGCGACCTGCGAAACAAGTGGAGATGGGCTCGTCATGCTGTGCGTCGCGCCATGATTCGGCTTTGGAGGCGCCTCAAAAGTCGCGCCATGATTCGACTTTGGAGGTGCCTCAAAAGTCGCGCCATGATTCGAGATGCTCCTGGGGATTTTGTTTGGTGTGGTGGGAGCGGGGCGGGCATGGGGAGTGGGGTTTAAGGGGGAATGGTGGAGAGAAAGGAAAAGGGGATTGGCGCGGAGATGAGTTGGTCGTTGTATGCCAAGATTCAAAATGCTCCTGGGATGGTGGTTGGGGAGAGGGCAAGGGGAGGGCAAGGAGAGGGCAAGGGGAGGGCAAGGGGAGAGCAAGGGGAGGGTAAAGGGAGGGCAAGGGGAGAGCAAGGGGAGGGCAAGGTGTGCTCTGCTCATAGGGGGAAGTAAGTAGAGCACGAAGGTGTGCTCTGCTTATAAGCAAGACCGGCTGTAGGGCGTAGCGTAGCTAATGGGTGGCGCCTGAAGAGAGCAGAGGCAGCGAGCACATCAGCGAGAGCAGCCACCGAGCTGCGTTCGATCATTCACAAAAGCTCTCGAATGCAACACCAACACGGCTGTAGGGCGGGCGTACCTAGTGGGTGGCGCCTGAAGTGAGCGAAAGCGGCCAGCACAGCAACGAGGGCAGTCACTGAGGAGACCACGATGATGGCAATGAGGAGCGGGGAGAGCGCGGAGGAGGAGGACGAGGAGGAGTCGGGGGTCCATGGGACGGATGCTGCTGCTGTATCGAATACTGGTGGCGAACCCAGCTCTGCAGGGGAGAGGGTTTGTGAGAGAGTGGGAGGGAGTGAGGGGGGCTGATTGGATTGGCGATGGTGTTGAATTGTGCGTAAGGTGCATAGGAACATGCGAGTGTGTGTGTGTGTGTGGGTGTGTGTGTGAGTGTGTGTGAGTGTGTGTGTGTATGCGGTCGCATATCTGTGTGTGTACACATGCATGCAACTGTGTCTACGAGTGAGCGCAAGAAGAGCAGAATCAGCAAGCAGCAGCAAGCATCAAGCAGCGCCGCACCTCTGAAAGACCATTTACTGACAACATACTCCACACCGCGCCCACTCCCACTGAACCCCACAAACACCGGCTCCTCATCCACCTCCTGCCCCACCCTCCCACCGCTCCTGTCACCACCACCACTCCGGACACTCCCGCTCCCGCTCCCGCCGCCCCAGCGGTTGTAACCCCCTAGCGCATCACACAGGTCTAACTGCACGGTGAGAATGCGTGAGTGCTGCACCTGCCGGCCCTGCCGCCGCTCCCACTCCCTCTGCTGCTCTGCTTCGAAGGCCAGCGGGCACTGGTGCGCCGTGGCGCGGGGGCGTGTGAAGCTCACAGAGAGAGTGTGCGACGACGCGCAGTGCTCCACCCACACGTTGTGTGATGACCCGTCCACGAGCCTGCTACTATTACTACCAGCACCGGCGGCGGCGGCAGGTTCGGTAGCAGCAGAAGAAGCAGCAGCAGGATTTGCAGGTGGAGGTAGGACGAAAGCAGCATTGGACGCGACAAGGGACTTCATGGTGCTGCCTACACGCACGCCTACGTACTCTCTTGGGGGTGCTTTCAGTGCTGTGCCTGCTGCTGCTGCCTGCTCCTCGGGATTGTCCTGCCAGCTGGCAAAGGTGATCACTACCCCGTGCTGACACGCTGTCAGTGCCGGGTCTGTGCCACTGCTGTCCACCCACCCGCTGCTGCTACTGCTACTGCTACTGCTACTGCTACTGCTGCTGCTGGTGATTGTGGTCTCTGCCTCTGCATCCCCCCCTTCCCCTGCTAGAAACTCCCCATCAGGCACAGCAGGAGCGCACGCGTGCCCAAACCCTAGCGCAGGCCCTCCCCCCCCTGCTGTAGGCTGCCCCGATATAACAAACGCGAACCCCCCTATAAGCGCGTGAAACCCTCCCCCCCCTGGCCCTGCCACTCTCCCTGCTCCTCCCCGCCCTCCCACTCCCCCTAGCGCCCCTCCCCCGCCCGCGACTTTCCCCGCGCGCGGGCCCTTCCCTGCTGCCTTCTCAAGCCCTTCCGCGGGCCCCGCGCCCCCCGCTCCCCCTGCCCCGCCCTCGTCCGCGGACGCGCGAAAGGGCGAGCGCGTGGCGGAGAAGGTGAAGGCGGTGAGAAACGAGCGCGAGGCGCAGAGGCCCGCTGAGGGGTCTTTGAGGATAAGCTGCTGGGGCGTGGGGAAGAACGCTCCGCCCGTGGTGACGAGATGCGGGGAACGCGCGGGCGGCGGAAGCGCGGCGTTGGGGGAAGCTTTGGGCGCGTCGAGCGCTGCGCCAGGCGCGGGGACGATGGGGGTGAGGGTGATGTTGGCGGAGTTGGCGGAGGCGAAGGCGGAGAGGAGCAGGGGCGGCGGGGCAACGGGGGCAGGTGGCGGAAGGGAGAAGCGCATGATGCGCGGGTGGCGGGGGTCTGTTGGCCCGGGAGTGGCGGAGAATAGCGGTGTGTAGGTGGAGGGGGGAGGGGGAAGGGGGGAGGGCAGTGAGGGGAGGGGATGTGGGAGGGGGGGGTGGGGAGGGAAGATGGGGGATGGATGGGGAAACAGAGGAAAGGCGTGAGCTGAAGGAACATGACTCGACAAGACTCCTCCACCCTCGCGCTTCTACTCACCCCATAGCTCCCCCATCACCCCGTTCGTAACCTCTTACTCGCGATTTTCGGAAGAGCAACGACTGAGACGCCGTCAATCACGGTGCTGTTATCCGCCATGGCGACGACGAATTTCACCACCGTCGTCGCGTTTTCTGCTACGTAATCCACCGACCCCATGCTCCAGCCCCCCAGCACCGACGGCGCCGCTCCGCGCGCCACGGCCGCCGCGGCCGCCGCCGGCAGCGCGAACCGCGCCCTCTCCCCCCCGAACCGCACGCGCAGATTGACGGACCGCTGCAGGGCGGCCCGGGCAGCAAAGAAGAAAGTCAGTCGGTAGCGCGTTCCGCGACGAGTAGGAACGCGCTGCGACACACCCCCCCAGCTGCACCCGCGTTTCCCGCTCCCTCCCTTGCCAGCATTCCCGGCGTCGCACCCCGCAATCTCGAGCGCGCACGCGCCGTGAAAAGGCGCGGTGGTTGCGGCGGCTTCCGCCGCCTCCGCGAGGGAGGCGGGCGGGGGAGCGGAAGCCGGGCAAATGTGGGCAACTCGTCCCCACGCGCGCCAATGCGGGGGTTGCGTGGGGAAGGTTGGGGCCTCGAAACTGGGATTCTGGAGAAGATTGGCTGGCAGGGAAGGAGTCGGAGGAAGGAGGGGGCGGAAGGAACGGGCGAATGGAAAGGGCGGAAGAAGGAAGAGGCGGGGGAGATGGGAAAGGGCCGAAGTTAAGTCGGCATACAGATTGGGCCAAACCTGGAAGACAGTTCAGAGTTCGGAATGTAAGTTACTCGAGACGTACAGATCATATGCGCCATATGATACGCCATGATGTTTGGGTGGCTCGACTTGCCGCTCCCCGTGCCGTTACCCGCCCCGCTTCTCCCGGTTCCACCCTCGCCAGCCGCATCGCCACTCGCCGTGGGACCAGTATTATCAACGGCGGCGGTCGTTCTAGCGAACGCGACCTGAGGGATTGATATTGAAAAGAGCACTAGCAGATGTAGCAGTGCAAACCACCCGGATGTGACAGTAACGGGCATGCGCGCGGTGCGGTAGCTGCTGCGATGTTCCCGGAAATCGTAGCGCCGTCGCATGGTTCGCGCTGCGATAGCTTGGCTACGTGCCTCCATGCCGCTTGACTCGGAGCGTTGTTCGCAGCATGCCGACGTCAACGTGCCAGTTGCTAATTCGCTGGTGTGAGCTAGCTGGGCGCTGCTGACGTGTTCGACGGTACGGACGCTATGTATGCTACGTATGCTACAGCTGCTACAGCACGCGGCTGAGGAACCAACCAACCCGCTGGCGCACCTGCCGGAGTGAGTAAGCATGGCTTGAGCGTCTAGCGCGTCTAACGGGGATGCTACTATCGCAGCGGTGCTGGTACTCGCCATCGCATGCTTCAGTCAAACGAGGATGCGAGAGGAGGTGCAGGCAGCTGAGCCTTGTTCGTCGGTTCGCAAATAAGTGGTCTGGAAGATATCGCGTTCTGTCAATGTGAAAACTGGAGCCATGGAGTAGCTATCGATAATACATAGTGGAGTTGCGAAGTGCATAAGTCTGCAAATTTCTGGTGGACTACAAAGAAATTGGTGGACTCGGGAGGGAGTGATACAGGCGGGCCAGCAAGCACACGAGCACAGCGGAGTGCGGGTACGTTGCAAGGAGATAGTGATGGGATTTGGAGGTGATGGATGGTTGAATCCAACACATGTGTGCACTATCGGCGTGCAATGGCTTGCAGCGAATTTGCTAGGCCACCTGAGTAACTAAAGTTACAGCCATGCCTGCCGCCTCACAACCATGTTATTGCTGTGGTGGTGCGTTCCTCGGCAGCGCAGGTTCTTCTCAAGTGAACTGGATGGACGGACGGACGCCCTTGCTTCAATAATATTTCCGCCCCTGCCCGCACTGTTTTCCGTGGGGTGACTGGATGGCCGCCAGTCACCCCTCTTCATTTGGGCGAACATCCCTCTGAGACCTGGCGAAACTTGCCGACGCGCTGCTGCGGGTCGGGTCGGATCAGGTGAGAGAGCAGTGTGGGGGAGCTGGCTAGGCTGGGCAGGCTGTTATCCAGGCTGCTCTTGGCGACTCCATCCATGCCAGGAGCACCACCCCTGACACCAGGCAGTTTCGCTTCAGCCACCTTCGCTGGGGCGCAGCTCAGTGTCCTCTACAGTAGTAGTGCCAACACCAATGCATACTCATTGCTCCTACATATCATACAAAACCTATGTTTGTTAGCTGAGAGATGCGACTAATAACATTGATTTCAATCACAGTAATAAAGTAATATTATTACATAAGTAAGTATTCCAAAAATACGTTTTCCTGAATCTAGAGCATCAAGCATGGTGATGGATGTTTTCCCGAATCTAGAGCATCAAGCATAGTGAAGCATGGTCAGCATCAAGCACGAGGAAGTGTTCTAAATATGTTTTAGTTACAATCATCTTCGTGAAGGCTCGCTTGTTGTAAGGAATTTTCTCGGCATTCCTTACGGAGCCCGACTACATCGCGTACAGCAACAGCCGTTGTTCGCCCGTTACTGCTAACGGAACTTCGCCGACTCCGCGCGCACTGTTTCACCAAACCTCGCACTGCTGGCCCGGCCGTGTCGGCCTACGCTTCGGGACTAGCCCGAGCCTCGCTGCCAGCATAGCACTGGCTAGCTCGCACGCACCGCGTTACCGTTTGCATGCTTCGCATATAAATGTTCGCTCATCTTCGCTCACATCTTTGTACTCGTTTGACACCTTAGTGCAATTCTCGCTACTTCGATTCATTGCACCCGTAACACTTGGTATTCAGAGCCCCTTTCTTTCGGACCGCGCATCTCCGCACCCCAGGAAATCAACTTTTGATTTTTCACTCGAATGGACTTACGTACCTTAGCACCTAGGAGCCGCTGTCCTCGCGTTCTCTCGTAAACGCGTGCAGCCACGACTGCGCCTAGACTAAGACGAGCCGACGTCCTTCGAAATGGCCGAACACATCGACGTCACGACTCTCACGCAGGAGCATTTGAACGATCTGCTGCGACAAATCCGCGAGAGCGCCGAGGAAATTGCGACGCTGACGGCAGAACGCTCGTCCCTGCAAAACGACCTCACAAGGGCACAATCCCAAGCACCTGGCACTCCGATTCAGCCCGCACCACAGACATCACAGCACGGAAGTGTGGGGCAACCCGCGAGCGCGGCCAGTGATGGCGTCGTCCGCCCCGACGGAGACGACGACCACGGCACGACACACCCCGGAGCGACGAATGCGGCCCCAAGTCAACCTCGCGTCACGATTTCGGCACCGACCCACGATTCGGGACTGCCGTCACCGATGCCGCTGAAGCCGCAGCGTCCGCCATGCTTTGACCCGAGTCAACGGGGTGGTCCTACCGTTCAGGCGTGGTTGTTCACGATGAACGTGTTTTTCGACGCCAACTACGTCTCGGAGGATTCGGCGAAAATTCGCTACGCCGTGTCGCTGATGCGAGGACCCGCCATGGACTGGTGGCGCGTCATCGTCACGAAGCCGAATGACTACGCGACTCTACCGACACGGGAAGGACAAACCGGACCCTGGGCGCCGTCGTACTTCGTGGAGGTGCCCCAATATCGCACGTGGGACGCGTGGTGCGCAGGTCTGCGCGCTCGATTTGAGCCAATTGCGGCTTCGATCGCGGCGCGACAGAAGCTCCGCACTTGGCGCCAACTCGGTTCAGTCCAGGACTACACGAGCGGGTTTCTGGCGCTATGCGAGCAAGTGGGCTACATGCATGAGAGCGAGCGCATCGACCGCTACATCGGCGGCCTGAAGCACGACATCGCTCAAGAAATTCAGCTTCGCGGCGTCACCGATTTTCAGGAGATTCTCGTTATGGCGGAGAAGCTCGACTTCTTCCGCCGACCGAGACCGGGGTCCTACGGCAGTAGCAGCAACTGGGGACATCGGTCTCGTGGGACGAACGAGGGCGCCACGATACGTGCCGTCGCCGCGAATGCCGCTGCCGCACCGTTCAAAGGGCGCTGCTTCGCGTGTAATCGGCCGGGACACCGCAAGAGCGAATGCCCGGAAAACGCTAAGGGAAAGGGGGAAGCTGAGCAGCAGAAACAGACCAAGCAGCAGGGAAACGCTGGGAGTCAGTAGCAGACGGGCCCTCTACTGACAGGTCACGCCGCTCGCCCGACCCAACCGACCCTCACCGAGTGATTGTGCCGGTTCACGCAATCGACCACACCCGGCCGAATAAGGAGGGTACTACGGTAGACAGCCCTATACTGCTTAGTGGGAAAATCGGGACGGACTTAGTTAAAATCTTCGTAGACGGGGGAGCCAGCCACAGCCTCATCAACACTGCTACAGCACGAAAACTGCGACTGCCACTGGACAGATGTTTACCTGAGATCGACGCACGACTGGTAGACGGCACGCCGCTGGCAATACGGGAACGCGTAGACCGGGTTCGGATTCGATGCGGGGGTAACTTCACATTTAGCCAAGAAATGCTCGCAACGACCCTCGACGGAACCGATATTTTACTCGGGCGTGATTGGTTGCGACGACACAATCCGCGAATCGACTGGACGACGGGTGACTGCACCGTGCGAGTGAACGGTAACCACATCGCCCTACCTCGCTGGGGCTCGCCTGAGTCTTCGTCAGTGCGTGTCAACGCGATCACGATGAAACGCGCCGTAGCGGCGGGAGCTCACGTGTACGCGGTCGACATTCGGGAAGCCGAGGCAGCAGACAAGGGAGGGGATTTGCAGAAACTGCTGACCGACGTACCGAGTGACCTGGCAGCACTGTTGAAGCAGTACAGCGACATTTTCCCGGACGACTTTGAGAAGAAACGAGGGAATGTATGAACTATGAATGAATTGGGTACAAGTACTAACCCTAATTGGGTTGTATCCCTTATGGAGTACCCCACTATAGCCTACACAATATGCATGAGCTATAATGTTCTGACACACCCCCATAGGCAAAGTGGGGGAGAACAAGGGGTCACAAGACCAGTCAAGTAAAGCAAAGCAAAGCAAGCTCAGGGTGGATCACAAAGTCACCACACATTCCGAGCACAAGTTCAAGGCCACAAGGCCAGTTCACAAGCAGGAGTACACATATATATAAAAAGGCTAGACAAGAAAGAGCAGGTATATATGTATGTAACAGTACAAGCAAGGTCAAGAGGTGAGCAAGTGAGGCAAGGTAGGCACAAGGCCCAGCTGAGTACAGAAGCGCTGATGGTCACAAGGCGCAAGTGCCTTGGTGAAGATATCAGCAGTGTTGGCCTCAGAGGCCACGTACGCAAGACGCAGCTGACCACGCTGCTGCAGCTCACGAGCAAGAAAGTAGCGGAGAGCAATGTGCTTCGTTCTGTGCTCCAGTCGCTGCTCCCGACACAAGGCCAGCATGGCCTTGTTGTCTACGTACAGCACTGGAGGAGAACGAGGCAACTCTCCGAGGTCAGTCAGCAGGTAGGTGAGCCAGCGAAGCTCCTGTGCAGCCATGGCTCCTGCGTAGATCTCAGCCTCACAACTGGAGCCGAGAACAGAAGACGAGCGAGTAGCCCGCCACGAAACAGAGCCGGAACCAAGGCTGAAGGTGTAACCCTGTGACGACCGCTGCGTAGCCTGGTCGTCAGCCCAAGAAGCGTCTGCGTGCCCAGTAAGGACCACTGGACTCTGCCCTCCAAGCACAAGCCCCATGCCCGACGTACTGCACAAGTAGCGCAACACCCTCTTCGCTGCAGCCATGTGCTCCGGTCTGTGTCTCCCAGGAGCAACATAGCGTGCAAGAATGCTAAGAGGGTATGCAAGGTCAGGTCGTGTGCAGGTAATCAGGTACATGAGGCAGCCAACAAGCTCTGGGTACGGGCCACTCGACTCTACGGACTCATCCGAAGGCAGAGCTGAGAGCGAGTGGCGAGTAGGCAGAGGAGTGGCCTGAGGCGAGGAGTACGTGAAGCCGAAGCGCTGAAGGACCTGCTGCACCATGTGTGACTGAGTCAGGGTAATGGTGCGGCGTGCTCTGTCCCGAGTGATCTGCAAGCCAAGGTAGCTGCGCAGTTCACCCAGGTCAGTGCACATGTGTCTCTTCTGCAGCTCGGACTTCACGTGGGCTAGTCCTGCAGTGTCAGCTGTGGCAAAGACCAAGTCGTCGACGTACACGAGGATGTAGAACGGCGGCAAAGAAGTGTCGGTGCGCAGAAACAGCGACGGGTCGGCAGTAGAGGGAGCAAACCCAAGAGCCGCAAGTGTAGTCCTCAGTGTGTCGTGCCACTCACGCGGTGCCTGGCGGAGACCGTAGACTGGCCGCCGTAGGCTCCACTGGGTGCCAGGAGGAAAAGACCCAGTGAAGCCAGGTGGGCGACGCAGCCAGATCTCCTCGTGCAGGCTGCCCTGCAAGAAAGCAGTGCTGAAGTCAAGAGAGTGTAGCTCGTAGTCACGGTGAGCAGCTACGTGCAGCAGTACCCGAAGAGTGGTCATCTTCGGGGTGGGAGAGAAGGTCTGAAAGTAGTCAACTCCCTGCCGCTGACTGAAGCCACGAGCCACGTAACGCGCCTTGAAGACAGGCGGAGAACCCGGCGGTCGCTTCACCCTGAAAATCCACATGCCGCTGACGATGTTCGCCCCAGGAGGGGGAACAGCGTCAACGTAGGTGCCTGTGGACTTCCAGGAAGCCATCTCTGCGTCCATAGCTGCCTGCCACTGAGAGGAGTAGGGACCCTCTATCGCCTCCGCGTAAGAGCGCGGAGTCGGGATGTCAAGTGCATCCGGGTCTCCCTCAGGGGTAAGCAGTACGGACACGAGATGAGGTGAAGCAGCGGCCAAGCACTGGAACTCCTCCTGCCTGTCCTCAAGGACGTCCGTGCCAAGGGCACACTCACCCCCGACGGACGGAGGACAGACAGACTCAGACTCAGCAACAAGACTGGCGACGTAGTCTAGGCGACAGCGAGCAGCAAAGTCGACGAGCTCAGCAACTAGAGCAGACGCAGCAGTGGACTCAAAGGAAGGGTCAGTGACAACAGTAGCAAGGAGACGCGTGACAGTAGGACTGGCAGCGCGAAGAGAGTCCGACTCCGGGTCGGCAAGAGCAGGAAGAGAAGACTCAGGAGGAGAAGGCAAAGGGGCACGCAGAGGAGCAGTGGACGGACGCAGAGACATCCGGTGCGTGCCAGGGACAGGAGGAGGACGCTGACGCGAACCGCGACCACTAGTGCGAGCAGCACGGACAGGCGACGCAGGGCGAGACGCAGGCTCACGACGCTCAGCAAGACCTCCAGTAGGACCAGTGTAGGGAGACGGAGCAGGCAGTGGGGAGGCCAGCTGTAACTGTAACTGCGACGGGACAGGCTGTGGACACTCTAAGGGAGGAGGAGGACCAGTAGAAGGCGGGAGACCAAGAACCTGCTGAAGGAGCGGAACGAAGTACGGCCGAGGCCGCGCGGCGACTCCAGACACAGGAGGGACAGCACCAGCACCCCCAGTGGCAGCACCAGCGCCAGTAGCAGCTCCAGCTCCAGAACCCCCAGCAGCACCAGTAGTACCCCCAGCAGGACCGCCTCCAGGACCGACAGCAGTAGCCTCCGCGTCAACACCCGCAGCAACTCCAGCTCCAGAAGTACCCGCAGGTCCAGCAGCTCCAGTACTCCCAGTACGAGCACCTCCGGGACCCGTGGCACCAGCTCCCTCAGCAGCAACAGAACCTCCAGTACCCGCAGCACCTCCAGCTCCAGCAGCTCCAGCAGCTCGCCTCCAGCGCCGGGCAAACCACTCACGCAGCTCCTGGGGAGGGAGTGGCTCCCGGCGAGAAGGAGCACCCGGAGAACCGCCAGGCACAGCACAACCAGGCGTAGCACCTCCAGGCTCAGCACCTCCAGGCGTAGTACCCCCAGGCTCAGCACCCCCAGACGCAGCACCCCCAGGCTCAGCACCTCCAGGCGTAGTACCCCCAGGCTCAGCACCCCCAGTCGTAGTACCCCCAGACTCAGCACCCCCAGACTCAGTACCCCCAGGCTCAGCACCCCCAGGCGTAGCACCCACATGCTCAGCACCCCCAGAGTCAGCACCCCCAGGCTCAGCACCCTCAGCAGCACCAGAGTCACCAGCGACCTCGACAGGCTCAACAGCGTCTACCTGGGACACACCTGAAGGGGCAGGACCCTGAGGGGGGAGGGGGTCTACCGGGGGGGGACCTGGTACAAGGAAGAGCGGTGGCGGGGGGAGGGACGGAGTGCGGTAGGGGAAGAGGCGGTAGTAGGGGACCGACTCGTCGAACGTGACGTCCTGGGAGGACAGAACACGGCGAGAGGTGGGGTGGTAGAACTGCCACCCTGGGGCGTCAGGGGGGAAACCCAGGAAGACGCAAGGAGCAGCACGAGGGGACAGCTTGTCCGCAGACAAGTCGCGGACAAACGCCCGAGATCCCCAGACACGGAACGCAGACGCATCGCCAACCTTCCCCGTCCACAGCAAAGCTGGGGAGGTCTCTGGCATGGAGACCCTGGGCTGAAGGTTGATCTGATGCGCCGCGTACCGAACCGCAAACGGCCACAGAAAATGGGGGGCAGCCGCATGCATCATGGACGTACGGGCGACGTCCATGACCATGCCAATGCGGCGCTCAGCAATCCCATTTTGCTGTGGAGAGTCCGGAAGCGTGAAGGTCTGGCGGATGCCTCGTGCACGACAGTAGGCTCGCAGAAGGCCAGAGGAGAACTCTCCGCCTCTGTCAGAGTGCAGACGCAGAACAGGAAAGTCCGAGCCGAAGCTCCGCCTGAGCTGGAGACGAGCTGCGCGGATCCAGTCGATCAACACCTCAGTGACATCACCCTTGCTGCGCAAGGGGAAGACTGTGGTGTAACGCGAGTAGTCGTCAACCACCAGCAGGAAGTAGCGCTCGTGACCCTGTCCACGGACGCGGGCCGGGCCCCACACGTCCATGTGAAGCGTCTGCAGCGGGGCCTCTGTCGGAGGAAACTGGGAGGAGTGAGGGGTAGCCCGCTGCCGTCCCTCGACACAGGGGACGCAGGTAGGGCCAGGCCCCGAAGGAAGGGGAGGGAGGGACCGGGGAAGACCAGAGACAAGGACACGGGAGGCCATGCTCCGGAGACGAAGCAGGGAGGGGTGACCAAGGCGGTGGTGCCAGAGGAGAGTCTCGTGAGACAGGAGGCGACACGAGCAGGGGGCAGACTCAGGACCAGACCTGGACGCTGCAGCAAACACCTGACCCGACGCAGCTACCTGACCAGACGCAGGGACTGGAGGAGACGCAGTGGTCAGTGTGTACAGGCTCGACCCTGGCCGACGTGTAAACGTGGCCAGGTGGCGGCCTGTCCGAGCGTCCGTGCAGTGGGTCACCCGCTGACTCGCAGGAGTGAACTGGTGAACCCCCGCATCCTGTAGGTCAGCACCACTCACCAAGTTCGTAGAGAACGAGGGGAGGTAGAGACCAGACAGGGTGCCAGAGGGGGCCGCCGGACACGGGAGGACAGTGGAGAAGTGAGCAAGGACAGGACCCCCAGAGGGGTCTGCCAGAGAGACCGCCACTGGCCGGCCAAGCGGCGTGAGTGTGGTGCGGTCTCGAAAGAAGGAGCGAGAAGCCCCCGAGTCAAGGGTGAAGGTGTGGGAGGCCGAAGCCGACGCAGAACCTGAGAGAGCAGACTCACCAGCACCTGAGGGAGCAGACGCACCTAGAGCAGCAGCCTCGCTAGCACCTAGAGCAGCAGCCTCACCAGTACCTAGAGCAGCAGTCTCAATGCCCGGGTCGGGCGGAAAACACCGGTAACAGTCACCCTCATCACTAATAGTCACAGTATACACGGCAGCAAGAATAGCATCAAAGTCAAGGTCAAAGACAGCTACACCCGCCCTAGACAGCTCACCCCAGCGGGGGATCTCAGTGGCCTCAGGGAACTGGTGACGCCAAGCGTCCGTCAGGCGGCCAAAGCAGCGCTGGGTGGAGTGCGCACCCCCGCACTGCTCACCCGCGCGGTCGCCGGTGCGCAGGACGTAGGTGCACGGACCAGTACCCCCACCCCTCTGGCGTGCAGTGTACCACTCACGGAGCTGCTGAGGGGAGGGGACGTCACGAGTGCGCTGCTGCTGCTGCTGCTGCTGGCGCTGACCACCACCGGAGCTGACCCTCTGCGCAGCGCCACCGCGACCAGCTCCACCTCCTCCGCCGCCTCCTCCTCCACCGCCGCCACCTCCGCTCCCTCCGCCACCGCCGCTGCCTCCTGCGCCTCCACTGCCGCCACCTACACCTCCACCCCCGCCACCACCCCCACCGCCACCCCCACCTCCTCCACCGCCTCCACCGCCGCCTCCACCGCCCCCGCTAGCTCCTCCAGCGCCCCTGCCCCCCTTGCCCCTGCCAGGGCGGCGTCTCCCGCTAGGGGTAGACGCTGCCCCAACCGACTCCAAACCAGCGAGGTCGGCCGCAGCAGCAGAGGCAACAGAGGGCAAAAGAGGGGAGGGGGAACACCCCTCAAAGATGGGGGTGCGAGGGTCACCACGAGAGGCTCCTACAGCGACTATGCTCTTTTCTGCTGCTAGGAGGGCCTTCTCGAGGAGGTCAACGGTGAGAGTGGTGGGACAAACCGAGAGGAAGTGGTCCCTGACTACGCGAAGGGAGTCAGGGAGACGGGTGACTATGTAGTAGAGGGTGATGTACATGGGGGGGGGGTTCTTGGCGCAGAACTCAGCAGGAAGCGCAGCGCGGTAGCGAGTGTCACTAGTGCGGAGGTGTGTAATGAGGTCAGCGACTGTGGGAAAGGCAGCAAGGTCAGGGAAGAGGTACGGTAGCATGAGGCGGCTCAGTGCAGCAGTGGCAGGGGAGGAGTAGTGTGCAACTACAGCGTCGTACAAGGTCTGAGCACTCTTGTACTGGCTAAAGTGCGCACGCTCAGAGGTAGGTAGGTGGCGACGCACAGCAAGACGTGCAGCAGCATCGCGCGTGGCCCACTGTGAGCGAACAGTGGCGTCAGCATCAGCAGCGGGGGCAGGAGAGGCACCAGAAGTGAGGTCAAAGAGGGAGAGGCCGTCTGCTCTGTCGCACTGTAAGAAAAGCTGCAGGTCATCTACCCAGACGTCAAAGTCAATGGCCCGACCCTCAGCGTCAAAGGCGAGGACACTAGGGGTAGCCATGACAGCAGTAGACTAGCAGCGCTAACAGTAGGGTGAGGGCAGTGCAGGGACAGAGGCGCTGCACTTACCGGACAGGGCGACTCGGGTGGCTCAGCTGCTCGGCGGCTCGGCAACTCGGCGGCTCGGGCGGCTCGGGCGGCTCGGCGGTACGGCGGCTCGGCAGCAAGCGCGGCTCGGCGACACGGCGGCTCGGGCGGCTCGGGCGGTACGGCGGCTCGGGCGGTACGGCGGCTCGGCAGGCCCGGGCGGCTCAGGTGGCGCGGCGAGGCCGCGTGGGGAGCGGCGGCGGGGCCGAGTGGAGCGGCGTCGGCGGGTGCAGTCAGCTGCGGCAGCAGCCGCGGCCCCGAGGGAGGTGGTGGCGGCTGCTGCTGGCGACGGCTGCGGCTGCTACGGCAGGGACGGCGGCGGCCGCTGCGGTAGGGGCGGCGACAGTGGGCCGGAGAGGGCGGTGCGAGGGGCCGCGTCGCGAGGAGCCGCGGAGGGCGGCGACGGGCCGTGAAGGGGCGGTGCGAGGGGCCGCGGAGGGCGGCGACGGGCCGTAGGGGGCCGGAAGGGGCCGCTGAGGGCGGTGCGAGGGGCCGACGGGCGGCGCGAGGGGCCGTAAGGGGCCGCGCGAGGGGCCGTAAGGGGCCGTAAGGGGCCGACGGGCGGCGCGAGGGGCCGTAAGGGGCCGCGTGAGGGGCCGTAAGGGGCCGTAAGGGGCCGACGGGCGGCGCGAGGGGCCGTAAGGGGCCGCGTGAGGGGCCGTAAGGGGCCGCGCGAGGGGCCGTAAGGGGCCGTAAGGGGCCGACGGGCGGCACGAGGGGCCGCGCTAGGAGCCGTAAGGGGCCGTAAGGGGCCGACGGGCCGCGCTAGGGGCCGTAAGGGGCCGTAAGGGGCCGCGCTAGGGTGACGCGAGGGGCCGTGAGGGGTCGTGAGAGGGCGCGACCGTGGGAGCGAAGCGCGCTACGGGCAGGAAAAAAAAGTTCGTGGTGGGCCCTAGGAAGCGTTCCCACTAGGGAACCTGCTCGATACCATGAAAAGAAACGAGGGAATGTATGAACTATGAATGAATTGGGTACAAGTACTAACCCTAATTGGGTTGTACCCCTTATGGAGTACCCCACTATAGCCTACACAATATGCATGAGCTATAATGTTCTGACAGACTTACCGACGGGACTGCCACCTCAGCGACCGCACGATCACAGAATAGAATTGGAACCGGGGGCACAACCAACAGTACAGCGACAGTTCCGACTGACCCAGCCCGAACTGGACGAACTGAGGAAGCAGCTCGATTACCTGCTCGAGAAGGAGTTCATTCGCCCTAGTTCGTCGCCTTTCGCAGCACCGATACTGTTTACACCGAAAAAAGACGGGGGATTTCGCATGTGCATCGATTACAGAGCACTGAACAGGGTTACCATCAAATCCCGTTACCCCATCCCACGAGCCGACGAACTGATCGACCAACTGCGCACAGCCCGGGTTTTCTCGAAAATCGACCTCCGGGGGGGTTACCATCAGATTCGTGTCAATCCGCCCGACTGCCCTAAAACCGCATTCCGAACACGCTACGAATCCTTCGAATACACCGTCATGCCCTTCGGACTGACCAACGCCCCCGCCACATTTCAAATGACCATGAACGAAGCTTTCCGCCCACTCTTAGATAAGTGCGTCATAGTATACCTGGACGACATACTGATTTACAGCCCTGACAGAGCACAGCACTTACAGGACATCGAAGCAGTTTTTACAATACTGAGTGAGAACCGCCTACTGACAAAAGCGTCTAAGTGTGAATTTTTACAGGACCGTCTGGAGTTTTTGGGACACATTATTTCAGCCGAAGGAGTGGAAATAGACCCGAAGAAAATTGCGACGATTCAGGCGTGGCACGCGCCGACCAACTTGACAGAGTTGCAGAGTTTTCTGGGGTTCGTCAACTACGTGCGCCGGTTCGTCCCCGACATGGCGAAGCTGACTGCCCCGTTGACTGATCTGCTGAGGAAGGGGGTTGAGTATACGTGGGGGGAGAAAGAGCAAGCTGCCTTCTCGGCCCTCAAAAACATTTTGTGCTCACCGCCCGTGCTTCACATCGCCGATCCACACCGTCCGTTCGAGCTCGTCACTGACGCAAGTGACATCGCTGTGGGAGCAGTAGTGTTGCAGGATTTCGGGAACGGCCTCCAGCCAATCGCGTACGAGTCCCGCAAACTGCACCCGCCTGAACGCAACTACCCGATACACGACCGCGAAATGTTGGCGATCGTGCACGCGTTCAAGGTTTGGCGGTGTTACCTGACTGGCGACGACGTGACAGTACGGACAGACCACCGATCACTACAGTACTTACGCGCCCAACCAAATCTCAATCCGCGACAAATTCGCTGGCTGGACTACCTCGAGTCCAACTTCCACTACACGGTCACGTACAAGAAAGGCGCATCCAACATCGCCGACGCACTCACCCGCCCTACCACCCAACTCCACGCCATCCTACTCGCCCAGACCAACCCGCTGTTAACAGGCCTATTCACCCACGGATACCGCACCGACCCATTTTTCACGACTGGAAACTCACAGCAACTGGCAGAAGCTAAAGGAGTTTATTACGTAAAAACAGGCACCAACCGCATCTGGGTACCTGCGTACTCACTACTGAGGGAGCTGCTACTGCAGGAGGCACACGACGGAATTACCTCGGGACACTTTGGGGTAGAAAAAACGCGACAGCAACTGCAGCGGTATTATTACTGGCCGGAGCTGTTGACCGACGTACAGCAGCACGTGGGCTCGTGCCCCACGTGTCAGGTGATGAAGAGCTCGAGGAAGCGGAAGGCGGGTCAATGGCAGCCGATACCACCGCCCGAGCGCGCCTGGCAGCAGGTTACCATGGACTTCGTCACAGGGTTACCTTCGAACCCTGGGGGTAACGACGCGGTGATGGTCGTCGTTGACAGGCTGACGAAGATGGCACACTTCGCTGCGTGCAAAAAGTCGATCTCAGCCGAGGAGACCGCTCGTCTGTTCATCGCAGCCGTTGTTCGCCTGCACGGGATACCAGCAGCGATTATCAGCGACAGGGACACGAAGTTTACCAGCAACTTCTGGAAAAAGCTCTGGGAGCAGTTCGGGACCAGGCTACAGTTCAGTTCGTCGTACCACCCCGAGACCGACGGCCAAACGGAGCGGACGAATCAGACGATGGAGCAGTTGATTCGTGCCACGTGCGACGACCCCACGACTTGGGAACAGCAGCTGCCGCTGATCGAGTTCGCGTACAACAACGCCACGTCAGCGACGACGCAGCAGTCCCCCTTCTACCTGAACTACGGGCAAAATCATACAGTGCCCATGACGCCGAGTCCGGACAATCCGACACCACGTGCACAACAATTCGCCGAAATTCTGCAAGCTGCCCGCACCAGAGCTGCAGAAGCAATTAAAAAAGCAAATGTCATCGCTAAGCGCAACGCCGACCGCCACCGCCGACCCGTCACCTACCAGTCAGGGGATTACGTACTGCTCGACACGCAAAACCTGCGACTGCCCGACGTACCAAAACTGCGACCGCGCTACTGTGGCCCATTCCAAATCAGCCACATGATCACGCCAGTAACCGCGCACCTACTGTTACCGACCGACTGGTACATCAGCCCTTCGTTCCACGTCAGCTTGCTTCGCCCATACATCCCAACCACAAGCCAATTGCCTCGCCACCGCCCGCCATCCATGACTCGCCGTGCATCAGAGCCGATCATCGAGCCCGAAAAAATCCTGAGCCATCGGATTCGACACCCCACGGGAATCAAAAGGATTGAATTCCTCGTTCGCTGGAAGGACCGCACGCCAACTGAGGATAGCTGGGTGCCCCTGGCCAACATTGAAAACCACCCTGCCCTGCAAGTGTACCTGAGGAGCCGGGGATTCCGCGACATACACGCACTCGCGTAGCGGAGGGGGCTTCTTGAGGGGGGGGGGGGTAGTGTAAGGAATTTTCTCGGCATTCCTTACGGAGCCCGACTACATCGCGTACAGCAACAGCCGTTGTTCGCCCGTTACTGCTAACGGAACTTCGTCGACTTCGCGCGCACTGTTTCACCAAACCTCGCACTGCTGGCCCGGCCGTGTCGGCCTACGCTTCGGGACTAGCCCAAGCCTTGCTGCCAGCATAGCACTGGCTAGCTCGCACGCACCGCGTTACCGTTTGCATGCTTCGCATATAAATGTTCGCTCATGCCTTCGCTCACATCTTTGTACTCGTTTGACACAGTGCAATTCTCGCTACTTAGATTCATTGCACCCGTAACACTTGTGCTCGTTTGGACTGTCGAGGTTCCATTTTTTCTATCATCAAGACCTGTTGACCCGTTTCGCAGAAACGAACCTAGAGCAAACGCTTCTGTGGCATGGGGTTCCACGACGAGCCCGAATGAATTGAGTGGTGTGGCGACAGGGGTCTGCACTGCATGGTGGAGAGTTGCATATTGCTGTGGCCTCCTCGGCTGGCAGGAAAACGAATACCGGGTAGATTCGGCAGCACGCAATGAAATTTCTCCAACACTCGCTCCAATGATGTGGAGTGGGCATCACGCAACGCAAGAAGCTTCTCCAATGCCGGGCAGTTCCAAATTTCCATTTCGCGTGGCGAAGGAACCAAGCATGAAAGGTGAATGGTGGTTCACCACTGCCAGTGCCACCTGGAGATTGAAAATGTTCTAGCAAGAACCACACAACCCTTCCATCCATCCATCCCGTCCCTTTTTATGATTGACGACTGCAGAATTGTACTCAACTCACCCGTAGTTGTGATCCCTTTCCCACACCCTAACGGACCAACCCATCACACCTCTTCTCTGGCCAAGGGTTTCTAATCTTCTCGGAGCTCTAACTTTCAATTAGCTGTTGTAGTACTCATTTCTGTGGCTGCTTCCGTTGTCTACCGCAAGCATAATCTGCCTTTGCCTGCTCGTCTCCCAATAGATCTGGACGCCGGGTTTGTCAGCGTTGCTGTTTAGAAAGCTGTCGGCCCACCCATCCAAGGTGGAGACTTCCAAGTTCCAGTGTTTTTTTATGTCTGTTGACACCTTCGCTGTTCTCAGGTCGGCAGGCCTGCCCGCAGAGTATTTTTTTACGACAAGGAAACGGCATGCTGGTTCTCCTCCGAGAAAGAAGGAGCTGATCTCATACACCTCTGTTTCGGTTGTTCCTGAAAAGCGTTACCAGCTTCGTGGTGGTTCCGTGCGGTGCTTGCTGCCTGCTTCTTAATCATCCACTCGTCGAGTTCTTAAATCGTTACGTGAAGCGACATCATGGCTCTCGTTAACATCGGTCAGGACAACAAGGACGATGGCTTCTATCGCTACAAGATGCCCAAGCTGATTACGAAGATTGAGGGACGCGGTAACGGCATCAAGACCAATGTTGTGAACATGGTCGATGTTGCCAAAGCTCTTGCACGTCCTCCTTCGTACACCACTAAGTACTTCGGTTGCGTGCTGGGAGCGCAGTCGAAATTTGATGCGAAGACGGGCACTTCTACCGTGAACGGCGCGCACGACACCACGAAGCTGGTTCAGCTCCTTGAAGGTTTCATCAAGAAGTACGTCCAGTGTTACGGCTGCGGCAATCCGGAAACCGAGGTCATCATCACCAAGAACCAGATGATTACGCTCAAGTGTGCTGCGTGCGGCTTTGTCTCGGATGTCGACATGCGGGACAAGCTTACCACGTTCATCCTCAACAATCCTCCAGAGGTTAAGAAGAAGGCTTCGAAGACCATGAGGCGTGCGGAGAAAGAGCGCCTGAAAGCTGGTGAAGCTCTTGACGAGGAGAAGAAGTCTAAGGGAAAGAAATCTAAGGATGGAGAGAAGAGCTCAACAAAGAAGAGCTCTAAGAAGAAGGCCGAGGACGAAGAGAAGGTGGAGTCTCCGGCTTCGAGCAACAAGGATGAGGAGGAAGATGATGATGACGACGTCGAGTGGCAGACTGACACTTCGGCTGAGGCAGCGAAGAAACGCATTCAGGAGCAGTTGAGTGCGGTGACGGCCGAGATGGTGATGGTGTCTACTGATGAAAAGGAGTTGAAGAGTCCCCAGCAGAACGGCCACGTGTCGAAGACGAATGGCAAGGTGGAGGAGAAGCCTGATCCGCATCAGGTCCTGGTTTCCGAGCTGAGCGACTACATCAAGACCCACAAGCTGGCCGAGGTAGCCAACCATGTGCTCAAGATGACGGTTACCAAGGATCTTCTTGCTGCGCTGATCGAGGCCATGATGCACGGGATCTCCAAGGGCTTCACGAAGGAGTTCGTTAAGAAGAAGGCCGTGTTCGCCGCCATCGTTAATGAAGACGAGGAGAAGCAAAAGCTGCTTCTGTTTGCTATGGAGTTTTTCTTTGCTGTCAAGGCGGGAGATGCTGGCAAGGAGATCGCCCTTGTCTTAAAGGTGAGAACTCGTTACATTCACAAGTGTTAGTGCTGGAACTCGTCTGTTAATTTTTACTTGGGCATTGCCTCGTCTGTTTTTTTTTTTTTCCAGGCTCTGTACGATGAGGATATTCTGGAAGAGGATGTCATCCTGGAGTGGCACGAGAAGGGAGGAAATGATTTGCTTGACAAGGAACAGTCTGCAAGTGTTCGTAAGCTGGCTGAGCCGTTTGTGAAGTGGCTGAAGGAGGCAGAGGCTGATGATGATGATGACGATGAGTAGTTAGGTTGTGTGATGATGTGGAGGTCTTAGGTTGAACTGAGGTTCTTTTTATGTGCGTACTCAGCTGTTCTGGTATATTCATTCCATCTCATATGTTTGGGAAACGTTGCTTGAATGAATCAGGCAGTGGGTTAGGAGCTTTTGCCTCGTTTCATGTGAGCCACAGTGTTGGGATTGGATCTGCCAGGATACATTAGTCTGGCGCCAGTCTAAGTAGAGCGTTTTTCGTTTTCACGTGTACACTTATGATCAAGTAAAAAGGCCAAATTTTCTAGAGGAGATATTCAAGGAGAGCCCAATATGGGCCAACACTGTCACCCATGGCCGCCACACATCCTCAAGCGTGCGCCTGAATTATCGCCAGCATTGTTGCGGAGACCGTGAGAAGGGCGGAAAGCAAGCCGCGCTATTCCGCCCTGGTTCCCCCTACCCCGCGAGCCTGCAAAACCGAGATACGCAAGGGGCACATGGCGAGCGGCTATTGACTGGCGGTCCTCCCCTTGAGCCTACTTCGCGAAGGACCACTCGACGATTCGTCAGCCAAGCCCAGGGTCCTTCCAGGTTCCGACGATCCCGCGCAACACACAAATCTACAGTGCGCCTGGTACGCACCTCTGTCCACTTGCGCAAAAATTCTCGTTTCAGTTCAGTACAGTACAGAGTGCTGTCGCTTGCCCTCCATTCACCTGCCCAGCTTGCGTTCCGTGCAACATTCCCCCCACGAGTTTTATTTTATTCGTCTGTGTTCCCTTCAATTCCCTTGCCTCTCTCTCGCCCTCTTTCTCCACTCCAGCAGCAGAACACCCTAGGACCGCATCTCAGGCTCAGCTTGCTGATGGTATCAGAAAAACCAGAGCAGTTTGCCGTACGATTGCCGTTATTGTGTTGGTCGTTGTGACGAGATAAGGTGGCGGTGTCGAAGCTGTTAGCGATACTCCGCGGTGCTCGGGTGGGCTTCGGCTGCTTCACGCTCAACGTCTCACCAGACCTATTTTTATTGCGCGTTCCATCCCGACCATTGCCTTACATTTCTATCGGAGCTTCTGGCGCCGCATGTTGACATCTGACGTCGCCCCGCCATCGGTCCTGCTTCTGTGCGCTCAACATCCGCATCAACATCAAAACTAGTTAGAATTTGGATCCGGCAATCTCGAGCCCCGAGACAGCTTGTCACGTGCAGGAGCCGTCTGCCGCCTGGTTACCACCTTGTTACCGCGCCGTCCAGCCTTGCGGCTTCCATGGATGACTGCAAGTCGAAAACCAAGTGCGTGCTTTTTCCCGCTTACCTCTTGCCTCTCATCGCCTCAACTCTTTGATCGTTACGCGTCATCTCCTTTCCAGCTAAAGCTTCCCGCTTCCTTCTTTCCCCCCTCCTACGCGCTTTATTTCGAGCTCGTCCCAAGGTATTTCTGTCATTGCATCGCATCTAGGTATTGTTTACGTTGCTTTCGAAGATCTATAAGAGCAGATTCGATTCCGGATCCCTTCTGATGCAGCATTGTTTTCCGCAGCGCGTAATTCTATCGCATATTTTAAGGGACACGCACGCGGAGCGGATCCTAGGGCACATTTTAGAACACGCGGATACTTTTATCCATCCTGACCAGTTCTAGGTCTAGGTCCTGCCCGTGACTCGTTACGAGCAGCAGCAGGAAATAATACCGTAGCGTAGGAGCAGGCAGGAAAAGTTGCGATCGCTAGAGCCTCGATCGTTTCCGTTGCACGGATGCGCCGTGAGCATGTGTGGTTGGAATGACCGCTGATGACGGGGAACAGCGATTGGTGTTCGCTGATCATTGGAAAGCACGCGCCACACCCGCGCACGCGCTTTCACGCACACCTCCACGCACGCACCCTTCGTAGATGCATGCGAATAGCAACCGCCTGTGCATCTGGTGCAACCAAACGCTGCTACTAGAATTTTTCCGCCTCATCTCGCGCTCGCGTCGCTATCTCTGCCCCTCGCATGTCATTGCCCCTTCGCATGGCATTGCCCCTCGCATGGCATTGCCCCTCGCATGGCATTGCCCCTCGCATGGCATTGCCCCTCGCATGTCATTGCCCCTTCGCATGGCATTGCCCCTCGCATGGCATTGCCCCTCGCATGGCATTGCCCCTCGCATGGCATTGCCCCTCGCATGGCATTGCCCCTCGCATGGCATTGCCCCTCGCATGGCACTACTGCGCAGCTACACCAGTCTGTCGCACGGTCCTCTTCCTCCTCTCCGCGTGCTTCGTTTTCGTGCCTTATCCCCGTGCGACGGCGCGCCTTATCCCATTGCATTGTGTCTGCGTCTCGTTATCAACATCCCGTTCTCGTTCCCCTCTCCCCTTCCCGCTCCACCCCCTCCCTTCCCATCCCTCGTCTCCACCCCCCCCCCAACCCCCCCCCCCCCCTTCCCGCGCGAACTTCCCGTTCCCTCCACCTCCCCACTCTCCTGCACCCGTTCCCTGACTCTTACTCAATGCGCAACGTGCGATGTGCCCCGCCAGGGCTGGCAAGGCGGCGCCGGCGGGGAATGGCGGCGCCAACGGCTCAGAATCGGGGATGGGCTCTGCTGCAGAGGCCCCCGCCGAGATGACGTGAGTGCGGTTGAGTTTGGTCCGATACGGTTGGGGGTGTCTCGGGACGCGTCAAGACGCTCTCTTGGGAACACCGTGGGTGCGACTGTTGGGATGGCGGGTGATCCGACGTGGCTGTAATGCCTTTGCTCGGGAGGGAGAGCGGGACGAGTGAGAAGAATGATCGTTGGTGTGAGTGAGTGGGATTGATCGAGTAAGGGATACCCGGCAGCAGCATCACGCCGCGCAGTCTTGATTTCCGTTTCACTGCTTCAATAGGGAGATCTTCAGAACATTCATTGAGGATGTTGTATGGAAATTTCATTATGCTCGAACAAATTTTGCCATTTCTTTTCCCCCATGCTGATCGCCCCAGCCTCCTCCCTCATCTTCTGCTCTCATCTCTCCCTCCCCTCATTCCCTCCTCTTATTCCGTCCCCCAACCCCGCCGTCGCTCGCGACCCCCCGCTTCTTCCCTCCCCCCCACTGCTTTCCCCCTTCCGCCCTTCCCCCGCAGGCGGCGGGACGTGTTGGACATAGTGCGCAAGCATTCCGACGCCCTTCCGCGCCCAGGCGCAGCACAACCAGGCGCTGGCTCCCCCCCCGCGCAGCAGGGGGCGCAGGGGGCGCAAGGGGCGCAGGGGCAGGCGCAGAGCGCGGGGGGGGGCGCGGAGGAGAACGGCGTGGATACAGCGACCGTGTTAATGGACGGTCGATATTGGCAGCAGATGCTGGATCTGTATTTCGTTAGAGATGACGGGAAGGGCCATTCTGCGGGGAAGGGGGGGAAAGGGGGAGACGCGAACGGGGGGGACGGAGAGGAGGGGAGCAGCAGCGGGGAAGGGGCGAAGGTGAAGAAAGCGGATGCGCTGTTTGATGACATGCTGTTCTTCGTGAGACAAGAGGTGCGTTGTTGGTCAGGAGGAGTGAGGGAGGGAGGGTGGGAGGCTGGGAAGGGGGGAGGGAGAGAGGGAGGGAGTGAGGGAAGGAGGGAGGGAGACAGTGAGAAGAGAGGGGAAGCGGGAGGGAAGAGAGAGGGAGGGGGAGGGAGGGGATAGAGAGGGAGGGAAGAGAGAGGGAGGGGGAGGGAGGGGATAGAGAGGGAGGGAAGAGAGAGGGAGGGGGAGGGAGGGGATAGAGAGGGAGGGGAGAGAGAGGCGGGGGCGAACGAGGCAGGTGCTAGAAAGGCAGGGGAAAGAGAGACAGGGGACTGTGTGCGAGAGGCAGACTATGCTGCTGCTGCTACTTCACAGCTTCCCATAAAACCTGGCTACCAGGTTACCACAGGATCTTAGTCGGGCTCTTTTCACCATGAAGCAGCAGTATTGACAAAGCCCGATCTCCTTTCAAACCTACTCTCCCCTCCCCTTCTTCCCCAACCCCCCCCAACGCCCCTCTCCCGTCCCTCATCCCTCCTCTGCCCCGCGTCTCCGTGCCTCCACCCGCCTCACATGCGCCTGCATCCTCTGCAAATGTGCGCGCTGGCACAGAAATCAACCTTTGGTCACATACTCAACTTCATCGGATCCCTCATGGTGCGTTGCGTTGCGTTGCCCACTCTCCTCCCGGCACTCTTGAGAATTCACTTTAGTGACTCCACACAAGCTCCCCTTATGCTGCAGCCAACAATCCGCGCCCGAAATAGCTCTATTTGATTAGCGTAGGCAGGAATGGGGGTTGGGCTGGGTTGGGCTGGGCTGGGTGGGGGAGTGGGGAGAAAAAGCGACACGGGGATGAATAAGCCTGCAAGGCGTCTGTCTGCTGTTGCTAGGCGTTTGGTGTTGCAAGCAAGGCTTCTGGTGCGACAGGGCTCTTCACTTTATCTCCTCATCTTGCCTTCACAACGTTCGTTTTCAGCGTCTCTGCCCCTCCCGTCCCTCCCTTCTCCCAATCCCCTCCCCTCCCCTCCCCTCCCCTCCCCTCCCCTGCCCTTTCTCTCCTCCCCTCTTCCCCCTCCAATAACACCCCCCCGTTCCTCCCTTCTTCTCCTCGTCCCCGCAATCCCCCCTCCCCGGCTATCCTCCCGCATCTCGCCCCCCTCTGTGCATTGGTCCGGTGCGGTGCGGTGTGGTGTGGTGTGTGCAGCAAGCGGAGGGGCCGCCGACTGAGGAGGCAGAGAAGGCAAAGCCCTTCTTTGTGCGCCGCTGGGGTCCCGATGTCAGTGCCTCAAGCCCTCCTCCACTGCCTACCCGCCTTGCGCCCTCCTCTGCTCCCTACCTGCCTGCCTCCCGCCCCCCTCTTCCCATCCTCGCCTGCCTCTCGCCTTCCTTTTGCCTGCCGTTTCCTCTCTGCTCCGCTTGCTATTCTGCAGACGCTTGGTCTTCTGCTCCCAATCTGCCCCCTCACTTACCTCTTACCTTCTGCCAATGGCCAATGCGTTGCACTCCATGGCCTCTAACCTCTATGGGTTTCCACTCGAAGCACACTGCATGGTTCTTCCCTCGCTCCTTGCCTCTTTCACTTACCTGCCTCTCTGCCTGCTCTCCCTCTCCCCACTCTTTCTGGCTCCTAAGCCTCAAAATACTGAAAAACTCCTCTCGTTTCTCCCTCTCATCCCTCCTATACCTCTCCCCCCCCTCCCTCCTCCTCTTCCTCTCCTCCCGCCTCCACCCCCATGGGACGCGTCTGCACTTGTCTACGTGCATGTCGCCACGTGTCTCTGTCTCTGTCTCTGTCTCTGTCTCTGCACATCTGTGCTGTGCGTGCACACACAGTTGGCAAAGGTGGTGGGCGAGAGTGCAGACGAGGTGGACTGGCGGCGCTCCTTCTATCTCAACCTCATCTGCCACACAGAGTTCACACTCACCGTCGCCATCTGCAGGTCAGTCACTTGCCACTCGCAGGTCTGTTGTTTAGCTGCCCCCAAAAACCTACTTCTTCAACCTCAACCTTATCGGCCTCACGGAGTCCACTTGCAGGGGACTTGCCACAGTCGAATCACTTGCCACTCGCAGGACTGTTTTTGAGCTGCCTCAGAAACAGACTCCGCCATATGTCTCAACCCAACGGGGTCCGACGGTGGTCCGACGGCCGTCGACCACCGTCGACCTGACCGACGGGCAGAAAAAAAATAAAACCCCATCGGATGGCATGCCATCCGAGGGAGGCATCAACCCTAAATCCATGCCTCCCTGTGTTTAGGGTTGATGCCTCCCTGACCGGATGCATGCCCGTCTGGGGTTTATTTTTTTTGCCTGCGGGCAGCGAGCTCATCCGGGCGGGGTCGCTTGTCGGCTGAGCTATACTGAGCCTTCTATCTCAACCGCATCTGCCACACGGAGTTCTAGTTTTGCGATGTCTCAAAGCCACACGTAGTGGATGCTCACCATCGCCTTCTCTGCAGGGCAGCGGCTCTCCACTCGCAGGTCACTCACTTGCCCACGCCCAGGTCTGTCTGTTCTAGAGCCGCCTTGAAAACAGATGCCTTCCACCTCAACCGAAGCGTGTAGCAGGGGCTTTAATGCATGCATGCAGCAGCTCTATCTGCCTCACCAGCACCATCGCCTTACTGCACGCGGTTCTCAAGTTTCCAGCCTTCTCTGCAACTGCCTCTCTTTCCAATCCCACTCGTGGTCTGCCTCCCACTGCTCCTGCTCCTGCTGCTTCTGCTCTCGCTGCTCCTGCTCCCACTTGTCCCTGCTTCTTCTCCTGCACCCACTGCTCGCTGCTTCTTCTCCTGCTCCCATCGCTCCCTGCTTCGGCTCCTGCTCCCTCTGCTCCCACTGCGCTCTGCATCTGCTGCTCCTCCCCCAAGTCGACAGGACCTGGAGGCGCATCGCATGTCAAGCAAGGCCCCTGTGCACCCCATGCAAAATCCGCGTGAACTGAGATGATATCTGCGGCGCCTTAAATATTCCTGCTCCTTCTGCTCCCACTGCGCCCTGCTATTTCTGCTGCTACTCCCTTCAGTCGGCAGGACCTGGAGGCTCATCGCAGGTCAAGCAAGGCCCCTGTGCACCCCATATCGAAGGTGGGCTGGGATATACGCACAGCATTCCATGGCATGGCATGACATGGCATGGGTGGGTCGGCTTGGCATGGCATGGCATGGGTCGGCTTGGCATGTGGTGCATGGTGCATGTGAAGGGTCGCACGGTATCCTTTTGCTCTGGACATGGTTGGGTTTGGGCATGCCTCGTACCATATCTTGTCCTTTCATGCCTGTCTCCTTGCCGTGACACGGAGTCTCTGGTTTCATGCCCCCATACCCCATGCCCCATGCTCCCATGCTTCCATGCCCCCACGCCCCCATGCCATCATACCCTGTTGCCCCATTCTCCACGCCCCGCGCGCCACACCCCACGCCCTCCCCTCTCACACTCCACGTGCAGGTGACAAAGAGGGTCTTTGCATCGCCCAGCAAGGCGCGTATAGACGTGGACACGTCCAAGGCACAGGAGACGTTGCCCTCCTTCCCCGAGATCTGCTTTGCTGTTGACGATTATGACAACACCTTTGAGGCCGTGGTGAGTGGCTGGCTGACCTCCGGTGTTGCGCGGTGACGTGTGGTGCCGTGCGGTGCTTTAATGGTGTTGTGACTGTGAGAGGGAGAGATGCTGCCCTCCTTCCCCGACATCGGCTTTGCTGTTGATGACTACGACAACACCTTTGAAGCCGTGGTGAGTGGCTGGCTGACCTCCGGTATTGCGCGGTGTCATGTGGTGGCGTCTGGTGCGGTGCGGTGCCGTGCGGTGCTTTGTTGAGACTGCGAGAATGAGAGACACTGCCCTCCTTTCCCCGTTTACCATGCTCACCCCGTTCCCATCCCCCGCCCCCTCTCCTCCTCCCGCACCACCGCCAGGTCTTGGAGGACCCTGCTCATTGCTTCTGCGTCATGCTGAGCGCACACGGAGGGGCGGCGTTCGTTCCCCCCAATGCTCAACCCTTTTCGCTCCCGTGTGTCGCCCTCCCCCCCCCACCCCCGCACTGTCAGGTCTTGGAGGACCCCGACCACTGCTTCTGCATGATGCTGAATGCACACGGAGGGGCGGCAGTCCCCAATCTGCACACCTCTTCCCCCGCCCTTTCCCATCCCCTTGCTGCCAGGTCCTGGAGGACCCCGACCACTGCTTCTGTGTCATGCTGACCACACATGGCGGAACGGCCTTTCCCAATGCTCACCCCTTTCCCCTCCCCCTCCTCTCCTCCCCCCCCAACCGCCAGGTCTTGGAGGACCCCGACCACTGCTTCTGTGTCATGCTGAACGCGCACGGAGGGGCGGCGTTCCCCCCGGACGATGTTGTGGAGAAGGTCAACCCGGACGGGTCCCGGCGCCTGTTCCGGCGCGGCACCAGCAGCGAGGCCAAGGCGCTTGGGGAGGCCACGGATGGGCAGCCCAAGGTGGTTGTGTGGTTGTGTGGGGGGTGTGCAGGGGTGTGTGGGGTGGTTGCGCAGGGTTGTCCATCCAGGAGTGCGGCGGAGTGTGTGGGGTTGTGAAGGGGTTTGTGGGGTGTGTGTGTGGGGGGGGGGGTGTGTTTGTGGAGTGACATGCTTCTTAAGGCGCCACAAAGATGGTCAACCGGACTGCTCCCGGCGGCTGTTCTGGCACGGAACCAGCAGCGAGTCATGAGACGATTTTTGAGGCGCCTAAAATATTGTCTCATGACTCGCGGCTGTTCCGGCGCGGCACCAGCAGCGAGGCCAAGGCGCTTGGGGAGGCCACGGATGGGCAGCCCAAGGTGAGTGGGTGGTTGTGGGTGTGTCTGTGCGGTTGTGTGGGTGTGGGAGAGAGATTGTGGAGTGGTCTCAAATGTCACTGATGTGTTAAGGAGGGATAGAAGGCGGGATGGAGGGAGTGAAGGGGGGAGGGAGGGAGTAAAGGGGGGAAGGGAGGGAGTGAAGGGGTAAGGGAAGGAGTGAAGGGGAGAGGGAAGCGGGCCAGTGGGGGGAAAAGGAGAGAAAAGGGGGAAAAAGGGGGGAAGGGTGAGAGGGAGAGGGAGGGGAGGGGAAGGGCACGGACGGGACTTGCTTCAACCGGTCCTCTTAATGCAACCAACCCACCTCTCTAACTCCGCCCATGTAGCCGCTGTAGCCTACTAATTCCAAGGACGGAGGGAAAGAATGGGAGGGAGGGACAAGACAAGCACAAATGAGACTGGCTCCTTGCATCCATCCATCCAACTGGTCCTCTTCTTAATGCACCCGACTCACCAACCAACCTCATCCGTGTAACCGACTCTCCGAACGCGATGCAGCCAACGCGTTTCCTTCACCCTTGCCCTTCCCTCTCTCTCATTATAAACCCCTTCTCCTCATGCGGTTCTCCCCTCATACTCTTCTCCCCTTATGTCCCCCCTGCTCATGCGCCTCCCCTCATGCGCCTCCCCTCATGCGCCTCCCCTCATGCGCCTCCCCTCATGCGCCTCCCCTCATGCGCCTCTCCTCATGCGCCTCCCCTCATGCGCCTCCCCTCATGCGCCTCCCCTCATGCGCCTCCCCTCATGCGCCTCTCCTCATGCGCCTCCCTCCCAGATCACGCTCTTCTCGGGCTTTGTCAGCTACCCGCTCGTCCGCTCCGCCTTCCAGGGTGCGTCCTGTCTCCTCCTCCTCCCACCTCCTCCTCTCCTTTCTCTCTCCCATCCACCACACGCGTGTCTCTTCACCTGCACCGTGCTCCGCTGTCAGATTCTGTGCCTGTAAAGCAAAGCGCCCGTCCTTCCTCCCTCTTCTTCCTCCTAACCACCGCGAGCATCTCTCTACAACTGCACCGCACTCTGCTGTCTGCTTCCCCATCTGCACCTCTCCTCCCCTTGCGTTGCTTGCTACCACAGGGGGGAACACGGGGTTCAGCATGTGGGGGCAGGTGCAGCCGCCCAAGCCAGAGAAGCTGGTGATGAGAGGGCCAGGGGGGAGAGGGGAGGCGGACGTTGCTGTCTCTCTCGTGCTGCCTGCCCCCGAGGGTGAGTGAGCTTCTTTCTAAGAGAGCTTCTGAGTGAGCTTCTGAGTGAGCTTCTGAGTGAGCGTCTGAGCGAGCTTCTTTCATTGGAGCCGGTCGATTTTGAGAGCTTTTTCTCAGAGAAGTCTCCTGCTCTGTTTTGCACGATGCGCTTGCAGCCCATTTTTTAAGAGGCGAAACATTCCTCCCACTTGTTTCACTCAGAGCTCGTGTGTAAGTGCTGGCCTGGCTTGGTATAAGTACCACGACCATCAGTGCACCCAGAGGATTCCGAGAGGGAGCGATGGTGAGCGATGGTGAGCGGTGGTGAGCGGTGGTGAGCATTCATTCTAGTCGCCACACACCAGGGCCAGGGCATAAGGCCATGCGTTACTCTATTTAAGAATGAGTAGGTACGATGTAAACCTTCTTTATACTCCCCCCCCGTACCACCATAGCAGTGCTCCAGACGAGACCGAGAAGAAGCGCAAGCTTAGAGAGAAGAAGAAAGACGGGAACAACCTCCACAGACCCATTGCCTAAAGAATTGCCTCACTTCAACCTTGTGTGTGTACTCTGTCTCGCCCTTCACCCCCCCCCACCGCAGTGCACCCAGAGGAGACCGAGAAGAAGCGAAAGCCGAGGGAGAAGAAGAAGAAGGATGGGGACAACCGCCACCGACCCTCTCTCTCTGAGCTTCAAGGCAAGCTATGGTCGGTGCAGTCAGAGTTGATGGCTCTTGTGGAGGCTCAGCAGCAGCAGCAGGAAGAGGTGGAGAAGGACAAGGCGAAGGGGAAGGGGAAGGAGGCGGCGGAAGAGGCGGAGGATAGGAAGAGAAAGAAGGAGGAGAATCAGCAGCGGTTGCGAGAGCTTCAGGTGGAGTTGAAATCGGTGCAGGAGCAGCTGCAGAAGTTGGGAGGTGGCGGGGAGAACGCAGGCAGTCCGAAGCACGGGGGGAAGGACAAGGACAAGGAGAGGGACTCGTCGGGAGGAGGAAGCGGGAGCGGTAGCGGTGGCGGTGCTGGGGGGCGGATCTCGGGGTTTTTCAAGAAGGTGACGCAGACACCTCCTAAGCGTACAATGGTTCATGATGATTTGGAGGATGCTGGTTCCCCTGGAGGAATAACGGCTGCAGGAGGAGGAGCGGCAGGAGCGGCAGGAGCAGGAGCTGGAAGTGCTCTTGCTGGCACCAGCAGTGGTGGCAGCGGCAGCGGCGGTGGTGGTGTTGCTGGTGGTTCGGCCGGTGCTTCTGGTGCTGGTGGTGGGTCGTCGGGAGATGGGGGAGGGAAGGGCAAGGCAGCAGCAGCGGGGCCGGCAGTGCAGCCGCTGCGGTGCTGTCTCATCTCACTCACTCTCCCATGGGACCTCCTTGCCTTTGACCTTCTCTTCAAGGTGAAATGCTGATGGTGGCGGTGGCGGTGATGGTGATGGTGATGGTGATGGTGATGGTGATGGTGATGGTGCTGGTGGTGCTGGTGCTGGTGCTGGTGCTGGTGATGATGATGTGTGGTGCCTTTGTTGGTGATGCTGATGATGCTGACGGTGAGTGCCATACCAAGTCAAAGACGTGCGGTGCAACGCAAAGCAGACTTGTATGCCCCTTTCCTTCCCCACCCAGCACTCTCGTCCTTCACACACCCTCTTCTCTTGAACTTTGATGTAGTCCCTAACATTCTTCAAAAGTAATTCATCGCCCTCTCTCTCTTCTTCAAGCCCTCTCTCGTCTCTTCTCTCACCATGTCCCCTCCCCTCCATCCAGCACCACTGCTTTCTTGTTGCTCTGCTGCTTTCTTGCTGCTCCTCTGCACTAGGCGCCCATCAATACAGCGATCTCCCCCTTTCTAGAATCACCACATAAGCCTCCTCTAGTTTCATGTCTCTAAACCCCTGAACCCCCCACCCTTTTTCCTCCCTCCGCCCGTCTCCCCCTCGTCTGATGCATGTGAGCAGGAGATGCCGATCAAGATTGACGTTGGTGGAGGGGTCTTCCTTCCCCCCCATCACTGTCCCTTTCCTTTGTTACCTTTTCCTTCATCTCCCCCAGCCCACCTTCCCCCCTCCCCTCTCCCCCCTCCCCCACTCGTCCGGTACATGTGAGCAGGAGATGCCGATCAAGATTGACATTGGTGGACGGGTCTTCCCCCCCACTCGACCCAGACCTGTTGTCTCCGCTTAGATGCCCTTGCTTGCTTGCACCTTGCTTGCGCCCATGCACACCCTCTTCTGAGACGCCTCAACAGTCGCTTGCTTGCACCCATGCACACCCTCTTCCTGTCGCTATTCCTGCCTCTACCTCTCCCGCCACCTCTCCCTCTCCCTCTCTCTCTGCCTCTCCCTCTCCCTCTCCCTCTCCCTCTCCCTCTACCTCTCCCTCTCCCTCTCTCTCTCCTCTCTCTCCTCCCTCTCTCCCTCTCCCTCTCCCACTCCTCCCCCGTCTCTTTCTCACACCCACACACTCCCTACCTGCACCTATCCTCCCTCCTTACCCACACGGCACACAAGCATGCAGATTCTCCATCTCTTTCTCTCAGCAGCGCATGCCCGCCCCGCTCCCATTTCTCCGTGCGTGGTCCAACTTCCCCCTGAAACCGTCTCAGCAATCGGCTCTGCAGAGCAATAGCTGCATTGCACACGACTCACGATTGCGGTGCAAAAAATTCCCTAGCGTCCTGCCTGCCTTGTTCCATATTCATCCGCCCTCCTTCCTTACCACTGCTCGCCCTGCTGCTATACAGCCCCTCATGCGTAACAAACTGTACCGGTACATCTACACTACACTGATTGGAGTGTGATGTGATGAGATTGTTCCACCCATCCATCCCATGCCCGTAGTTTGATGCACCCTTGAGTGCAACATGGTTCCTTTACTTTCTGTGGTATGGTGAGGTGGTACCACCATGGGTGGAGGGGTGGTAGATGGGGGTAGAGGGGAGGGGGGGTGGCACAGTCTCTGCCAATGTTCGCTTTACAGAACAGAAGAATAAAGTGTGTATTTTCAGTGTTGTGTTGCTTGAAAACTTACAAACTTATTCGTAGCACCTACTCATGTACCACTGTTCCATTCCTAAGCTGGTGGAATTCATTGAAGGGTATCGGTACTAGTAGTACACTCGGTATGTCAAATGCGGGAAGCCCATATACTTGAGCATCTTGCCATCTACCATATGCAAATGCTTTAGGGTGCATTTGTTCATGTCTTGGCTGAAAGTATAATCACTAGATACACTGTATTAATATACATGCGGAGAGCAGTTGTTTTGCCATCACAACAAGAACGGTAGCTACTGTACAGTACACAAAACAACAGTGCACCTAGCACGAGAATGACTACAACCACCGTCACTGCATCTCACCTTCCCTGCACGGCCCGTTCCAGCTCAAGAATCCGTTCAGCAGCTGGACTGGAACTTGGGTGGAAGGTGGAAGGCCAGGAAGCGATGCAGCAGCCTCTCTGCTACACGCATACCCTCGTGCATCACCTGCTCTTGCTCATGCTGATGCAGCTGCTGCTCTTCCTCTTGCTGCTGCTGCTGCAGCTGGCGGGGAGATGAGTGGAGGGCCCGGGCGAGGAGAGCAACGCGAGAAGGCTTCATGTGACACACCACCACAATGGCACCTTCGACCACCCTCCACGCACCTCCAGCAGGAAAGCAGCTGCTGCTGCTGCTGCTGCTGTTAGTGGTGGTGGCTGATCCCTCTGGCTGCTCTTGCTGCTTCCGCTCCTCCTGCCTCTCGCTCAGCACATCAACCGAGCACTGAAGCTGGTCCAGGGCCTTGGCCGCATCCAACCACTCACAAAACCCCCGCATGTCGCCAAACTCCTGCCTCCACTCCTCCACTCCACCACGGCCACCACTCCCTTCCTGATTAGCAGCACCAAGCCCTCCCCTCCGCCCATCCACACGAGAAGAAGAAGCAGCCATGCTTCTACCAGCATACTGGTGCCGTGGAGGCAGGGCGGAGGCTAGGGAGGCTGCAGTGTCGGCCCCGTACAGGCGAAAATAGTCTTCTAGGTTCGCTGCTACACATGCGGGTCCCCCGAATATGTCCGCTACCCTGAAGGGATGAGAGGCGGAGGGGGTAGGGGAGAAGGGAACGGGGGCAGAGAAAAGGGGAGAGGGGGGAGGCGGGGAAAAGGGGGAGAGAGGGGGTAAGAGGGGGGCGCAGTGCAGGCGGAGTAGATACAGGGAGCAAGGGGAAGAGGAGTGGAGTGGATATGCCCGGGGCGTAAGCGGATGGTGGGGGTCCAGGGGGATGCGCGGGGGAGGAGGGGAGGTAGGGGCGCAGCAAGGAGGGCGGTGGGGAAGCAGGGAGAGGGATGGAGAAAGGACACGGGTGGAGCAGGGAGTGCGGCAGAGAGCAGGCAGACAGAGAGCAGGCAGTGGAGAGGCGTGATGGACAAGTGGGGACGGACCTGGTAGCTCGGCGCGCCACACAGGGCATGTGCCAGTGGGGGAAGCGGCACACATGCGCGATCCACGCGCAGAAGCGCGGAGACCCCACGTGCTGCCACTCCCCGCCGTCTAGCACGTACGCGGCAGCCGCGTCGTCCAGCCACTGCAGCGGCGGCTCCCCCCGCCGCCCCTCGCGCAGCTGGCGCAGGTACCGCCCGCGCACGCCTAGCTTGCGGATCTGCTCCCTCTCTTCCGCCTCCGCCCTCGCCTTCTGCGGCAGCTCCCGCTGCTGCTCCCGCTGCGGCTGCTGCGGCGGCTGCTGCGGCTGCGGTGCGCGCAGCTCCGCGCGTTGCGCCTCAGGGGCGCTGATGGTCGCGGAGAGGCGCTCGAGGCAACTCACAATGCGCGCATATTGACCCGGAAAGTCCGCATCGCCCACTATCGCCTGCCATGGCTTTAAATAGTACTGCCATCCGTTCCACTCAAACCACACCCGCGAGCCGCCGTCTCTTTCCCCCTCGCCTGGTACCGCCTCCCCCTCCCCCTCCTCCTCCCGCTCCGCCCCTTCTTCCCCCCGTTGCAACTCCCCCCCTCCCCAGATACCACACCCTCTCCCGCTTTCGTCCCCGAAACCGAGTCCGCGACCCTCCGCCTTTCCGCCCGAGGTCTCCGCCACACACCATGCGCGCACCTCTGCGCGGAGCTCTTCCTGCGCGCGCACGATGGCGCGCACCGTCCGCGCGTCCACGCGCACGCTTCCCCCTCTGCCGATTCCTTCCGCGCCCCCGATTGCTTCCGCCTTCAGCAGCCGTTGGCGGCGCCAGAGCGCCACGCGCAGAGAGAGATGCTTCGCCAAGGCGGAGAAAAGCGCGCCGAGGGGCGCAGGGGGAGGCGCAAGGAGGGAACCCGCGCGGGAAAACCAGCGTGTTTTTCCCGGCGGAAAAGATTGGGCGGAGGTTGAGGGGTAAGGGGAAGAGGGAGTTTGCGGGGAGACAGGGGAGAGGGAGGAGGGGGAGGAGGACGACGGGGAGGGGGACGAAGAGGGGGAAGAGGGGGAGGAAGCCTGCGCGGGGGAGAGTGCAGGGGCACTGAAAGGAATGCGAGAGAGGGAGAAGGGAGGGCGCGGCGTTGACGGCGTGCAAGCAGGGTCGGAGAGTTCAAGAGCGGGGAGGCTGGGGGAAAACTGGCGGAGACTGGCGGAACTCGCAAGGGGTGAGACGGGCGGGGTGACGCGCGAGGGCGCGGCGGGGCGCGCGGACGCGTAGAGCGTAGACCGAAGGGGAGCGGGGCCGGCGGGAGATGGGGAGAGAGGGACGGCAGGGGGAGGGATGGAAAGCGGGGGAACGGGGAAGGCGAGCGGGGGATGGAACCACTTGGCGGAGGAGTGTTGCGTGCAGTGGAGCGCGGCGGGGATGCGCCCATGGCCGTCGTCTGGCGGCGACAGAATATCCACCAGCAAGTCGCCATCCAATAGCGACGCGTCGTCGGCATCGCCGCCAGCGCCGCCCGCGTCGCCTCTCTCGTCGACATCCTCTCCCGCACTCTGCGCCTCCGCGCGATTCGATTTCCGTTCTTTATCTTCCTCCGCCGACGCCACTGCCGGTACTGCCGGTAAGAGTCCTTCCCAACAGCTCCCCGTCGCTGCTGCCGTTTCTCCTCCGCCCACCGCTTCCGCCAATGCGCTCCTCACCGCACTTATGCTCGCACCACTCCCCTCAGGATCCCCTTCAGAGCACGCCCCTTGCGGCCTTACCGCCGGGCTTCCTCTTTCCTCCGCTTCGCACCTTCCCAACACCCCATAAACATCAACCGCATCACCTTCCGCGTTTCCCGCATCTGCCCTCAGCGCCCGCGAGCCCGCCGCCGCTTCCGCGGGTCGCGTGGAGGGGGCGGGGCTGCGGGGTGCTTCTAACGAGGGGATGGGCGTTGGCGGTCGGAAGAACGGCTGGTGCGGGATTGGGCGGCAGACTGAAGATTGCGAGTCCTGCTGCTGGCATAAAGGGAAACCCGCCTCGGCTCTTAATTGCTGCTCCTGCTCCTGCTGCTGTTGCTGGTGGTTTTTGGCGTCGACTTGCGGCGGCTCTAGTGATGCGCTCCTGCCGCCGCTTTCGCCACTGCTTGGGGATGCCGCCGCGCCAAAGAGCGACCACGAGCGATTGAACCGAGAGCCTCGGCCGTGCCGCCCGCTAATGCCGCTGCTATGGTGGCCGGTCTCTATCGGCCCCGAGGAAACCGTCGCATGGTCCGTCGCATGGGCGTCGCCGGGCGACGACGAAGGCGCAGAGGACAAGTCGTCGTCCGCGTCGTCGTCGCGGCAGCAGCAGGGGCAGCGACAGGACTTGAGACCATCGCGGACGTATTCACGATGAGATATGGCGGAGCGAGCAGAGGTGATGCCCAGAGGGTTCGGGGGAAGGCCGGGGGAAGTCCACGCGGCGACGCTCCGAATAGGCTCCCTCGCTGACCGGAACGCGGTCGAGTTGAAGCTGACGTCACTGCTGCTGTAGCTGGTGGTGCTGCTGGTGGTGGTGTTGCTAGATGGAAGAGCTCCCGACTTGCCATCGCTTGTCGTGCAGTCAGAAAACGAGGCGAGTCGGCTGGAAACATCGGGCTCGACAGAGGCATGTTCTACAGCATGAGTTGTGGCTTTGATAGAAGCTGTGGCAGCTGCCATGACTCGCTACAAACGCCTGGTGGAACGGCTTGTCCTAAGGAGCTGCCTTTTTAGCTTGGCAGTGTGTGATGGGGCTGCTTGTGTACGGGTTTAGGTGCTTATTTCAACCCTCGAGCAGCTGGAGTGGGTGAGCCTTCAGCTATTGTAGAAAGGAGCAGAATGTAACAGAGGGGAAGAGAGTACCAGATACAGACAGACAGGTCCGTGGGTGGGGGAAGCGCGGGTCGTTGCGATTGGCAGAGACAAAACATGTGCGGGTTGGGGATTTTCGGGTTTGAACTGGGTATGAAACGGACAAACGGCGGAAGCATCGCTGCAAAATGGTGCATGGACTGTTGCCTTCTCGAAGCACTGGGGAATAAACGTATGTAATCCTGAGGTCTAGACTGTAAAATCAGTGGGTTGTGTTGATATACAAGTATTAGAGAATAACATGACGGTGGGCAGGATTATTTAGAAAGCTAACAGCTACACGTGATAATTCACGGACGTGTACTGCGCACGGGAAGGCGACCACAACAGTTACCACGTGAAACTTCAAATCTAAAACATCGCAGCGGTAACGACGCGTGATGCCAACCCATGTGCAATTTAACAGTGCACACAGTAGTTTTTCTGTTAGGACGTGGGCCCAATCGACTTTGATCGGCTCGGATCTGATCGGGTTGGATTGGATCGAATTGCTTGTGATCGTTTTTCTCGCGCCGCCCGATCAGAATTGATTTTCCTCGAATATTCTGCGCTCTTGCATAACAACCGGTGGTCCATTACCTGGTAGTTGCACCCCAACTTTTGCGCGATGGGCGAATCCAGGTATCGTGGTAATGTCGCAATATCGCACTGAGCAAAGAGTCCGCTCCAGAACTGTTCTCGCTGGTCTGTATGTATAAGCGAGGATTTTCGAGACCTCATGGCGAGGCGTATTACATTTCGCTCACATCGCCTAGAGCCCCGATCACATGCAATCAAGTGATCGGGGCTGATTGTGTCTGATCGGGTCTGATCGGGCTGTTCGAGGCAGTTGATCGAGTTGGCGCGATCAGCTGATTGTCCCCGATTGCCTGAAATTGGCTTCCCGCCTTCCTAGAAGTTATTGATCGCTGCTGATCAAAGTCGATTGGGCCCACGTCCTTAGAGAAATATCCGCCAGCTGGCCCTCTCAAGTACCTGACCCTTACCGACAAAGTAAGTTGAGGACAGCTGTCGTACCTTTGGGATGACTAACTGTGTAGCATTCCGTAAGTGTGGTCACTTCGGATCGCAAATGCGATTCGATGTCATGTGTCACTCCATTCATACGGCTCAGGATGACAGGGCGTTTTTTTCTGTTTGGCATGCTACCCAGAGTCATCGCACTCCAAATGCCGCATCTACAAACATTACTACCCTTGACACAATGACATCGGATCAAATTCTACTGTGTCCGGGCTCGATTCAGCAAGCACCCTGCTGAAAATGTCGAATTCCCGCTCAATTCAATAACTAATAGACACCCTCAGGTTTCTTGCAGTGGGAGGATGAACCTTGTTCACGACTCGGATGATCGGATCCGTCAGCGCTACCCAAAACGACATGAGGGCAGTCTCGACTCTCGAGGGAGAGCCGTTCCGCTGCCAGGATTTTTTTTTTTTTTTTGAAATTGACATATACATTTATGAGGACAATGCATACATCAAAAGCAGTCGTAACTGAGCGTGAGGGCACTGCACCATGCACTGCCCAGTAATGCATCTAGGGCGGCAGGAACGCCCGCTTTGGCTTGTTCCAGATAGCAGCGAAGTTTGTCGACCACTTCCATTTTTTGTCACCTGTCTCCCTTATCCTCGCCAGCATTTTTTGCTCCGCTTCGAAAACACTCCTGACCCGTTTTCCCTTCCCTGATGTCCCTGGCCGCAAGCTTTTGGCACCCATTGCTCTCGTGTACACTCTCGCGTGTAGCCTAAAAGCCGACCCAATCCTCCTGAGAACCCTCCGGGCTCTGAATTTCTGCCCTCGGAAAGTTGCTTCACATCTCTCCACCCACAGCTGATGAAAAGTAATCGATGTGAGGGTAGCCTCCGGGAAATCCGACGCCGTTCCGGTTTCTTGGAACAAGAGGTCCCCCAGCGAGGCAGTTGTCCTCCCTGGATTGAGCATGCGCAGAGCACGACGGAGCCCTGAGACAACTGGCTGAATTCTCGGGCAGGAGAAAAGACAGTGTTCGTGCGTTTCCTCCACTCCGCAGTATGGGCATTTTGGCTTGCAGCTGAGAAAATCAACTCGCTCCCCGACCTGAAGGTTCAGGTTATGCACCCGTGTGAGGACATCTCTCGGTCGGCTCGGGATGGCCAGCGAGTTACGTGTGCGAATGATTCGCTGCCAGTCAATCTTGCCGCACCATCGACCAGACCACTTTGCCTGCTTCGTTAGGACTGCATCGGGTTTGGTCCACACCTCCCTCATCCGCTTCAGAGAAGCTGCTCGCTCTCCGTCAAAAATTGCTGACCGGAAAATCGCTGCCAGGATTTTGACCAATCGGGCTAGCGGAAATGGGATTGGTCAGCCCCGACGACAAATTCATTTGCACCCTCAACTCTATGTTCAGCAAGGGGGGGTCCACGATGAACCTCCCTACTCTGTTACAACCACGCCTACCACAGTCCAGCAGTGCTCACGAAATATACCTACATTAGTTTTATCATCAGTGTTCTGGTCTACACAGCCTTAATTGCGTACTCTATGTGCTGGAATAGAAACACATGGCATGGGTATTTTCCAGATAAACATATAATGCCACTAGTACAATGAACGCGCACATCAAACCCACACAACTCAGCTTACAGCTCAAACCCTTCGCAAGCCATTTGGTCGATGTACAAACGGCGTGCAGCACACTTGTTCCTGGTCTGTCCGAACCCATTCGAAAGCATCACATCAATGTCATCCCAAACCCATTGGAACAGCTGAGCACACCCTGTCGCGGATGTGCTTTCGGAGAATGTTATACTGGCATGTCTCGGATACATGTCACTCAGGCACAACCTACCTCCCTCACACATCCCCATATCAACTCTCATCCTGCATTCCTTCAGCCTCTTCCTCCGCTGCTTCCCTTCCTCTGCGAAAATTCTTCCTGCCCGACTTTCCTCCGCCCGTCCTGAAACATCCCTTAGCTGGTCGTGCCCCATGCCCCTCTTTATCCCCCGAGGCTGCAAGACTAGCAGACACATCCTGGAAAGCATCAGCAGCACCAGGGGTGTCCGTACTACCCGCAGTAGCAGAAACAGCGATGGATAGGTTTCCAGAAGCAGCAGCAGCAGCAGCAGCAGCAGCAGGAGGAGGAGGAGGAGCAGCAGGAGCGGCCACAGCAGCAGCAGGAGAAACATCCGCATCAAGCATGGAAGAGGCATCAGCATCGTCCAGCATGCCAGATGCTGCTATGCCAACAGGGCCTGCTCCCCTAACCCCACCAGCACCAGTACTATCGCCACTGCCAGCAGCAGCAGGAGCAGCAAGAGCAACAGCAGCAGAAGCAGCAGCAACAGGAGCAGCGGCAGCAGCAGCAGCGCCATCCACTTGCATGTCGTCGTTCTTGTCGTGCCCTTTCTTCCTGCCTGCACCGGCCTGTCTCTCCGTGCGCCTCACAAACACAACTCGCTTCGGCAACCCACCTTCTTCCACCGCTCCCAATCCCACTCCTGCCCCTGCTCCAACTCCTGCTCCTGTTCCTTCTCCTGCTCCTGCTGCTGCCTTTCCACCCGCGTCACTCTCCCCACTCACATATGCCCCGCTCCCCGCATCAGAGTCCCCCAGCCTGCCTGTTCGCACGTGCCTCACAGCCATAGCCTGCTGCAGCGCTGCTCTATACTCCCCCATCTCCCCCATCTCCCCATTCTCCCCAATCCCCCCATCCCCACTAATGTCCCCTTCTCCCCCAGCACTGGCCCCTCCCCCGCGCTCACCTGCGGGGCCCCCTTCTCCCCACCCCCCAGCCCACCAGTCCACCTCATAAGCCGTGTATTTGTGTGGATTGCGCACGTGATCTGGCACACGGCTATCACTCCCCTTTCTTCCTCTCCCCCCTCCTCCACTCCCCCTCCCTCCCCAACCACTGCTCCCCTCACTCATCCCCTGCTCTGCTTCTCCACCCGCACTGCTGCTCCCTGCCTCACACATACCATCAGTCATCGCTTCCAACCCCTCTCCACCACTCCCACGCAGCGTCTTACCCGCCTCCCTCCGTGCATCGCCACCGCCAGTCCCGCCTAGCCCCTTGTCTGTTTCCGCCTGCTGCTTCCCTCTTGCACCCTCGTCCACTAAAGCACCTTCCTGCACGCCCACTGCGCCCTTGCTACTTTCATCAACTCCCCCCACGGCATCTGTAGCATTTGACGCAACTGAAGGAGCGGTGGCATTTGAAGCAACTGCAGCATCTGTAAAATTTGAACCATCAATCCTTCCACTCCCTCCTGTTCCTGTACCATCCCCACCGGCAGCAGCTATCCCCTTGCCTTGCGTACCACTGACATTAGCCCGGCTCATCTGCCCACATATCAACCCCATTAGCCTCTGCCCTACTCCCATCTTCTGCCGTCTCTTCCCCCCCGCCCACGCCCCCCCACCTCCCCATCCCCCTCCTCCTCCCCACGCACCTCCATCGTCCTTCACTCCCTTCCCTCCATGCCCGGGACCCATGCCACCACTCACTCCCCCCCGCCCCTGCCCCTGCCATCCCATGCGAAATAAGCCCCCCATAGGCTTTATTACCCCCTCCTCTTCTTCCTCCCCGCCCAGCACTCCTTGGGCGAACCTCACCCTGCGCTGCCTCTGCCTCCGCCCCTCCCCCGGCCCATCCAAGCCACTTTCCCTCGTGCTACCGTCGCCCTTCAATTCTCCTACACCTGCTGCTCCTCCTCCTGCTGCTGCTGCCGCTATAGCTGCTGTGGTTCCAACGTCCCCTCCTTGCCTTGCCCTATCCTCTTTACTATCTGTGTCCGCCCTTGACCGCTTCCCCAGCTTCAATATTCCCTTCAATGCTGTGCCGCTCCTGCTGGTACTGAGGGGAGATTTGGACTCAGACGCACACTCCGCAGCTGTAACAGCAGCAGCAGCAGCAGCAGCAGCAGCAGCAGCAGCAGCAGCAGCAGCAGCAGCAGCAGCAGCAGCAGCAGCAGCAGCAGCAGCAGCAGCAGCAGCAGCAGCAGCAGCAGCAGCAGCAGCAGCAGCAGCAGCAGCAGCAGCAGCAGCAGCAGCAGCAGCGGCAGCAGCACTGCCAGTGACAGCCGTAGCAGCAACACCACAAGTCGAAGCAGCAGCAGCAGCAGCAGCAGCAACAAGCGCAGTAGCATTCGCACCACCGGCAGCAGAAGCAGCAGCAGCAAGAGAACTCCCCTTCTCCTTCCCTTCCTCACGCTTCTCCCTTACTTCCACTTCCACGCCCTCTCCTTTCTCTCCTGCCTCCACTCCCATCCCTAGCTCCTCTTGCTCGCTCCCATCCACCCCAATCATCTCTACAGGAACCACGCCCACGCCATGCCCCGGCATGTCTGCATCACCCCACTCCTTCCTGGCATATTGGCCTTCTCTTTTACCTTGCTTTCCTGCACCAACTCCCACCCCTTCCCCTTCCCTTTCCCCTTCCCTTTCCCCTTCCCCTTCCCCTTCTCCTTCTCCTGTCACAGTAACCTCTACAGCCCCGGCTAGACTCAGCTCTCCTTCAGGCCTCCTCCCCTCGCTCTTCTCCCCTTCGTCCGATCGTCCCGCCTGCTCTATACCACCTGCTTCCTTTCCACCAGTATCCGCGATTGCAGTATCGGCACTAGCAATCACCATCTTAGAAGCTAGGCCACTTTCCCCCTCAGAAGCAGGACCAGTGGCAGCAGCAGAAACAGAAGCAGGAGCAGCAGGAACAGGGGCAGCAGGAGCAGCAGCAGTGGCAACACCTGCACCCACCTCCTCCTCGCGCATATCAACATCCCTCTCAACCACTCCTCCACGTGCCCCCTCCTCCCCACCACTCTTCTCCCCATCGTCATCCATCTCCCCAATATCTTCCAAATCCTTCTCCCAGCATCCCATCCCGTCCTTCTCCTCCTTCCCCATACCCTCCCCTCCACCACCATTTCCCCCCCTCTCCTCTCTCCTCCCTTCACCACAACTCTCCCCTTCCCCTTCTCCCTCAACACTCTCCGCCAGCCCCGCCTGCCCCGCCTTCCTCCCCGCCCCCCTGCTCCAAAGCCCTGAACCCCAACCCCCCTCCCCCAGGCGGAAATCACTCACAACACCAACAGCAGCACCAGTCCCAGCGCTGCCACTCTCCTTACTCGCACCACCACCACCACCACCAGCAGCAGCACCAGCACCTGCCGTGGTGCCAGCCTTAAAGAGCTCATCGAACGCCTCGTTCCAGCTTTGCCTTCCACGCCATCCCCCTGCCCCTGCTGCTGCCCCTGCTGCGGCCCCTGCCGCTCCTGCTGCTGCCCCTGCTGCTGCCCCTGCTGCTGCCCCTGCCGCCCCTGCTGCTGCCCCTGCTGCTGCCCCTGCTGCTGCCCCTGCCGCCCCTGCTGCTGCCCCTGCTGCTGCCCCTGCCGCCCCTGCTGCTGCCCCTGCTGCTCCTGCTTCACCTGCTGCTCCCTGCGCTGCCTGTTCAGGTGAGATTCCTGGTGTGGGTCCCGCGCCCAGCTCATCGCCTTCTCCACCTGCTGCTCCGCCCTTGCCGTCCTTCTTTGCTACTCCCTCAGATAAAACCCCTGCTCCTCCTGCTCCTGCATCTGCTTCTGCCCGTGCCCCTGTTCCAGCCACTGCTCCTTTCCCGGGTGGCCCAATCTGCGTTCCTCCGAGTGCATGCGAGGAGGCCCAGGAGGGTTCCAGCAGGCCCGCAGCGCCAGCCACGGCAGCAGCGCCAGACCCCTGCGCCTGCCGCCAGTCCTCCTCCAGCCTCCGCGCTGCACTCTCCACGTCCCCTCTCCCCCGCCTCGTGCCTGCAGCACCCGCCGTAACACCCGCCGCCGCACCTGCCGCTGCACCTGCCGCTGCACCCGCGGCTGCGCCCGCAGAAGCAGGCGCGGCAGCAGCAGGAAGAGCTGCAGCGCCGCCAAGAACAGCGGCAGGAGACGCACCAGAAGCAGCGTTAGCAGCAGAGTCAGCAGCAGCAGCGGCCTCTAGCGCTGCGCCTTGTGATGCCGCTCTGAGGTCCTCCCCAGCTCCCATCCGCTGGAAAATCAACCCCACTCGATCCACATGCTCCTGAAACTCGTTCCGCCAGTCCACCCTCCCCCGCCCCAACCCTCGCCCGCCCCCCCGCCCCCTCCCCTTCCCCCGCAACCCCCTCCCCGGCCCCTTCCCTTTCCCCTTCCCCCTCCCCACTGGCACCAGCGCCCCCGCCGACGCTCCCCTCGTCCCCGCCCCCGCTGCTCCTCCCGTCCGCGCCCCTCCCTTTCCCGCGCCTCCCTCCCCAACCCCTCTCAAAACCCCACCACCGGCCGTCGCCACGTCATCCTCATCCGGTTCCTCGTCAGAAACCTCGCGCTCCAGGTCAGCATCCTCCCCTCCTCCTCCGCCGCCACCGCCTAATCTCCCGAGCCCCACGCCCTCGGCGAAACGGTCGTAATCGTCTTCCTCCTCCTCCATATCGAGTGTATCGTCCGTGCCCACCCATCGCGCCATATCTTGCGCCTCTTCCGCCGCCCCCATCGTCGCGCGCAAATTCAACTCCCCTCCTCCGCTCCCCCCTCTTGCGCCACCGCCCCTTCCGCTCATCCGATCCTCGTCCCCTCCTATATCACTCCAACCCTCCTCATCCTCCTCGTCCTCCTCATCCTTATCTTCATCATCATCATCCTCTCCCTTCGCTCCCGCCGCCGCCGCTCTCGCTGCCCCTGCCGCCGCGGCTTCCATGTACTCTCGCCTCGCGATTCGCCTCGCCTCCTCCTCCATCTCCTCCTCCTCCTCGTCATCGTCGTCCTCGTCACCGTCCGATACCCATCGGCCATACTGATCAATCACGCGGTCAGATGCTGCTGGGTCACCAGCGTCGCACTCCGTAATACGAACCATGGTCGCGAAACGCTACCGAGACCGTGTGCTACGTAGGTTGCAAGCCCGATCCTGACGTTTTCGAGGCGTTTCGAAATACCTACAACTGGCACACAGGTTCCAAAGAAAATCCCGAAGTGCCTAATTCCACAAATTCCAATCTGGATTTACCGCAAGCTATAGTTGCCGTAATACAAGTACGTCGCTTTAGCCAGACGCTTTAGCCAGATCCTAGGGAGAGACGAGGTTTCGTCAGTTGTGCTGGTATAAAAGCTCAACTGCGTAGCTTGCACTAAAAGCAATGCTACATCGAATTTTACTTTCGCATGAACATTCCAAATCGATTTTCACGTAGGGGAATAAAAGCAATCCTTGTCAAACCAACAACATTTGTACAAAACTCCATCCAAGAAGTTTGAAGTGCATCCTTGCACAGAATGTTGGAGAATATTACTGCACCAGGCCCTCAGATATCAGCATAAAACACGCTGATTACGCTGATTTTGTAGCTCTGATTTCCGTTTTCCCTGAAAAATCAGTATATGCCTCATTTATGCACTGTAATTTCAGTATTTGCAATTTTGCCACACTGACCATCTTGCGGGTTTCAGAACAAGTAACACTGACGAATCAGTATACTTCAGCGAGTCACACTGAAACGGACTTGACCGCCCGGGGGGGGGGGGGGGGGCGACGCGTTTACAGACTGTGCCTTCCCACGAAACCCCACCCCACCCACACACTTGGAATCTTTTCACATGCGCTGTACTTGCAGCATGTGCGCGCCGAACCGTTTTGCCTCGCTGGAAGCCATCACACCAGAGTACGATGAACCTAGTTCAACAACTGCCCAATGAGAACACAGACAGCACACCACTGCTGGCACGGTCCACACCAACACGCCATAAAATATGGCAGTGGGGTGGGTGGGGGTGTTGTCATCTTGCCTGGAAAGACGGAAACCCAGGACCACGATCCCTCGCCATGGCGGCTCGGGAGAGGGGGTACCCCCATCTGCTCCCTCATTCTGTTCCTGCACTCGTCGTGAACCCCTGCAGGAAGTGACGTTCGAGCTCAACCTGACAGTAGCTTCCCTCTCAAGCTCGGCACGCTCAGCACAGCTGAGCAGCCATGGCGGATCCAACGCCCGCAGGTGACAACCCTGAATCCGTCCCAGCCACGAAGCCAGCCGCCCTTACTGGCCTAGACTTCTTACGACGAGCTTCAGCTGCTCCCGTGTTAGTTTCGCCATCAGCTCCTACCGTTGTTTTCCCTTCCTCGGGCCCCGAGGCACCTACCATCTGGACGCAGGGCGAGTGTTCGACGCATGCTGGCGCTGCCGCATTACCTCGTGTCGCTGCCGCATCAACTCCTGCCGCTGCCGCATCAACTCCTGACGCTGCCGCATCAACTCCTGACTCTGCCGCATCAACTCCTGACGCTGCCGCATCAACTCCTGTCGCTCCCGAACCCACACGGAACCGTCATCCTGTCGCTGCCGGAACTACTCGCGTCGGACCCCGTCTCAAAAGGGGTATCAAAGTGACGTACCGCCAAACAAAGATCAACTGGGGTGCCAGTCAAGCTACGCCAACGTCTGGTGTGGGGAACTCCTCCCCGGAGGCCCGACAGCGTAAACAGAAGGGGAAAGCGGTTGAGGTTACCTCCGAAACAGAACTGCCCGACATAGCCGAGGAGAAATACCAGGATGCCTTATTTATGTTCAACAAACAGTGGTCTGACGACTATCCGTGGCTTGTTCTGTGTCAGACGAGTGCAGGGTTCCCGTCAATCAAGTGCTCGGTCTGCATTGTGTCAAAGTTATTTTATGTAACTGCTTGTGGTTTAGGTATAGTGTATTTATCTTGTCTTCTGTTTGGTGGTGCACCTCTAGTTTCTTGACTATATGTTGTATCTCTTTGCTATTATTGAACCCTTCTTGTTTGGCCAAACCCTCTCGACCTCCCTCTCGACCTTCCTCTCGCTATCACTCTCGCTATCTCCATGGCTCCTAAGTTCCTCAGCACTGTCCTTTACCTTGCATGTTTTGACACGTCTCAGCACCAGTCCTTTACCTTGCATGTTTTGACACGTCTCAGCACCAGTCCTTTACCTTGCATGTTTTGACACGTCTCAGCACCAGTCCTTTACCTTGCATGTTTTGACACGTCTCAGCACCAGTCCTTTACCTTGCATGTTTTGACACGTCTCAGCACCAGTCCTTTACCTTGCATGTTTTGACACGTCTCAGCACCAGTCCTTTACCTTGCATGTTTTGACACGTCTCAGCACCAGTCCTTTACCTTGCATGTTTTGACACGTCTCAGCACCAGTCCTTTACCTTGCATGTTTTGACACGTCTCAGCACCAGTCCTTTACCTTGCATGTTTTGACACGTCTCAGCACCAGTCCTTTACCTTGCATGTTTTGACACGTCTCAGCACCAGTCCTTTACCTTGCATGTTTTGACACGTCTCAGCACCAGTCCTTTACCTTGCATGTTTTGACACGTCTCAGCACCAGTCCTTTACCTTGCATGTTTTGACACGTCTCAGCACCAGTCCTTTACCTTGCATGTTTTGACACGTCTCAGCACCAGTCCTTTACCTTGCATGTTTTGACACGTCTCAGCACCAGTCCTTTACCTTGCATGTTTTGACACGTCTCAGCACCAGTCCTTTACCTTGCATGTTTTGACACGTCTCAGCACCAGTCCTTTACCTTGCATGTTTTGACACGTCTCAGCACCAGTCCTTTACCTTGCATGTTTTGACACGTCTCAGCACCAGTCCTTTACCTTGCATGTTTTGACACGTCTCAGCACCAGTCCTTTACCTTGCATGTTTTGACACGTCTCAGCACCAGTCCTTTACCTTGCATGTTTTGACACGTCTCAGCACCAGTCCTTTACCTTGCATGTTTTGACACGTCTCAGCACCAGTCCTTTACCTTGCATGTTTTGACACGTCTCACCACCAGTCCTTTACCTTGCATGTTTTGACACGTCTCAGCACCAGTCCTTTACCTTGCATGTTTTGACACGTCTCAGCACCAGTCCTTTACCTTGCATGTTTTGACACGTCTCACCACCAGTCCTTTACCTTGCATGTTTTGACACGTCTCAGCACCAGTCCTTTACCTTGCATGTTTTGACACGTCTCAGCACCAGTCCTTTACCTTGCATGTTTTGACACGTCTCAGCACCAGTCCTTTACCTTGCATGTTTTGACACGTCTCAGCACCAGTCCTTTACCTTGCATGTTTTGACAGATCTCAGCACCAGTCCTTTACCTTGCATGTTTTGACACGTCTCAGCACCAGTCCTTTACCTTGCATGTTTTGACACGTCTCAGCACCAGTCCTTTACCTTGCATGTTTTGACACGTCTCAGCACCAGTCCTTTACCTTGCATGTTTTGACACGTCTCAGCACCAGTCCTTTACCTTGCATGTTTTGACACGTCTCAGCACCAGTCCTTTACCTTGCATGTTTTGACACGTCTCAGCACCAGTCCTTTACCTTGCATGTTTTGACACGTCTCAGCACCAGTCCTTTACCTTGCATGTTTTGACACGTCTCAACACCAGTCCTTTACCTTGCATGTTTTGACACGTCTCAGCACCAGTCCTTTACCTTGCATGTTTTGACACGTCTCAGCACCAGTCCTTTACCTTGCATGTTTTGACACGTCTCAGCACCAGTCCTTTACCTTGCATGTTTTGACACGTCTCAGCACCAGTCCTTTACCTTGCATGTTTTGACACGTCTCAGCACCAGTCCTTTACCTTGCATGTTTTGACACGTCTCAGCACCAGTCCTTTACCTTGCATGTTTTGACACGTCTCAGCACCAGTCCTTTACCTTGCATGTTTTGACACGTCTCAGCACCAGTCCTTTACCTTGCATGTTTTGACACGTCTCAGCACCAGTCCTTTACCTTGCATGTTTTGACACGTCTCAGCACCAGTCCTTTACCTTGCATGTTTTGACACGTCTCAGCACCAGTCCTTTACCTTGCATGTTTTGACACGTCTCAGCACCAGTCCTTTACCTTGCATGTTTTGACACGTCTCAGCACCAGTCCTTTACCTTGCATGTTTTGACACGTCTCAGCACCAGTCCTTTACCTTGCATGTTTTGACACGTCTCAGCACCAGTCCTTTACCTTGCATGTTTTGACAGATCTCAGCACCAGTCCTTTACCTTGCATGTTTTGACACGTCTCAGCACCAGTCCTTTACCTTGCATGTTTTGACACGTCTCAGCACCAGTCCTTTACCTTGCATGTTTTGACACGTCTCAGCACCAGTCCTTTACCTTGCATGTTTTGACACGTCTCAGCACCAGTCCTTTACCTTGCATGTTTTGACACGTCTCACCACCAGTCCTTTACCTTGCATGTTTTGACACGTCTCAGCACCAGTCCTTTACCTTGCATGTTTTGACACGTCTCAGCACCAGTCCTTTACCTTGCATGTTTTGACACGTCTCAGCACCAGTCCTTTACCTTGCATGTTTTGACACGTCTCAGCACCAGTCCTTTACCTTGCATGTTTTGACACGTCTCAGCACCAGTCCTTTACCTTGCATGTTTTGACACGTCTCAGCACCAGTCCTTTACCTTGCATGTTTTGACACGTCTCAGCACCAGTCCTTTACCTTGCATGTTTTGACACGTCTCAGCACCAGTCCTTTACCTTGCATGTTTTGACACGTCTCAGCACCAGTCCTTTACCTTGCATGTTTTGACACGTCTCACCACCAGTCCTTTACCTTGCATGTTTTGACACGTCTCAGCACCAGTCCTTTACCTTGCATGTTTTGACACGTCTCAGCACCAGTCCTTTACCTTGCATGTTTTGACACGTCTCAGCACCAGTCCTTTACCTTGCATGTTTTGACACGTCTCAGCACCAGTCCTTTACCTTGCATGTTTTGACAGATCTCAGCACCAGTCCTTTACCTTGCATGTTTTGACACGTCTCAGCACCAGTCCTTTACCTTGCATGTTTTGACACGTCTCAGCACCAGTCCTTTACCTTGCATGTTTTGACACGTCTCAGCACCAGTCCTTTACCTTGCATGTTTTGACACGTCTCACCACCAGTCCTTTACCTTGCATGTTTTGACACGTCTCAGCACCAGTCCTTTACCTTGCATGTTTTGACACGTCTCAGCACCAGTCCTTTACCTTGCATGTTTTGACACGTCTCAGCACCAGTCCTTTACCTTGCATGTTTTGACACGTCTCAGCACCAGTCCTTTACCTTGCATGTTTTGACACGTCTCAGCACCAGTCCTTTACCTTGCATGTTTTGACACGTCTCAGCACCAGTCCTTTACCTTGCATGTTTTGACACGTCTCAGCACCAGTCCTTTACCTTGCATGTTTTGACACGTCTCAGCACCAGTCCTTTACCTTGCATGTTTTGACACGTCTCAGCACCAGTCCTTTACCTTGCATGTTTTGACACGTCTCAGCACCAGTCCTTTACCTTGCATGTTTTGACACGTCTCAGCACCAGTCCTTTACCTTGCATGTTTTGACACGTCTCAGCACCAGTCCTTTACCTTGCATGTTTTGACACGTCTCAGCACCAGTCCTTTACCTTGCATGTTTTGACACGTCTCAGCACCAGTCCTTTACCTTGCATGTTTTGACACGTCTCAGCACCAGTCCTTTACCTTGCATGTTTTGACACGTCTCAGCACCAGTCCTTTACCTTGCATGTTTTGACACGTCTCAGCACCAGTCCTTTACCTTGCATGTTTTGACACGTCTCAGCACCAGTCCTTTACCTTGCATGTTTTGACACGTCTCAGCACCAGTCCTTTACCTTGCATGTTTTGACACGTCTCAGCACCAGTCCTTTACCTTGCATGTTTTGACACGTCTCAGCACCAGTCCTTTACCTTGCATGTTTTGACACGTCTCAGCACCAGTCCTTTACCTTGCATGTTTTGACACGTCTCAGCACCAGTCCTTTACCTTGCATGTTTTGACACGTCTCAGCACCAGTCCTTTACCTTGCATGTTTTGACACGTCTCAGCACCAGTCCTTTACCTTGCATGTTTTGACACGTCTCAGCACCAGTCCTTTACCTTGCATGTTTTGACACGTCTCAGCACCAGTCCTTTACCTTGCATGTTTTGACACGTCTCAGCACCAGTCCTTTACCTTGCATGTTTTGACACGTCTCAGCACCAGTCCTTTACCTTGCATGTTTTGACACGTCTCAGCACCAGTCCTTTACCTTGCATGTTTTGACACGTCTCAGCACCAGTCCTTTACCTTGCATGTTTTGACACGTCTCAGCACCAGTCCTTTACCTTGCATGTTTTGACACGTCTCAGCACCAGTCCTTTACCTTGCATGTTTTGACACGTCTCAGCACCAGTCCTTTACCTTGCATGTTTTGACACGTCTCAGCACCAGTCCTTTACCTTGCATGTTTTGACACGTCTCAGCACCAGTCCTTTACCTTGCATGTTTTGACACGTCTCAGCACCAGTCCTTTACCTTGCATGTTTTGACACGTCTCAGCACCAGTCCTTTACCTTGCATGTTTTGACACGTCTCAGCACCAGTCCTTTACCTTGCATGTTTTGACACGTCTCAGCACCAGTCCTTTACCTTGCATGTTTTGACACGTCTCAGCACCAGTCCTTTACCTTGCATGTTTTGACACGTCTCAGCACCAGTCCTTTACCTTGCATGTTTTGACAGATCTCAGCACCAGTCCTTTACCTTGCATGTTTTGACACGTCTCAGCACCAGTCCTTTACCTTGCATGTTTTGACACGTCTCAGCACCAGTCCTTTACCTTGCATGTTTTGACACGTCTCAGCACCAGTCCTTTACCTTGCATGTTTTGACACGTCTCACCACCAGTCCTTTACCTTGCATGTTTTGACACGTCTCACCACCAGTCCTTTACCTTGCATGTTTTGACACGTCTCACCACCAGTCCTTTACCTTGCATGTTTTGACACGTCTCAGCACCAGTCCTTTACCTTGCATGTTTTGACACGTCTCAGCACCAGTCCTTTACCTTGCATGTTTTGACACGTCTCAGCACCAGTCCTTTACCTTGCATGTTTTGACACGTCTCAGCATCAGTCCTTTACCTTGCATGTTTTGACACGTCTCAGCACCAGTCCTTTACCTTGCATGTTTTGACACGTCTCAGCACCAGTCCTTTACCTTGCATGTTTTGACACGTCTCAGCACCAGTCCTTTACCTTGCATGTTTTGACACGTCTCAGCACCAGTCCTTTACCTTGCATGTTTTGACACGTCTCAGCACCAGTCCTTTACCTTGCATGTTTTGACACGTCTCAGCACCAGTCCTTTACCTTGCATGTTTTGACACGTCTCAGCACCAGTCCTTTACCTTGCATGTTTTGACACGTCTCAGCACCAGTCCTTTACCTTGCATGTTTTGACACGTCTCAGCACCAGTCCTTTACCTTGCATGTTTTGACACGTCTCAGCACCAGTCCTTTACCTTGCATGTTTTGACACGTCTCAGCACCAGTCCTTTACCTTGCATGTTTTGACACGTCTCAGCACCAGTCCTTTACCTTGCATGTTTTGACACGTCTCAGCATCAGTCCTTTACCTTGCATGTTTTGACACGTCTCAGCACCAGTCCTTTACCTTGCATGTTTTGACACGTCTCAGCACCAGTCCTTTACCTTGCATGTTTTGACACGTCTCAGCACCAGTCCTTTACCTTGCATGTTTTGACACGTCTCAGCACCAGTCCTTTACCTTGCATGTTTTGACACGTCTCAGCACCAGTCCTTTACCTTGCATGTTTTGACACGTCTCAGCACCAGTCCTTTACCTTGCATGTTTTGACACGTCTCAGCACCAGTCCTTTACCTTGCATGTTTTGACACGTCTCAGCACCAGTCCTTTACCTTGCATGTTTTGACACGTCTCAGCACCAGTCCTTTACCTTGCATGTTTTGACACGTCTCAGCACCAGTCCTTTACCTTGCATGTTTTGACACGTCTCAGCACCAGTCCTTTACCTTGCATGTTTTGACACGTCTCAGCACCAGTCCTTTACCTTGCATGTTTTGACACGTCTCAGCACCAGTCCTTTACCTTGCATGTTTTGACACGTCTCAGCACCAGTCCTTTACCTTGCATGTTTTGACACGTCTCAGCACCAGTCCTTTACCTTGCATGTTTTGACACGTCTCAGCACCAGTCCTTTACCTTGCATGTTTTGACACGTCTCAGCACCAGTCCTTTACCTTGCATGTTTTGACACGTCTCAGCACCAGTCCTTTACCTTGCATGTTTTGACACGTCTCAGCACCAGTCCTTTACCTTGCATGTTTTGACACGTCTCAGCACCAGTCCTTTACCTTGCATGTTTTGACACGTCTCAGCACCAGTCCTTTACCTTGCATGTTTTGACACGTCTCAGCACCAGTCCTTTACCTTGCATGTTTTGACACGTCTCAGCACCAGTCCTTTACCTTGCATGTTTTGACACGTCTCAGCACCAGTCCTTTACCTTGCATGTTTTGACACGTCTCAGCACCAGTCCTTTACCTTGCATGTTTTGACACGTCTCAGCACCAGTCCTTTACCTTGCATGTTTTGACACGTCTCAGCACCAGTCCTTTACCTTGCATGTTTTGACACGTCTCAGCACCAGTCCTTTACCTTGCATGTTTTGACACGTCTCAGCACCAGTCCTTTACCTTGCATGTTTTGACACGTCTCAGCACCAGTCCTTTACCTTGCATGTTTTGACACGTCTCAGCACCAGTCCTTTACCTTGCATGTTTTGACACGTCTCAGCACCAGTCCTTTACCTTGCATGTTTTGACACGTCTCAGCACCAGTCCTTTACCTTGCATGTTTTGACACGTCTCAGCACCAGTCCTTTACCTTGCATGTTTTGACACGTCTCAGCACCAGTCCTTTACCTTGCATGTTTTGACACGTCTCAGCACCAGTCCTTTACCTTGCATGTTTTGACACGTCTCAGCACCAGTCCTTTACCTTGCATGTTTTGACACGTCTCAGCACCAGTCCTTTACCTTGCATGTTTTGACACGTCTCAGCACCAGTCCTTTACCTTGCATGTTTTGACACGTCTCAGCACCAGTCCTTTACCTTGCATGTTTTGACACGTCTCAGCACCAGTCCTTTACCTTGCATGTTTTGACACGTCTCAGCACCAGTCCTTTACCTTGCATGTTTTGACACGTCTCAGCACCAGTCCTTTACCTTGCATGTTTTGACACGTCTCAGCACCAGTCCTTTACCTTGCATGTTTTGACACGTCTCAGCACCAGTCCTTTACCTTGCATGTTTTGACACGTCTCAGCACCAGTCCTTTACCTTGCATGTTTTTGACACGTCTCAGCACCAGTCCTTTACCTTGCATGTTTTGACACGTCTCAGCACCAGTCCTTTACCTTGCATGTTTTGACACGTCTCAGCACCAGTCCTTTACCTTGCATGTTTTGACACGTCTCAGCACCAGTCCTTTACCTTGCATGTTTTGACACGTCTCAGCACCAGTCCTTTACCTTGCATGTTTTGACACGTCTCAGCACCAGTCCTTTACCTTGCATGGTTTGACACGTCTCAGCACCAGTCCTTTACCTTGCATGTTTTGACACGTCTCAGCACCAGTCCTTTACCTTGCATGTTTTGACACGTCTCAGCACCAGTCCTTTACCTTGCATGTTTTGACACGTCTCAGCACCAGTCCTTTACCTTGCATGTTTTGACACGTCTCAGCACCAGTCCTTTACCTTGCATGTTTTGACACGTCTCAGCACCAGTCCTTTACCTTGCATGTTTTGACACGTCTCAGCACCAGTCCTTTACCTTGCATGTTTTGACACGTCTCAGCACCAGTCCTTTACCTTGCATGTTTTGACACGTCTCACCACCAGTCCTTTACCTTGCATGTTTTGACACGTCTCAGCACCAGTCCTTTACCTTGCATGTTTTGACACGTCTCAGCACCAGTCCTTTACCTTGCATGTTTTGACACGTCTCAGCACCAGTCCTTTACCTTGCATGTTTTGACACGTCTCAGCACCAGTCCTTTACCTTGCATGTTTTGACACGTCTCAGCACCAGTCCTTTACCTTGCATGTTTTGACACGTCTCAGCACCAGTCCTTTACCTTGCATGTTTTGACACGTCTCAGCACCAGTCCTTTACCTTGCATGTTTTGACACGTCTCAGCACCAGTCCTTTACCTTGCATGTTTTGACACGTCTCAGCACCAGTCCTTTACCTTGCATGTTTTGACACGTCTCAGCGCCAGTCCTTTACCTTGCATGTTTTGACACGTCTCAGCACCAGTCCTTTACCTTGCATGTTTTGACACGTCTCAGCACCAGTCCTTTACCTTGCATGTTTTGACACGTCTCAGCACCAGTCCTTTACCTTGCATGTTTTGACACGTCTCAGCACCAGTCCTTTACCTTGCATGTTTTGACACGTCTCACCACCAGTCCTTTACCTTGCATGTTTTGACACGTCTCAGCACCAGTCCTTTACCTTGCATGTTTTGACACGTCTCAGCACCAGTCCTTTACCTTGCATGTTTTGACACGTCTCACCACCAGTCCTTTACCTTGCATGTTTTGACACGTCTCAGCACCAGTCCTTTACCTTGCATGTTTTGACACGTCTCAGCACCAGTCCTTTACCTTGCATGTTTTGACACGTCTCAGCACCAGTCCTTTACCTTGCATGTTTTGACACGTCTCAGCACCAGTCCTTTACCTTGCATGTTTTGACACGTCTCAGCACCAGTCCTTTACCTTGCATGTTTTGACACGTCTCAGCACCAGTCCTTTACCTTGCATGTTTTGACACGTCTCAGCACCAGTCCTTTACCTTGCATGTTTTGACACGTCTCAGCACCAGTCCTTTACCTTGCATGTTTTGACACGTCTCAGCACCAGTCCTTTACCTTGCATGTTTTGACACGTCTCAGCACCAGTCCTTTACCTTGCATGTTTTGACACGTCTCACCACCAGTCCTTCACCTTGCATGCCTGCCACATCTCAAAACTCACCAGCCCTTCCCCTCATCCCACTCTCCTCACCCCTCTCCCCCACCCTCACCCCATCACCTCGTCCCCACCCTCTCGCCCTCCCCGTCCCCTCCCCATCCCCCCCACCTCCCTCCCTCCCCACTCACCCGTCCCCGCACACCGCCAGCTGTGCAAACCCCACCGGATCAGGCCTTATCCGCTTTACCAGCGTGGCAAGCCCCTGCGCGCGGTTCTCAATCCCAACGGGTTTTAGAATCGGGTCCATTATGTCAAAATGGTGGAGGGAGAGGAGAGGCTGAGCCGGGTGCGACATGAGCAGCCCGAATAGACTGTGGTGCAGGTCGCACTGGTGAAAGCCGGGGGCCACAGTGAGAGACACCTGCAGGGGAAGATGTGAATGTAAGGGCGGAGTGGGGGGGTCGGGGGAGGTGGGGGGTGGCAGGAGGAGGGGGGGAGGGAGGGGAGAGCAGGGGCTGAGCCGGGTGCGACATGAGCAGCCACAACCCGAATAGGCTGTGGTGCAGGTTTCTCTGGTGGAAGCCGGGGGCCACAGTCAGGGACACCTGCACCAGACTCAGCGCTTGCATCCAGGATGCTGGACGAGTCAATTTTATCCAAAGGAGAGCCACGACAGGTACGAGATGAGACGAGAAGAGAAGAGAAGAGAAGAGAAAAGACAAGACAAGAGAAGAGACTCACCCCCAGCTCGCCGATGAGCGGTATGCTGTGTCCGCGTAGAGCTGGCAGTTCGTTTGAGCGGGATGCTGTGTCCGCATACACCCTCCGGGACATAGCCATGTTTGGGTTCGGATTGACTGTAAATTTTCGTTACTGGGGTGTGAAACCGCCAAAACGAAGTGAGTATGACCCGCCCTAGAGACTCACCCCTAATTCGCCGATGCAAGCAGCGATAAGAGACTCACCCCTAGCTCGCTGATGCAAGCAGCCATGCGCTCGTCGCTCCCCCGCAGCTTCGTGTGCCTCTCCAGGCACGGGTCCATGCCGTCCCCCGCGCTCAGCGCTTTCGCCAGCGCCGCGGACACGGCGAAGCCCGTGCCGCCAAACCCCATGGAGCGCGTGAACTCGACGTTCTGCATGTGCGTCTCGGAGGCGGACCCGAGGTAGAGCAGCGCGCGGTGGTCGTACTGCTGTAGAAAGGCCGCTAGCGCGTGCGGGCTGAAGAAGGTGTCGTCGTCGCCCATCACGTACCTGACAGCGCGGGTGGGGAGGGGAGGGGGACGAGGGGGGGAGGGGAGGGGGGGAGGCGCGGGGGGGGGGGGGGTGGGTTGTTGAGAGGAATGAGGGGATTGAGACGAACGAGGGGGGTTGAGAGGGGAGCGAGAGAGGCTACACAAGACTCGAAACTCATTTGCCAGGATCTGTTGCTTTGAGACGCCTCGGGACTTGTATGTCGAAAGCGAGTTTGACGTGCACTTTTGAGATTTTACAAAAGCGTGCTTTGACGTGCACTTCACAACCAGAAATACAGAGTGAGAGAGAGTGAGACTCCGGCCATCCTCTCATGCTGTCAGCAGAAGCGGCGCGATGCAGAGGGAATGTGAGTGAAGTGAATGGGGGAGACTGATTGAGGGAGTGAGCGAGTGAAAGAGGGGAGGAAGGTAGGGAGGGAGGGAGGGAGGGAGGGAGGGAGGAAGAGGAGTCGCACCATCGCACGTCTTTCTCCCCGAGCCTGTACGCGTCCACGACAACGCGCGCCATGCGCACATAATCCCGCAGCCCCTTCCCCCGGTAACTCAGATGCGCCGTGCTGCTGCTCACCCGCACATCTCAAATTTCATGAATCGTTTTACATAACGTAGATATACTTGCAACATATCCTGAAGTATACAAATAGTATGGGTCATTAGGGGTACCATAAAGTAGCATGCGTCGTAGGTGTTTAGTATGGTTGGATTAGTATGTAAATGGTAGAGCACCAATGCATACCAAAACGATACCAACTTCACTAACAAAAATATGCTCTTTGGTATGCATTTGTTTCACCATCTGTTTACAATTCCATACTGGCAAGTATATAATCTGCAAAATTATGTTATGCAAACTAGGATCAAATGCATAGCAAATCACATATATTTGGAACGAAAAATTCCCATACTAGCAACTAGTGCAACCACACAAATCAGTAACAAATTTGTTTAAATGTTAGGATCATTGTGTGTGTTAAAAATATTTATATTAGAGTTGCATGTACACAATACATGAAGATATTGCATCAGAGGCTCTACTAACTTTGCTGAATACACGACGCATATATCAGCACTGAACTTCCTGAAAATACAAACGACACACAGTTCAGGTGGAAATCACGCGGAACAGCAGAGACCACCACGTACCTTTAAAAATGATAGTCGCTGCAAAAAACGGCAATACAAATAAGGTCTGAAAGTGAAACAACTGTCATCGCCGTTGCATAAGGTAGCACATAAAAACAACAGAAAGATGTAGGCAGTGTGGATGAGTAGCTGGCACGGAAATTTCATTGAGGGAGCTTCCCTTGAAGGCCTGCAGCAAAAACGGTCAAATGATACAAAAGAGCAAAAGCGTACAAGCAACTGCAGAGCAATAGCACAGATCGGGTCTCACTGAGAGCGACCGTGCGCCAAATTGACAAGAAACCAGACTGCGTCACGCCCTCAGTCGCAAATCCTACTAGCAGCACCAGCAGCAGCAGCAGCAGCAGAAGAAGAAGAACGTGCGCCTTACGCCACCACACACTCCGCCGCTAGTAGTAGGTAGCGCAGTTCACTTCACGCCCACTGCCGTGATTCTCGCCAGGAGTAAACCCTAGCTATAAGAACAGGCTGACAAAAATCTAACGCAGACACGAAAGGCATGGCAGTAACGGTTAAAGGTGATGCACGCTAAGTTAGGCAAGTGAACGAGGGCGACCGGAGATCTGAAGGGAAATGGCGTACTAACGCACGTAGAGCACCAATCTGCTTCTGCTGATACGGGAATGGAAACACACGCAATAAGACAGAGAGGTGGGAGAGCTGGAGCAGTTGCGATGGGGAGAAGGGGGAGGCTGGGGGGATTGGGGAGGGGAGAGAATTTGTGACGCTGGAGATTGTGCGTTTGGCGAGCGCTGCTGCAATTGCGCCAGAGGCAGTTACAGCAGCAGCGCAGTTGCGCCAGCGACATTTACAAATGCTGCGCGGTTGCACTGGCTTTGGCAGCACAATGTTGCACTGCGCTGGCACTTGAGCGGCTGCGCTGGGTTGGCATATTCAGCGGTTGCGCTGGAAGCATCTGCAGCGCGATTGCTCAGCAGCGTTGCGCTGGCAGTCCAATTCAAGCAAACTCATCGCACAAAAATTTTCGTAACCAATCAAAATCTATCCGTATCGCCAGACATTGTTGCTGTAAATCGAATGAACCAATGATTGCCCAAAATGACGTGGATGTTGAAAAACGTCGGCAGAAGTGTTTGTCCGTGTCGCGTCATTAAAACTTCACAATACACACAAAAACAGGATAGCTACAAATCCGATTACTGTGCTAAATATTTGACAAACATACAAGTGAAATGACTGGTATTTAAAAATCCCTGTCTATGATAGCAACAAAGGGCCATAAATGAAATCCTTGTATTCAATATCATACACATGCGGGATATTTTATATGATTAATCACTAAAACGTATACATTCAATTGCATTTAAGATCTGGTAAAATATACTAACAGCCATACTGGTCACATAATTTGATGCATCAGCTTTATGGAACTTCAATTTTCTCTTTTGAACAAAGGAATGGTGGTAAAAAAGACATCCAGACGTTGGCGAGTTGACATGTTACGCACAGGCCTATTCTTGCATAGTTCGAGACCAGCAAACGCACGAACAAGCGCCAGGAGCTACGTAGTTGAGCGAACGAGCTCAAACCAGTTCCTATGGCAAGGGAATAGGATGCACTTCCCTAATGTGTAAATAAATAGTGTTAAAAAAGGCATCCAGACGTTGGCGAGCTGCCATGTTGAGCGCATGCCTATCTTTGCGCAAATTTACCATGAAACGCACGAACAAGCGCCACGTGCTGCGTAGTTGTGCGAACGAGTTCAAACCAGTTCCTATTGTCAAACTTATATGCTATAGTCTGTGTAGGCTGTAGGGGGGTAGATAATATGGGGTACAACACTTTTAGGTTTTCCTACTTGTACCAACATGTTTCCTAGTGCATTCATTCATCGTTCTTTCACATGGTATAGAGCAGGTTCCCTAGTGGGAACGTTTCCTAGGGCCCACCGAAAATTGGAGTTTTTTTTTTCCTGCCCGGAGCGCGCTTCGCCCCTGCCCGAGTCGCGCCCTGTGCCGTGTGCCTGCCCTCGGGGTGTGTCAAACTTATATGCTATAGTCTGTGTAGGTTGTAGTGGGGTAGATAATATGGGGTACAACACTTTTAGGTTTTCCTACTTGTACCAACCTGATTCCTAGTGCATTCATTCCTCGTTCTTTCACACCTATGGCTAGGGAATAGAATGTAATAGGGAATTGTGCGAAGAAATAGAGGTAAACAAATTTTCTAGACGTTGAAACGGTGACATGTTGCATACAGGCCTATCCTTGCACAGATTCACCATGGAACGCACAAACATGCGCCACGTGCTGCGTAATTGTGCGAACTAGCTCAAACTAGTTCCTATGGCTAGGGAATAGGATGTACTAGGGAGCTGTGCGAAGAAATAGAGGTAGAAATAACTTCCAAATGCTGAAACGGTGACATGTTGCGTACAGGCCTATCCTTACACAGATTCACCATGGAACGCACAAACATGCGCCACGTGCTGCGTAATTGTGCGAACTAGCTTAAACCAGTTCCTATGGCTAGGGAATAGGATCTAATAGGGAACGGTGTGAATAAATAGTGGTAAAAATGGCATCCAGGCGTTGGCGAGCTGACATGTTGCACACAGGCCTATCCTTGCACAGATTCACTATGGAACGCACAAACATGCGCCACGTGCTGCGTGGTTGTGCGAAAGAGCTCATACAAGTTCCTATGGTTAGGGAATAGGATGTAATAGGGAACTGTGCGAAGAAATAGAAATAAACAAAACATCCAGACGTTGAAACGGTGACATGTTGTGCACAGGCCGATCCTTGCACAAATTCACCATGGAACGCGCAAACATGCGCCACATGCTACGTAGTTGTGCGAACTAGCTCAAACAGAGATAAACGGGGATCGAGGGGGGTAGTCTTAAATGAATAGAAGAGGCTTCGACAATCTGCTGCAATTTCTCGTCACACACGATAATAAACTGTCGGGAAAAACGGTGCACCAGATATCACCGAATAAACGATAAAAAACCATCAGCCTCCAACTAAAAAAATGACCATTACTCGGCAGTTTCACATTTTTCTGATGATTGGCACAATCTGAGAACATTTGCAAGCAAGTCAGAGGAAAAATATGAATTTAGCATATACAAAATCGTTTTACAGTGGCGTTTTACATACTAAACCAATATTGGTAACTATAGAGTACACATTTACTTACCATACGGGGATTCATTTCGCCTACTGTTTGCGGAACGAAAAACCGCATACTGAAAACCCTTTCCCGATTTTTGAGATGCACAGGGGGGGTGCCGCCCACGCCGCACCGGAGCGCCTTGGGAAGACGCGCCACGTCATTCATCCACACGTAGCCGCGAAGTGGGGCGTCGGAGTCTGAAGAGGAGGCGGAGTCTGAGTGGTTTTCGGACCGCCACCAGGCGCGTAAGTATCGCACGCGCTTCGAAAAGCTGGCATTTGACGATGCGATGTTGAAGAGAATATGTCGCACCCCTGTCTCCTCCTCCTCCTCCTCTCCTCCCAATTGCTCCTCATCCTGCTGCTGTTGCGCCTTCTTCTCTTGCTCCGAGACGCAGCCAGCCTTTCCCCGTACTTCCTCCGCTTCCCCCCGCCATCCCGTTTCTATCCCCGCGTTGGAGCCATTGCGGTTCGTAGTACTAGTGGCATCATGATCGTCCGTTTCCAACGGCCGAGATGCCATTGCTGGGCACGCGGCGCACGACGCCGCGGCTGCATTACCGCCGCTACCGCCGCCAGACCTTTTCTGCTCCGACTTCGCCGGGCCGCTGCGGCAATCATCCAAGTAAGACACATCAGTTTTATCAGTATTATTACTGTAATAATAATAATCATCATCGTCCTTGTGACGGAAAGCCGCTCGCAACCACTTCCACCACGTCCTCGACGAATCCGAGGAGTTCAAACTTGGGGAAGCAGATGATTCGGATTCCGCGGCTCGGAGGGTGTCGATTAAACTCTTTATCTCGGCGTGTATGCTGACCGCCGCCGTTCCTGAGGGAAGCTCCTGTTGAACAGTGACGACCGCGTCTTGAGCACGCTTGTTCCAGACAACGACGCGAAACAGGGAAATCTGGAGCTTATTTGTAGTAGTACTATTGATACGAGTAGTAGTAGTGGTACTAGTACTATTTAGAGTATTGATTGTCGCAGACGCAGCTAGGCGACGTATTAAGTATGACTCGTTGACCCAGCCGCTGCGCAGGACCTGACCAGTGAACAACACGTCAGAATCACGAGAAGGAAACGACCAGAGAGAGAAGGCGATGACGAGAATGGCGCCGAGAGAGACTTGAACGCAAACGAGAGTGGCGAGGGCGGGGATCACTTGCAGTGGCTTCGTCCGTGGAACGACGGGTTGCTGCTGCTGCTGCTTACTAACAGATAACAACGCCATTACAAACAAGTCTCGGCGCCCCCGGTCACACGCTTGGTGAGGCATGGCGGCGCTTCTCGGAGTGGCCAAAACGCGTAGAGACTTGCTACTAGTAGCGAAGTAAGCTCGAGGTCTGAGGTGCAGTGATACTTGTTCCCTGCGGAAGTGGGGAGATCTGCCAGACAGATCTGGGCTCTCTTTATATAAAGATAGTGGCACTTCGAGCCAGGGGGGCTACCCTGTTGAAGCCGTGGCCCAACTATCAGCTTCAACTTTAGGGTATTATAGCTTGAAACTTGGTAGTCCCAGGCAGTTCAGTGGCGAGAGGTTTGTCTTGTGCGAGATTCCATTTTTTTCGTCCAATAAGGGTCCCGTTACGCACACTCCATATTTGTCCTGCAACTGTTCCTAAGAAGTTGCACCCCGCCTTTGAGGAGTGGGTTTCACGGTGCCAGTCAGCGCCATGCAGCACCGACAGCTGTTTGGACAGAACCCCACTATACAGCTGTTTGTACTTCCGTTTCCTTCAGGGGGTGCCACAGAAGTTGAGGGAGAAAAGAGCTGGCTTCAGGTCTGGTCGGGGAGTGCTGTCACACCGCACTGCACCCACGACGGTGCTGTCAAACACCCTACATTCGCCTACGAATGTAGGCGAATGTAGGGTGTTTGAGGTGGTGTACAAAATGAGGTGGTTCACGTTACGCAACGGTCAATTCTGGAAAAGTATGGTTGGGTAGGATATTCAGCGATCATGATTTAAGTCCGTGTAGATGCGCTAGGGGCACAGTTTGCATCACAGACCCGAAAAAACCAAGAATCTGTTGCTCAAGCACTGATCTGTACTACTGTTCTACAGTTGACATGTGTCACCAACTGTCGCTTGCGTTATCAGGGCACTTGCCCTGACATGACTGCTGACCAAGTTTTGTTTCCCGAAACTTTGCTTTTTAGGGGCCGTTCTGTACGGAATAATTTTTTTCTCTGTTGGAATTGAAGAGCATATGTGGTGCCTACACCGCTGTGTTCCAATGCCCAAATCGAACAGGGAACTAGATAGTACAACCTCTCCACTGACCCCCCTCGCCACTTACAACGCAACCCTTCAACCATGGATGTCAGCGTGTGTTACCTCGCGCTAGTTCACACCTGCTTTTGTTCGGAAGTGTTTTTCCCATATTGCTTTTATACTTCCCGGCTTACGCCAGGACCCGGCACTAGCTTCCGTCGCTTTGCCCGGCTTACGCGGGGACCCGGCACTGACTGACATCGCTTTTCCCAGCTTGCGCCAGGAGTGGTTCAAGCGGTGGTGTCTGACAAGCAGAGCTGTTAGCCGAGTCAGCACTAGGGTTTCCGAACCTGGGGACTACACGTTCACCTTTGACAGCTGTAGAAACAAACCACGCCGCAACTGTCAGAAGTCAACGCATACAACAAACTTTTTTTTTTTGGTGGATATAAGTATACAACACGCATACACATATCCTCAGTCGTAACTGGAGCTAGGAGAGTGTAGAAAGTTACTATTGTAACCCCACCCCCCTTATCTCTTTTACGGTGGCTGAAAGGCTATCCCCCTATCCTCCCATACTGCTTTGAAGCCCGATCTCCACGTCATCGAGGCCTCCGAATCAAACAGCCTGCGCATGACACTCGCTTCGTCAGCGTCCAGATGGCACCATTCCCCTTTCCTTCTCATCCCGGGCTTGTTTGCCGGCCGTTTCCGCGCCCGACTGTAGATTTTCACATGTCTCGTGAAGCTGACACCAATCCGCCGCAGGGCTCTTTTTGGCTGGAAGCGGCTCCCCCTGAAAACCGCATTACAACTCTCCAACCAGATTTGGTGCGCTGTGGAGGAGATTAGCGCTGCTTCTGGAAAACCCGTCGACGTGCCGCTCTCCTGGAAAAGCATGTCACCAAGGGACTCCACCTCCCTGCCAGGGTTCATCCACTGCAGTGCCGCCTTCATCATTCCGACAACAGGTTGTATTGACGGGCAGCTGAAAAGGCAGTGATTCTGCGACTCCACTGCCCCACAGTGTATGCATCTCGCCCCTGGCCCCAGGAAAGGGAGGCGTTCCCCCACTTGAAGATTGTTACTGTGTACCCGTAGGATGATTTCTCTCGCCCTGCTTGGGGTCGAGAGGGAGTCCATACAACAAACTTATACAGTTCGCAAAATCAGATACTGTACAAAGGATGCTCGTTTGAGTAAAAAACTGTAGCCTTGTGAAGGGGGCTTTACAAATGTTATAAGTTGACAGTTGACATCAGTCCCTTCGTCACCATTGGTTTATCACAATTGCAAACAAGACAGTTGACTTCGGTCAATATTCGTTACCATCACTGCACCTTGCTCGAGGGGCTTGTAAACAGGGTGCAGCTGGCTGGCCCCAAAAACACGCGTGGAAACTTCCAGCGTGTCAGGGCACATTCGCGCGCAGGGGTTGAGCATCTCTTGTGCACGTCATGCTCATTTGAGCCCCCCACGGTTGCCTTCAGCATTAGGCTTATAAGTGCTTTTACACATTTCACAAGCTTCGTCAACGCCGCACCTAGCAAAAAAGGGCTTATCAAATTCTCAAAAGTTACACAATGACATGGCTAGCTAGGTCGATTGGTATTCCCCTGTACTCTTATTTATATTCCTTGTATTGCATGTTTTAGTCATCTCAAGCATTTACATTCACTCTGCTATTGAGGTCAAGGGCCCACCACCACTAGACTAGAAGTGTGCAAACCTTCCTGAGGTGATCCTCGTTACGATCATTTTCTGATCACAACATGGTATGTGAGCGACTCGGGAATCCTTCGCACTGCCATCTCCGAAATCTGCGACATTCGGAAAGTGGCGTCCGGCACACGATCGCGTGTGAGAATGGCCGGAGGATCTGGAGGTCAGACGAATCTGACGGCTGAAGCGCAGCCCAACCCGGCCGCAACAAGCGAGGAAACGACGACAATTCCTTCCGCCGTCCTCGCACAGCTGCTTCAGCGACTCACAAGCCTGGAGCAAGGGCTCCAAACATTGCGGAATGGTGATGCGGGAACTTCATCCCAGCCCTCTCAACCGGCCTCAAACGGCCAGAACTCCGTCCCGCAAGGATTCTCTCTTGACACAAATGGCTCAACCCCCAAGACTCCCTGTCCCAGCGATGAAGCAATTCTCTTTGCGCAATCAAGGTTTTTGAGCATATCAAAAATAAAGATAAGTGTGTGCTTTGGCGGCAGAGACTTCTATGCCTGGAGCTTCGAGCTGGAGCTGTTGCTACAAAACGCGCAGATTTATCACTATTTTGACGGGAGCTACGCGGGACCTTCAGAGGAAAATGACGACGCAAAAACCAAGTACTACAACGAGTCTTTGATGGCATACGGGGTTCTTCTGCGGAACAATTGAGCATTCGCTCATACAAAACCTCGCCTGCTCCAGCCCTCAACGCCTGGCGCCACCTGAACGGTGTGTATCAACCAAAGGACTCAGTGTCGTGGAGCCGCCTGCTCCAGCAGCTACTGGAGACCAACATGGCACCAGGAGAGAAGGCCAATAGCTACTTGAATCGCTGCCGGAGCTTACACGATCAAATCGCGAAACTGGGGAGCACAATCTCCGAGGAGATATTCGTCAACATCGTGCTCCAGGGGCTCGGCCCAGAGTGGCGGCCCTGCAAGGCGCTTCTCCGACAGCAGGGGGTCATCTCGGAGGCTGCCCTTTGCGCCGCCCTTCTCGTCGAACAAAGGGATATGGATCAGCAGCGACCAGCGTCGCGACGAGACAAGGAACGCCTCGCCTTCTACGTCGACAACACAGAGAAGCGACGGCCGCGGCGCCTCTTCTGCAAAATCTGCAGAAACTTCGGGCACTTGGCAGATCGATGCAAGTCCCAATCTCGCCCTCGCCAGACCAATCCGAGCAATTGGTCCGGCCGACAAGACGCACGGAACGACACGCGTCCCGCCCAGGGGTATCAACCCCCATCGCGCAACCTGAACCCGACAGTTCAGCAGCAGCAGCAGCCACCGCAGGCTGCCCCCGTCCGCAATGTCATGGGGAACATGACCATGACAAGCGGATCTCGTTGCCCGCGCGCGCGCTCACCGTCACCCGAGCTGGCGCCTGACCCAATGGGAGCGTTCTCGAACAACAACCCGTTCAGCACGCGTCACGACTTCAGCGATGACGACAACCAGGACTGGAATCTCCCAGTCCCGCAGCTTGAGAGCCCCCCGCACGTACCTGACATGCGGCCGGCACTGATCGATTGGATCGCGCGCGAACAGTTTTTGAAAGTTGACACTCCACACATCGTCACTCCGCGACCTGGCGCTGCTCGCGCGAAACGACAACAGACGCTACAACACGTGGTACATGGACAGCTGCTGTGGGCAGCACATGGTGGGCTCTGAGCGTTACATCTCCAACGCCGTCGCCACCCCCGCCGTCACTTACGTCACTGTGGCGAACAATACGCGGCTGCGCGCAAGCGCGCAAGGCATTGTTGTGCTCAAAGCACTGGGAGCAGAACGCACATCACCTTGAATGACGTGTTGATTGTGCAGAACCTACGTTTCAACCTGCTCTCGGCGGCGCAACTCCTGGACTGCGGAGTCATCCTCAGCACCGACCCCGAAACGCGCGACATTTTGCTTCACTTCACAATGCCGAACAAGATGCGCAAGCAGATCGGACGGGCGCACGCCGAGAACGGATTGTACGTTCTCGACTTCGACATTCCCGACTGCAGTGGCGATTCGCAGGAGCTGATTGACCTTGTCCCCCTGCGCTTCGAACACATTCATCGCCGCGACTGGAAGCACCCTGATGGGCGCCCTTGGGTGCCACATCACCCACACCCGTGCGAGCTGGCGCTGCACGACCCCGATCCTGATGGTGTCTGCAGGGACTGCCACACACCCACGTCCTCGACAAGCGCGATCGCCGGCCGTGGCCTTGCCGCCATCATCGAAGCAGAACGCGACACACCGCCTGAGGAGGGTCTATCCTAACTGGAGCTGGAAACAGCTACGCGGGTCGTCTTCGGCACACCGGAAAATCCTCTCCCTGGACCCGCATCTCAGCACCTCCAAGGGATGCTTCGCGGCGTCGGTGTCGGCACCTTCGACGCACACGGCAACCCACAGCCCTACACACCGGCGGATGGGGCGCTGTACAAGGTGGCGAGACAAGCAGCTGGGGTACTTCAGGAGAAGGCTGGGGAGCTTCCCGCGAGGACCAAAGGGGGGTAGAGGAAGAAGAAACAGCAGCAGAAGAAGCAGCGGCGGAACCAGCGATTGTTCCTCTTGGTCGCCCACCGCGTCACCTTGCACCTACCTTACCTCCACCTGATCTCCAGCCGGAGCGCGACCCCTGGGACACCATTGACTGGGGTAATGAGCCATCCACCCCGCGACGCACTGTTTACGGACCTGCCTCTGAGCCGCGCGAACCGACATTTGTCCCTGGCACGATCCCCGGGACCAACATCCCCTACTCCATCATTCGCGACAGGGAATTTCTTGCCCTGATGTTAACGACGGCGAACGAAGAAGAAGAAGAGAACGAGGGAGCAGTGCCTACACCTGCTCAAGCACCTGATGAGGACCCCGCAGAAGCACTCGCGCGTTACATGCGCACCTCCGGATTCCGCGCCGACGATGCCATCTGGCACCAGCACCTAGGTCACCCTTCGCGCGTGACCCTGAAGAACTGCATCGAGGCCGGCGTATTTGCGCCTGGCGCACTGCTGCGCCCTGACGGCTCCAAAGTAAGAGGCGGAACACACCCGAGCACCTGCACCATCTGTCGCGAAGCCGCGCTGAGTCACCAGCCCTTCCTCCTGCTCGAGCCCGGAACCAATCGCTACGCTAAGTTATAGAAAGTTTACAGTGACTTTCTCAACGTAGGACATTGCGGCATCAACGACGAGCTCTACACGCTCAACTTCGTCGACGCCGGAACGCGCCACGTGTGGGTCGTAAACGTGGAAGCGCGCAGCAGAGCATACGAAGCATTCCGCCTGTGGTTGGCGCACGCGCAACGGCAATCCCGGGAGAAGTTGAAGATCTGGCGGTCCGACGGCGCCGCGGAGTTCAGGAGCAAGGAGCTGCAAGATTACCTCGCGCAGAAGGGGATTGAGCACCACATCTCTCTCCCCTACGCACACCAACAGCAAGGCGTAGCAGAGCGCACGAATCGTACTCTCATGACGAAGGTGCGGGCGCTCATGAAGCAGTCGAAGCTTCCGCCGATCTACTGGACCTACGCAATGCACCACGCCGTACGGGTGCACAACCTGCTGTCAACTACCGCAATCACCGGCAACCTTTCCTCGCATGTGAAGTGGACGGGAAGGAAGGGCGACACCTCCATGCTCCGTGTATGGGGGTGCATGGTTCAATACCGCCCGCCAACATCAACCATCGGGAAATTCAAGAGCCGCGCGCGCTGGGGAATCCACCTCGGCATCAGCCACGAATACAAGGCGTGGATCATTCTGGACCTCCTGAGCCAGAAGGTCAAGAACGCGCGCGGCGTCATCTTCTACGAGCGCCTTTTCCTCCAGCAGTTTCGCGAAGACGAGCAGACAAACGCGAACCGCGTCTACGCTAACGACGGCCACAGCTACGCCACGCCAGAAGGCGAAGCGGCCGCAGCCATTCTGGAGCAAGATCCTAGGGGCGAGTTCACGAGGGGCGATCATCACGACGATGACGAAGACGACGATGATTCAGGAGAAGGAGGAGCGGGTGCAGCAGAAGGCGCAACAGGAGGAAGCGGAAGCGGCGGAGGCGCAGCACCATCAGCCCCACCAGAGCCGGAAAGCGACGACGACGATGTGCAGGAGGTCATCCCACAGCGCCGCCACGACAGCACCGTCACCGGAATGCAGCTGCTTGGGCTCCACGCAGCTACCTCAACGGCGCCACGCATCATCGAGCCCAAGAATCCACGGCAAGCACTCACGGGACCTCATAGCAAGAATGGCGGGAGGCGATGGACGCAGAGATCAGGGCACTTGAATCACGCGACACCTGGGTACTCGTCGACTGTGCAGCAGTGAAGGGGAGAAAGATCCTCTCCGGCAAGTGGGTCTTCCGCGTGAAGACCAGAGCTGACGGGACGATCGAGCAATTCAAGGCGCGTTGGGTAGTGCGCGGCTACGATCAGAGGCACGGCCATTGACTTCGACCAGACATTCGCACCGGTCAGCCGTCACACGTCCGTCAGAATCCTTTTCGCCATCGCTGCCGCACGGCACCTACCACTCCGACAGATTGATGTGAAGAACGCGTTCCTGTACGCGTTAGTAGATGCAGTGATCTACGTGGAGCAGCCGCACACATACGGCGACGGGGACCCACATGTCTGTCAGCTACGCAAGTCCCTTTACGGGATCAAATAGGCACCAAGACTCTGGCAGCAGTACCTACACAACATCCTGCTTGAAATTGGGTTCAAGCAGCTGCCTCACGATCCAGGGATGTATCGCCGCGATTTCCGCGGCGAATACATTCTACTCACAGTCTACGTCGACGACCTCCTCTACATAGGGTCAAGCAACGAATTGCTTGAGCAATTCGAGAAAAACCTCGCAGGGCGCGTCGACATCACCTGCAACCATGACGTGAAGCAGTTCCTCGGCCTCAACATCACCTACTCGCCGAAAGCCATCCACCTTTCAGCAGCCAAGTATGCAAAAGAACTTGGCAAGCGCGTCAACATCCCACCTGCACCGCTCTCCACCCCTTGCCGCACTCCAGGACCCAACCATAAGCCTGACAACAAAGCCCTATCCCTAGCTGGGCTTCAGACTTATCAGCAACAGTTGGGATGCTTTCTCTTTGCCTCAGTTACCTGCAGGCCAGATCTATCCTACATCGCAAGTCAGCTGGCCCAATACTCACGCAAACCAACGACTGAGAACCTCTCAGATCTTCAGCGAGCACTTCAATTATTCATCTCCACGCCCAATGTTGGGCTCTGCTACTCCACCATTCCAACCGCATCCTTCAGTCTCATTGGCTACGTGGACGCTGATCATGCCGCTGATCCCGACAATCGACGGTCCAGGACAGGATTCCTCTTCCGCCTCGAATCCAGCGGCCCCATCTCCTGGAATTCTCAGAAGCAGGAGCTGGTTGCCCTGTCATCAGCAGAAGCAGAATTCATCGCAGCAACAGCAGCTGTTCGCGAAGGTCTCTATCTTCAGGAACTGCTGCAGGAGGCAAAAATTCCGGCCTCAGCAAACTTTCGCCTGCACTGCGACAACCAGAGCGCGATCAGAATCGCGAACAAACCTGGCTTCGTCAACCGCACCAAGCACATCGCACTGCGGTACTTCTTCGTCAAGGACGAAGTCGACAAGGGCAAGGTTGACCTAACCTACTGCCCGATGGGTGACATGGCAGCAGACTTCCTCACGAAGAAACTGCCACGTCAACAGTACCAGCACTACTCCGAACTCAGCGGGGTAGTCAAGCGGGTCAAGACCTGCTACGGCCAGGAGTGAAGGGGGGTGTTACAAATAGTGATTAATGAAACATCACTGTGCACTCCTCACCGCAGCAAGCGAAGCACGCACTACTGAGGTCGAAGATGAAAGGGCGGAAATGACGCGAAGGGTCACACGGTTACGAAAGGCATCTGGACCGTCGGGCAGAAAGCATCAGGCAGCAGCAGTGGCGAGGATTCTGCCCGAACAGTTTCGTAACCACCCGGAGTCGCACTGTTGGATCTCGCTGTAATAAGGGAATGTACCCCTTAGAGTACATGGCTAGCTAGGTCGATTGGTATTCCCCTGTACTCTTATTTATATTCCTTGTATTGCATGTTTTAGTCATCTCAAGCATTTACATTCACTCTGCTATTGAGGTCAAGGGCCCGCCATACTAGACTAGAAGTGTGCGAACCTTCCTGAGGTGATCCTGGTTACGATCATTTTCTGATCGCAACAGCAAGCATAACTCTAGCATCAGCTGTACGAGAAGATGCACACAAAATGCCAAAATAGCACATTCCGTACTCAGTAAACTCGCAGTTGGGTTATATATATATTAAAAAAAAAAACAACTCACAGTATACCCCCAGCCAGAAACCTAACGCAAGAAAAATAAATTTACTACTCAACGGGAAAACTGTACCCTTGGGGGGTTTAGGGTGAAGTTTGTACCAGTCAATTTCTGCCCGAATGGTTTATACCTCATAAGTGGTATCGAAGAGAGTTGTGTTGGTGGTGCATGCGGAAACTAGGTCCAATTTTGCACGTTACTGTTGCTTGACCAGTCGGCAACATTGCTTGAAGTGTGGTCCACACTACTGTGCACTCCTCACCGCAGCAAGCGAAGCACGCACTATCGAGACTGAAGATGAAGGGGCGGAAATGACGCGAAGGGTCACACGGTTACGAAAGGCATCTGGACAGTCAGGCAGACAGCATCAGGCAGCAGCAGTGGCGAGGATTCTGCCCGAACAGTTTCGTAACCACCCGGAGCCGCACGGTTAGATCTCGCTGTAATAAAGGAATGTACCCCTTAGAGTACATGGCTAGCTAGGTCGATTGGTGTTCCCCTGTACTCTTATTTATATTCCTTGTATTGCATGTTTTAGTCATCTCAAGCATTTACATTCACTCTGCTATTGAGGTCAAGGGCCCACCACCGCTAGACTAGAAGTGTGCGAACCTTCCTGAGGTGATCCTGAGAACGATCACTTTCTGATCGCAACATGTACTAGTCGATTTCTGCCAGAATGGTTTATACCTCATAAGTGGTATCGAGGAGAGTTGTGTTGGTGGTGCATGCGGAAACTAGGTCCAATTTTGCACGTTACTGTTGCTTGACCAGTCGGCAACAGTGCTTGAAGTGTGGTCCACAGCGAAAGTTACCAGACCAAAGTTGTAGGTGTCCCAAGCCTACCTTGTAGGTAAATCCCCACTTTACAGCTGCCAAACCTCTTCCGAGCTAGCCTAAACTTTGTTTGGGTTGTAGTTACCCCTGAACTTCTGAACTATTGAATAGCGCCGACATCTAACAATACCTAGGACATTTAATGTAGTATCGAATGCTACATGATATATTTGACAAAACATAAGCCTATCGAATATATAAGGAGGCACTGGTTATGCATTTTGTTGTATAAGCTTTCACTATGTATATGTATGTGTGTGTGTGTATATATATATATACATCTATAGATATGTATATATAGATATGCAAAGAGGCACCTAGCTAGGCGGGGACCTCGGAAGGCGAGGTTGGGTGCTGATCTGCAATCTCCAAGTATGAAGACAACGCGGGTCGGCTTCGGGAAGGGTAAGGAAATCAGACTGAAGTTAGTTTCATTGGAAAGGTTGGAGTTGTACGTTCAGAAAGTAATTGAAAATTCCATACACTACCTCTTCCCTCCCCCCTTCCATAAAACGTTATTCTCATTGTTACGATATGGAATGAACTCTAACATAACCGTACATAACAGGAAAGCAAAACACTACCGAGGACGAAGAACAAGGGTTAAAATTAACTGAAGCAACAAAGACAGTTGTCGGATCAGGACTGATGCAAGCTTAAGCATGCTATGACTTTCGTATTTCTTTGTACTATTATATATATTAGTATATTTTCTTATTAGAGTCACCTCTGGCATATTACATTCACTCTTACATGTGTCATTTATCTCATTTCCGCTGCAAACTACCTCCGATTAAGAGTGACCCGCATGTTGTCCTCGCGGATTTAGCCTTCGAAGTAACAGGTCGTACATTCGATTCTTTAGTAACTCCCAGGGCTCGAGTGTTGGCCCTGCCACTTGCTGAATACTTTGTCAAAATATATATGTCTAGGCTGTAGTAGGGTAACCCATAGAGGGTACAACCCAATAGGGTTAGTACTTGTACGATTTCATTCTTCATAGTCTTCATTCCGCTGTACTCTCATTCTGACATGGTATCATGCGCTAGGTTAGGTCCGACTGCCGAAACTACTACCAAACCAACGACTAGGTTAGGTTTGCCCTGCTGCCCCATGCCTCGAGCGCCACTCCCCCACTGCCCTAATGCTCGCGTGCACCGCGCGCCCTGCTGCCCGCGCTGCCCTGCCCCACGCACCGTCGCGCTGCCCTGCCCGCGTCGTCGTACTGCCTTGCCCAGGCCTTCGCGCTGCCCTCCCCCGCACGTCGCGTCGCCCTGCCCGCGCCTTCGCTTTGCCCTGCTTGCGCCTTCGCACTGCCCTGCCTGTGCGTCGCGCTGCCTTGTCCGCGCGCCGTCGCGCTGCCCTGCCCTGCCCGCGCGTCGCGCAGCCTGCTGCCCTGCGCGCCTCGCTCATCCTCCGACCGCGCACGCCGCGCGCCCTGCTGCCACGCGCCTGCCCAAGCGCTGCTATGGGCACCGTGCCTGCTGGCGTGCGCTGCTGCACCGTGCCTGCCGGCGTGCGCTGCTGCGCCGCGCCTACTCGTTCACTGCTGCAATAGCTGCCGCTGCCACTACTGCAGTGGCCCCTATCGCTGCAGCTGCAGCCCCTACCACTGCTGCCCCTGCACCTGCCGCTACAGCTGCTGCTGCCACAGTCGCTACTGCCGCCTTGTGCCGTTGCTGCTCACTGCTATTGCCTGCCATGGCCACTATACGGTCTTAGCGGCTAATGAAGTCGGACGCCCTTTCAAGTTAGAGTTGTGGCTTGCGTGCATGCGCGTGTATCTCCAGCGTTTCATTAGAGATGGCGTATCCTTACCCGAGCACACGCCGGGGTTCAGGCCCCCACAACTCTCACCGAGCCTGCTGCTGACAATGGCAAGGACGTGCAGTCGCGGTACCGGGCGAACCGCCTTGCCTGCACACAACGAACAGAGCGCGACGCTGTTGCGCAGCTTGCCGTCCGAGCTCACTTGCCGGTCGACCAGAGGGCCCACTTTCGTCAGGTGACGTCGGCCCAGATGTTTTACGCTGCTGTCGTTGGACACTACTCCTCCCTTTCTCCTGCCACCCGCCCACTTCAGCAGCGCCGTCCGTTGTTATGGGAGGTGCAGCAGCTGGTCGAGAAGGTGAGTGTAGCTTACTGTACGTTTGCTCGTACATGTAGTGCCGCTGGTGGGGGCGGAGGTTCTGGGGTGGACAGCAGCGGCAACAGCATCAGCCGGAGACCCTCTTGCCGTAGCAGCTTCGAAAGTAGGTTTCGCAGCGACACGTCCCTGGTGGTGTAGAGGCTACTGATTCTGCACAGGTAGCTGCGTCCGACCAGGTAGCACCGTCTGGGTCACCCCTCCCTGCCGCGTCTGCGTAGCATGCACTCCCGTCTCCTTGTCCCTGGCCTTCTCAGGTCCCTGGCCCCACTCTCGCAGTCACTTGCACTGCCGTGCCTTCCCTGCGTCGAGGGGCGGCAGCGCGCCGCCCCTCACTCCTCATTGTTTCCTCCGACCTCAGCTCATCTGCAGACTCTCCACATGGACGAGTGGGGCCCTGCCCGCGCCAGTGGACAGAACCAAGAGCGATACTTTCTACTGGTTATTGACGACTATACGCGCTACACCACCGACTTTCCCTCGCAAAGCAAGACGTACAGTGTCTTGATCCCTTGGATCCGCGCTGTCCGTCGCCTGCTGCGCGCCCGGTTCCAGCAGGACCTCCAGGTTCTGCAACTGCACTATGACCGAGGTGGTGAGTTTTACTCCCGCCTCCTTGGGGACTTTTGTCGTGAGGAGGGCATCATCCAGGCGTTCACGCTTCTGGCCTCTCCACAACAGAATGTGATTGCTGAGCGCCACATTTGCTTGATCATGGAGGTTGCCCGCACCTTCATGATACATGCGGCTCCCCATTTTCTGTGGTCGTTTGCAGTCCGATACGCCGCGCTTGAGGAGGAGCAGCCACAAGACTGGTGGCGTAGTCAAGGCGGCGATTAGCGGCAAACTCAGTGACTGTGGCAGTAAGAGCGGAGACAGAGGACAAAGAGGCACGAGGGTGGGTAACAAGAGAGGCGAGAACACGAGAGAGAACAGGACGGTACGTGCGGTAGTAGTCAGTGACAGGAGTTGAGAGGGAAGCAGTGAGGGCCGACTCAGGGGGAGACGGAAGCACAGACGGAGATGAACGAGGCGGACTACGACGGAACAGAACTGTGCGAAGGTCAGTGAGGGGAACAGGGGACGAGGGACGAGCACGAGGAGAGCAACGAGAGGGCCAAGCGTGTGAAGGAGGAGGAGACAACAGAGGCGGAGAACGAGTGACAACAGCTGGGGAGGAGTCAGGAGTAGGAAACGTGGGACCGTAGACAGGAGGAGAGGGGGAAGAGGAAGGAGAGCGAGAGGGGAGACCGAGGGTCCGAAGACCGGAGACAGGAGGAGGAGGCGGCTGCTGCTGCTGCTCCTGCGGCGGCTGCTGCTGCTCCTGCTATAGCTGCTGCTGCCCTGCTGTAGCTGTTGCTGCTCCTCCTGCTACTGCGGCGGCTCCAGCTGCGGCTGCTGCTGCTGCTGCTGCTCCTCCAGTCGCTGCAGCTCTAGCTCCTCTCTCTCCAACTCCAGCTTCTCCTCACGGGCACGGCGAACACGAGCATGGAGCCGGGTCGGGTAAGGGTGGGGGGGGAGGAGTAGTATCCGGGGCCGAGGCAGCCCCAGGACCGCCGTCCAAAGCACCCGGCGCACCACCTCCAGAGTCAGCACCACCAATAGCAACACGGCCAGGCTCACGAGGACCCGTAAGGAGAGCACCCGCACCCCCAGACATAGCACCCCCAGGGTCAGCTCGACCAACACCAGCTCCCGGAAGACGAGAGTCGCCTGCAGCCATGGGCTCAGCTCCAACTCCAGCACCCCCAAAACCAGAACCCGGCACAGGGACGCTCTCAGCACGAACTCCAACTCCTCTAGAGCTAGCACCTGCAGGGTCCTCTCCACGAACACCGGCTCCCGTAGGGTCTGCAGTAGGCTGCGAGGAGGACTGCGGGGAAGGCGGCCGCACCTGAGGGGCTACCAAGGGGGGAGGGGTAGCGTGGGACACACCTGACGGGGCTGGACCAGGGGGGGGAGGCTGTACCGGGGGAGCAGGAGGGGGAGCGGAAGTCAGGAAGAGAGGGGGAGGAGGAACCGGGAGACCTCGGCAGGGGTACCTAACGTAGTAGGGGACGGACTCGACAAAACTGACATCACGGGAGTCAAAGAACCGGTGAAGGGGAGGGTGGAAAAAGGTGAAGTCAGAGGAGTCCTTTGGGAACCCAAGGAAGATACAGGGAACGGTGCGAGGCAAGATCTTGTCCGCGGAGGTGTCGCGAACAAGAGCCAAGCAACCCCAGACACGAAACCGCGACGCAACACCAGGAGACCCGGTCCAAAGACTAGTCGGTGAAACCTCTGGCTGAGAGACACGTGGCCAGAGGTTCAGCTGGTGAGCGGCATACCTAACCGCGTAGGGCCACAGAAAATGGGGGGCACGGGCGTGAGTCAAGGAGGTGCGGGCGATCTCCATGACCAAGCCTATGCGGCGCTCAGCAACCCCATTCTGCAATGGGGACTCTGGAAGCGTCCAGGACTGACGAATGCCCTGTTCGCGACAGAATCCAGCGAGAACGCCGGAGCGAAGCTCACCCCCGCGGTCGGAGTGAAGACAGCTGACACGACGACCACGAGTGTCCTTTGTGGTAAGCAACCACCTGATCAGCGTAGAAGTCACCTCATACTTCTTCGCCAGGGGAAACACTGTGGTGTAGCGGGAGTAGTCGTCAACAACCACCAGAAAGAAACGCTCACGCTCAGGGCCAAGGCGAGTGGCGGGGCTCCAGACGTCCAAGTGGAGCGTCTCAAAAGGCTCGGTGGCCGGACGAAGGGAGGAAGAGTGAAGGGTGGCGCACAGCCGACCCTCGACGCAGGGACCGCACGGTGGTGCAAGCGAAGGCGGCAGCGACGGCAAGACACGCGGGAGGCCTAAGACAAGACGCTGACTAGACATAGCGCACAGACGAGGAAGGGACAGGTGCCCCATCCGGTGGTGCCACAGAACCGTGGGGTGGGCAAGCGACCGGCAGGAGCAAGACGCAGCAACTGGACCAAAGACGGCAACCTGACCAGACATAGCTACCTGGGGGGACGCGGCAACCTGGTGAGACGCAGGGACTAGACGGGGGGCAGGGACAGGGGTCGGGGGCAGTAGCCGCTGTTGCACACGGGGGCCAGTGTGAAGTGTGTAGAGACCAGAGCCCGGCTCAGCGGTAAAGGTGGCGAGAGGTGCGTACGTGTCCCCGTCAACACAAACTGTAGTCTCGCCAGAAGTCTCAATCCACACACCCACGTGCTGACTCACGAGCGGCCTCACGCCCACCAAGTTCCTCGAGAACGAGGGGATGTGGAAGCCGGTCAGAGAACCGGAGGGAAGTAGTGTAGCGAGCAGTGACTAGTCCCGAAGTGGGATCAGCCAGTGCTACAGAGACTGGCGTGGGAAGCGGGGTAAGTGTCGTGCGGTCGCGGAAGAATCAGTGCGAAGCCGGGGAGTCCAGAGTGAAAGAAAGCGAAGCGTCCTTCGGAGCAGCTCCTGGACTAGTGTCTACACAAGTACCTACACTAGCAACAGGCAGCTCAGCAAGTCTAGCACCTAAGCTAACAACAATCGAGTAAACAGAGTCACAAGCACTAGAGTCAACAATAGCATACATAGCATGAGGAGTTCCTAAGAGATCAACCAGCTAAGAAGTCGACATGCCCCACAAAGCGGGGCCGTACGTCTGAACAACGGGAAGCCAGTCAGGGGCAGGGCCGCCAACGCCGTAGGCCAAACGAACCGTGTCAGTAAGCTGAGCAAAGCACTGACCCGGTGTGTGGCTGCGGCCACAAGGCTGGCCTCGGCGAGCACTTGTCAGAACGTGATAGGTGCAGGGAGGGTGGACGACACCGCGTTGCAGCTGACGCTGTCCTGACCCCTGCACCGAAACCTGCTGCTGCCACTGCTGCTGCTGTGGCTGCTGTGAGGAGGGGGGCTGCAGCTGCTGCTGGTGCCGAGTCATGTACCACGCCGCTGCTCCACCCCCTGCGTCTGGCAGACCTATAGGTGGCTGACGAACCTGGGCGTCACCTCCACCAGCCGCTGCAGTGGAGTCACCGGCCGCTGCACAAGGAGCTCCTCCAGCCCCTGCACTCCCACGCCGCCGCTCACCACGTCACCCCCGCTGCCTCCGCCGCCTCCGCCCGCACCCTGACCACCCCTCCTACCACTCCTACCCCGAGACCGCGAAGAAGTCGTAACAGCAGCTGCGGTCACGTCAGTAGCGGCAGTGGCGAGGGAGGCAGTAAAGGTGGGCAGCTGAGGGACAGTGCACCCGTGAAACAGTGGAGGGGGCACAGCACCAGAGGCGGAGGCTACGGAGCGGAGGTTGCTCTCGACGTCCTTGAGCGCAGACTCAAGGACCCCGATAGTGAGCTCACTAGGGTGCTTTAGAAGAAGTGCGTCACGAACCGAGGCAAGGCGGTCAGGGAGGCTAGTGGCGATGAAATAAATAGTAATCGCCATGGGGGGAGGAAGCAGTGCAAGCTGTGCGTCAGTGCAAGCAGCGCGGTAGCTAGAATCGAGCGAGCGGAGGTGAGTAATCAAGTCAGCAGTGTGCTCAAACGAGGCGAGGTCAGGAAACAGGAACGGAAGAAACAGGCGACCAAGAGAGACAGTGGTGGGAGTAGCGTAGCGGGCCTTGATCGCAGTCAGGAACTCACTAGCCGTGCGAACCTGAGTAAAGTGGGTCTCATCAGACTCAGGGAGGAGGCTGCTAAGGGCGATGCAGGCCGCAGCATCACGCGACTTCCATGCCGTCACGTCAGCACGCTCACGTGCATAACGATCTCTAGCTGCGTCGTCGGGGGCAGTGCCTAAAGGCGTAGGGCCGTCGGGCGCAGGAAGGACACCGGAAGCGTGCGTCCACAGAGACTTGCCTGCCTGGACCTGACTCTTGAGGAGGCGCTGCGCACGCAGGAGCCAGACAGAAAACTCGAACGGCCTACCGTCGGCGTCAAAGCGCAGTACCCTAGGGGTCGCCATAGCTATAGCGAGCGGGTGGAACTGTCACTGCTGAAACCCTAAACTCTGAAGGAGCCTGAGAAGGGTATGACAGGTAGTGCAAGAAGCTCAGTGCACTATAGGACGTTAGGGTAGGGTGCGGTAAGAAGGATAGGCAGCACGGGGCGACGGGCGCGGCTCGGCTGGACGGGACGGGCAGGAAGGCGCGGCTCGGCAGGACAGGGTGGCGCGGCGCGGCGGGACGGGCTGGGCACCGCGCAACGGGACGGGCTGGCGCGGCGTGGCGAGACGGGCTGGCGCGGCGCTGGCGACGCGATGGGCTGGGCGCACACGGCGCGACGGACGGGACGGACGGGGGGGAGCGCGACGGACGGGACGGACTGGGGGGAGCGCGACGGACGGGACGGACTGGGGGGAGCGCGACGGACGGGACGGACAGGGGGGAGCGCGACGGATGGGATGGACAGGGGGGAGCGCGACGGACGGGACGGACTGGGGGGAGAGCGACGGACGGGACGGACAGGGGGGAGCGCGACGCGACGGACGGGACGGGCCAAGGGGGGAGGGGGGGGGGGGGGGGGGGGCGGCGACGCGACGGACGAACGCGACAGACGGACGCGACGGACGGGACGCGACAGACGGGACGGACGGGACGGGCGCGACGCGACCGGCAGGGCGCACGGAGCGCGACGGACGGACAGGGCGCAGCGGGGGGCGCGACGGTAGGAACGGGACGCGATGCGCAGGACGGGGCGTGCGGGACGAGCGGAACGCGCGACGGGCGGCGCAGCAGGCGCTAGGGCACGTGAGAGACGAGCGCGAGAGGCGCTAAGGGACAGTACGGGCGTGACTAGCATTAAGGTACGGGGCAGGCTCGGGCGTGATGAAAGTGATCGAGAGGAATGGGATCCCACGGGATCCTAACCTAGCTGATACCATGTTAAGAATGAAAGTGTTGCATTCACAATGTTGGTTGGGGTACATAAACCTAACCCTAAGAGTTGTACCCCCTATGACACACATCACTAAGACTACAACATTTGAGATTCGCATATGGGGCTGTGTCTGACTATATACATCTAGACTGTAGCCCATGGAGGGTAAAAATCATTAGGGTTTGTAGGTACTTGTGCTCATTCATTCTTCATAGTCATCATTCCGCTGTACTCTCATTCTGGCACTCTTGGCAGGGTCTTCTTGTGGGCGACTGACGATGGTGCAACAAATTTTTGTAACATACGTACGTTGAACGCATCAAGTATGTTCATGCCGCCAGGCTGCCAGGTGCTGCGGAATATTTATGCCATAACATAATTGCGCACGAAACTGAACATGTCAGTTTCTGTTTCAGCGTACTTTTGAACCACCCTGTCCGGCCAGGATTTAATGTCAGGAACAATGATAAGCAGGGTAAAAATAAGCAAACTCTTCGCTCATCAGGGAGATTACCCTTTCAACGAGAGCCCTGCAGTAGATGCGTCGTTATTGGTTTGATCATATCCAGCCAACTTGTACAGCGCGAATGAAGCACATTATGAAGGAGACAGAACGGACTGCATGCGAGCAAGTAGATTAACAATGCCAATGACCAGCACCGGCAGCAATATGCGGAACACCATGCCATATAAAGCACTTCCTTGCACTGCGCTCTCCACCACCCACCACCAGAACCCCTCAGCACTCACCAGCTCCCACACCTCTCCCAAACCTGCCCCCGTTCCCACAGCAGCAGACCCCCCAACAGGATACCTGCTGTGAGCACCAGACATAACTGCAGCAACGGATGCAGCGACAGCAGCTACTGCCGCCACTGCAAGTGCAACGGCAAGAGACTGACCGGACAACCACATTTGATTGGGAGCAGCAGCAGCGGAGGGGGTGTATGTGCATGTGCGTGTGTTTTCCATGGGCTGAATGTGGGGAATGCAGGTTGGTGGGGTAAGGAGGGAGCTGGGTCGCGTGGAAATGAGGCTGCAGAGGAGAAAGAGCAGTGCGGCAGAGAGGGAAGCCACTGCGAAGTTGCTACAGCTGGCTGAGACAATAGTCACCCCCACGATTCCTAGGCTTAGTGCTCTAACCATTTGCCAGAAGGCGGATTGGGATATGGTCGGTGGGGAGGAGGACAGGTGGGAGGAGGTCAAGAGTGGTGAGGAGGAGGAGGAGGAGGAGGAGGAGGAGGAGGAGGAGGAGGAGGAGGAGGAGGAAGAGGAGGAGGAGGAGGAGGAGGAGGAGGAGGAGGAGGAGGAGGAGGGGTTGGCCGCGGTGGGAGGTGGTGCAAGGTGATGTTGGGCGGAACAGGCTGCGGTGAGATGCGGTGAAGGGGTGGAGATGAGGGAGCAGACGGTTCTAGCAACAGAAGGGCAGATGATAGACCACCAGAGAGAAACGACAATGGCCAGAGAGGAGAGAGTGGTGGTTGTCCAGAGTAGCAGGCAGTGAGTCGGGCTCGTGGGGAGGAGAAACGACGGGAGGAGGAATGAGGGGAGTGAGGGGAGTGAGGGGAGTGAGAGCAGGGGAGAGGGGGGAAGCATGGGGAGGAGTGACGAGAGGAGTTGGGCGAAAGGGAGGGGATTCGGGGATGAGAGGAGGTTGTCTGAGAGGTGCTGCAAGTGGGGGGGAATGGTGGCCACAAGGGCAGCCCAAAGAAAGAGCAGGCACACGAGGGCTGCTGCCTGCACGGCTGCTGCTGTGTCGGCTGCTTTCTGCAGGGAGAAATGCACTGGACACGCGCAGGGCAGGGAGGTGGGGCTCAGAGGAAGAACGAGGCATGGGCATGGGGGAGGCGGGAGGGTGGGGTTTTGGGGAAGGGTGGGAGCGGAGGAAAGGGGAGGCTGGGCAGGGGCTGACGTGGGGGGAGCGGCAGCGAGAGAGGACGAGGAGGAGGAGGAAGAAGAAGAAGAAGAGGCAGAAGAAGAGGCAGCGGCAGCAGTGGCAGGGGGGGGTAACGGGAAGCAGATGGATATGAGGTGGAGGAGGAAGGGGAGGAGGAGGAGTGCGATGGGGATGATGAATTTGCTGATGGGAACAAAGCGCGTGGGCGAGAGCAGCAGGTAGTAGTAATGAGAGTGGTGCAGCCGCTCCGATAGGTTGTTGAAGCACCGAATGACAGACTCCAGCAGCATTCCTAGATGGACGTATGATGACATGTCTGCCTGCAAGTTCACCCTCAGCTCCGGACGCTTCCCCTTCCCCTTCCCCTTCCCCTTCCCCTCCCCCTTCCCCTTGCCCTTTCCGCCCACCTTCCCCTTCCGCTCCCCCTTCCCCGTCCCCGCCCTCACCGCTCCCATCCCACCCACCCCGCCGCCTGCGGTTTCCCGGCCGGCCCCGCTCCCCCCAAGGTACCCTTGGGGAAGCACTGTGAGAGAGACTGCATCTACTTGCACCTCTCGAAACGCACCGTGTGTGCCTGACGCCCCTCCCACCAGCTGGTTCCATAGCACACGAGCCAGTCCCCTGGCTCCCTCCTCAAACTCACGCCCGCCGGTAACCACGCCCTTTACTCCCACGCTCTCTAGCCAGGCCCCCACGGTGGTTAGGGTTTCTGCAGTGCGAGAGATGGCGGTTGAGAGGAGGTCTAGGGTGGAGGACGGGAGGAGGTGGAGGAGAGGGGGAGGGAGGTCTGGGGGAGGCTGGATGGAGAGTTTGAGGGAAAGCCAAGAAGAGATTTTTTGGACTGTGGCGGGCAGGTCGAGGTTTGGCATCTGCCCGTTGATTCCGTCCGCCCGAATTTCGAGCGAGTCGACGGGGCCTCCGAGCCAATCAGGGCTGGCTTGGAGGGTCACAGCTGCAATCATCATGCTGTGAGGAGCGAAGGGAGAAAGAGAGGAGGAGGAGGAGGATTGAGACGCTTGGAGTAGTTGTGAAGAAGGACAGGCGCCTGACTCCTCCTCACTCGCTCTTATCCCACTCCCCCCGCTGCTGCGGCTGCTACCGCTGACGCTGCTGCCATTGCTACTGCAGCTGCCGTTGCTGCTGCAGGTGCGGGTGCTTGAGCAGGAATGGGAGGTGACGGTTGGAGCGTCGATACCACGGTATTCTTTAAGCCAGTGCTGCACGGCATGCTGGGCGCCGTAGCGAGCATCTGCAAGCAGCCAGACCACGTCCTTGGCTTGCCACTGCGCCTGGGACAGCAGGCGCAGGAGAGAGAGTGCGACTGCCACTGAGAGCGCGTCGGATGGGGACACGCAGGGAGACACACCCTCGCTGCCGCCGCCGCCGCCGCCGCTGCTGCTGCTGCTGCTGCTGGTGCGCAGGCGCATGAAAGGCGTGACGAGCACAAAGGCCTCATCGCTGTAGCCCTGGCGGGACCGGAGCACAGTTGCTATGCTCTCTGCTGCTTGCACCTGCTCCTGCTCCACAGCCCCGTCTATCCCTTCACCACCTTGACCACCACCACCAGCACCATCGCCACCATCACCATCATCATCAGAAGGGCGGGTGGAGAGGTGGGTGCGTGTGAGGCGAGAGGAGGAAGGGGACCAGACGTGCGGGTAGAGAGGTAGTTGCAAGGCTCGCAGGTGGTGAGCAATCCACTCGTCGAACGAACCCCTGAGGTGAGACGGCGCGATGGAGAGAAGGGGAAAAAATTCAAAAAAGATGGGGAAGCAGGTGGAGGAAGAGAGGGGCGTAGGGGATCGGATGGAAGAAGAGAAAGGGTTGGGGGGATGCGTAAAGGCGAGAGGAAGGGGGGAAGGGGAGAAGATTAGAGCGGTGCAAACAGGGGGGAAACGGCACGGAGAGAAAAAAGTGCATACAGAAGTGGGCAGCCCTGCAGAAGGGTTGAGGAAGTTTGCTGACAAGTGCAGTGGAGAGGGACACGTGAAATAATGCTGTGGCAATCGCAGCAGCAAGATGGCGAGAGTTACATGCTGTGTAAACACGCTGTGGCAGAGTTACCTATGGCAGAGTTACCTGTGGCTGAGTTACCTGTGGCTGAGTTACCTGTGGCAGAGTTACCTGTGGCTGAGTTACCTGTGGGTGTGCAGCGATTGCAGCAGCGCAATGGCGTAGCGGGCATCGGATTCGGAATAGCGAGGAGATGCTGAGCCTGGCGGGGAACAGAGGGAGAGGGAGAGAGAGGGTGGGGGAGGAGGGAGAGGACAGGGTGAGAGTGTGAGAGAGTGGGAAGGTGACGGAATGAGGGAGTGGGTGAGAGGAGGGCAGAGAAGAAGCAGTTGAGGCGGGATGACAATGGTGACAGATCACAACGATAATGATAATGATAATGATAATGATGATCATGTGAATAATCTTCATAATGCTGCTGACGTGTAAGGATGGCGTGACGTGGCAAGGGCGCACCTGGCATGAGCGCGTTTTCGTCCACATAGGTGGGTGCGCTGAGGGCGGGGAGCAGCAGCAGCAGCACGAGACCCGCTGTCACGCTCACGGCGCTGTGTGAATACACGGGAGAGAGAGAGGGAGGCAGAGGGACGCAGAGGGAGGCAGAGGGGTGCAGAGAGTGGGGGAGAGTGGAAAAGAGATTTGAGACATCTCAAAACAGCAGCAGCAGCAGCACGAGACCCGTTGTCACGCTAGAGAGAGAGAGGCCAAGGGGGAGAACGAGAGAGGCCGAGGCGGAGAGAGAGAGAAAGTGTACCAGATAATGCCGGACAGCCAGACCGTACCAGATAATGCCGGAGCGACGGAGTGCGGCCGCCACGAGTCGGCCCAGCACCAGCCTGATCCGCTCGCGCGCAGTCGCCATTGCCACTCACCCGTCACCGTCACCGTCACCGCCACCGTCACCGTCACCGTCTCCGTCGCCGGCGCAAGAGATCTCTTTAAACGTGCCGCCTTCTCCTCCTTTCTTCTTCCGTTCTCTCCTTAATCCTCGAGAAGGAAGTCGCGGGAATATTACAGCTCTGGGAATGTCACAGACTCTGATCGCTCATCCCCGCGCCCTACGCCGCAGAAATCCCGGCCGAGTTGTAACACCCTTGACAATTAGCCCGGCTAGTTATCCCCTTTCCAATCCTCTCGACTAGTGGCACCCTTAGCCCGCATTCGTACGGAACCTCGAAGCTTCCGTGCCCGCGAATCGACTGTGCGACTACAGATGCATTTGCGATCAGCACCGATGGATTTCCAGTAGCGATCATGGAGATCCCAAGGGATCAACCCACCGTGCTTGGAATACGCGATAAAGGTTCAGTTTCTGTAGAATGTTACTGTACCTCCTTATTGCAACAAGCACCCGATTTTCCTTGGCATTATACCTATTTTTTCCCCACTCATAAACGTTTCAAAATTCTGTGTCAGAAAATGAGGAATGAAAACCAAATGCTGTTTAGCGTCTACAAAGCTGGACAACAGCAGGCAGACGAGACAGCAGCGGGGAAGCGGTGAGCCATGGACGCACTCTAACGGCTACCTGACGGTTACGTAGCGGCTAGGTAACGGCCACGGCGCACGCGACTCGAGATGAGCGCCGCTAACGGCAACGCGTCTCTGCTCTCCTGCCTCCTCCGCAGCGCCGCGCGCCCAGCGCGAATTTCCTGCCGCACCCGCGATCCGCTCCTTCGCTCTCTGCCTGCTCGCGTCCCTCCTCCCACCGCCGCCGCCGCCGCCGCCGCCGCCGCCGCAGCCGGAGCCGGCGCCACCACATCCTCTGCGATTCTAACGGCAAATCAGATCTCCGCGCCGCGATCGGCCACTGCCATGTACATCCGCGCGGCGCCGCGTTACCGCGGGCCGTGCCACGTGTGCAGCTGGCAGCCGCTCGCGCGCGGCGGGCTTCTCGACCCGCGCCGCGACAGCTGCGCCCTGGGACGGTCTATTCCCCTCGCTTCCCTCCGCGTATCCTCGCCCTCCTCTCGCCTTTCGTTCTTGCGCACGAGTGGCGAGCTCAAAGGCAGCAGCAGCTATAGCAGGAGCAGCGGTGGTGGTGGTGGTTCTGGTGGCTCGTGTGGGGTTGGTGGTGGTAGAACTAGTGGTTTGGGTAGTGGTGGTGATGGTGGGCGTGTTACTTGCAACGCTGCAGGGAGTGGTGCTGAGGGATGGGGGAAGGGCGGAGGAGAGGCATGGGGAAGTGGCCGGGGGAAAGGGAGAAGCTTCAGCGGCAGGGGCAGGGGCGGTGATAGCTGGCTGGGCGATGGGGGTGGAGGGTCGGTGATAGGCGTAAGATGGGAGGAGGAGAGTGCGGAGGAGGAGGGAGAGGACGAGGAGGATGAGGAGGAGGGGGGTGGAAAGGGGAGGAGAGGCAAGGGTGGGAGGAGGGGGACGAGGCAAAGGGGGGCGAAGAAGCAGGAGCAGATGGCAGTAGCAGAGGCATACAGGCGGCACTACGTGGCTGCTGTCACTGCAGAGAAGGTGTGACATTAACGAGGATGCGTAGAAGGTGGACGTTATAACGAGTATGCACAGGTGTTGGTTATAGCGAGAATGCAGACTGGTGACTGTAGCGAGCAGAGGATGTTCGTAAAGAAAGTGACTCTCACAACCTACATTCTCGAGAATTCTCAAAGGGAGGGTGGCCAACTCTCTCTCTCCCCCCGCACCCCCCACCCCCCTTTCCGTCCCTCTTCCCCCTCCCCCTCCCCCTCCCCCTTCCCCTCACCCTCCCCCTGTGCGGTGGGGGGCAGGAGGACGAGCTAGCGGCATGGCAGCAGCGCATGGGCGGGTGGTCTTTGCAGCGGCTGGCAGAGGAGGGCTTTGCTCTCTTCAACCTCTCCGCCTCGCCCAAGGGCCGCTTCTTCAAGTGCGCCTCTCCTCTGCTCCTGCCCTCACACGCCCGCTCCTGCTCCCTCCCGCTTTCCCATGCTCTTACTTGCTCTCCCTCATCCCAGCTCCTGCCATTTCTCCTCCTCTGTGTCTGTCCGCCTGCCTCCCTGTGCATGAAAGCAGCATATGGTGCCGCATGTGCTGTGACTCGCACGCACTACCTCCTCGTCTGTCTTGTGTGTGTGAGCGCAGCGCAGCACATTGATGTGGGCACCACCTTGCGTGTTGCGCTGCGAGCACTAGTGTGTGTGGTGTGGCTCATGTCTGCCTCCCTCCCTGCCTCCCTCCCTGCCTGCCTCCCTCCCTGCCTGCCTGCCTCCCTCCCTGCCTGCCTCCCTCCCTGCCTGCCTCCCTCCCTGCCTCCCTCCCTGCCTGCCTGCCCGCCCGCCTGCCTGCCTGTGTATCAACCTCCCGTGTGCAGGAAGCGCATAGTGCAGTTCGCATTGGCTCCAGCACATGGAAGGCAGGGTGCTGCCGGGAGGAGTGGCACAAGCAGCGGTACAGGCGGTGCGGGCAGCGGTGGTGGCGGTGGTGTGGGTAGTGGGTTGCTGCCTCAGCATCACTTGCTCTCCCAGGTGAACACACCATCACACACACACCACACGATCGTGACACGCCCACGCGCACGCCGAAGTGCACGCCCACGTGACACGCCCAAGTGCACGCCCACGTGACACGCCCAAGTGCACGCCCACGTGACACGCCCATGTCTTCTATCGCACTTCCCTCCTGCTTCCCCTCTTCCTCTCTCTAGCAAGCATGCACTCGCTTGTGGTACTTTTGAGAATTCTCAAAAGTCGTAATCTGCGATGGCCTGTGCTTGCCTTCCTCCTCCGCTTTTTGTTCATGTATTTCCTATCAGCAGCACCATCTCACATTTGCTGTCGTGCAGGAATCACTCAGCTCCTCTCATACTTTAGGGTATCTCAGGAACTACTGTTGCCTTGCCTTGCCATGCCATGCAATGCGGTGCCATGCCGTTCCATGCCATGCCATGCCATGCAATGCGGTGCCATGCCGTTCCATGCCATGCCATGCCATGCAATGCGGTGCCATGCCGTTCCATGCCATGCCATGCCATGCAATGCGGTGCCATGCCGTTCTGTTCCATGCCATGCTACACCCCATGGGCACATGCATGCATGTGTGGGCACTGGGCAGGGAGACCTGGTGCTGGTGAATCCTAGCAGCGTTGACTCCATTGACTTGGAGGACTCGCTGGAAGGAGTGGTGCTGGAGAGGGCTCGCAGGTATGTGTGTTTTTGAGTTGACTCAAAGCGTTGACTGCATTGACTTGGAAGACTCGCTGGAAGGAGTGGTGCTGGAGAGGGCTCGCAGGTACGTGTGTTCCCTTCTGGTTTCAGAGACGTGCCAAATATAGAGAGGTCTTGAACCGCACTCACCCCTGTGACGATCTGTGTTACAGAGGGTGACACACCTCGCCCCACCGCATCTCACCGCGCCGCACCACACCTCACCTCACCTCACCTCACCTCAGCCTGTTGCGCTCACCTCCCTTTGCTTCCCTTCCTCACCTTTCCTCCTCTCTGATGCACTTTCGCTTTCAACTCTGTGCTTCTCCTCCTCCTCCTGCCGCCCCTCCCTCCCATCCAGGTACCTGCTGGTGCCTCCTCAAGGCGTTGCCACACTTGCTCATATGAACTAACTACCCTTGCGCCCCACTTCTTCTCGTTTCCCCCCCCAATGACCTCCCCTCCTACAGGTACTTGCTGGTGGTGATGGCTCCTCAAGACGTCGCCACACTTGCTCAAATGGACCAGCCCCTTCGTCTAGACCTCACCCTCAACACCGTTTCCTTTGACCGTGCGATTGATGCAGTTACCACCTTCTCCTCCCTCTCCCCCTCGGCGGTGACTCTCCCTGGTGCTGAGGAAGGGGAGCGAGGGGCTGGGGGGAAGGGGAGGGGGAGCGGGGGGGAGAAAGGGAGAGGGAAAAGTGGGGGGAAAGTGGTGGAGAAGGCAGGGGGAAGAGGGGAGGAGGGCGTGATGGTGGGTGAAGGGGCGATGGCTGTTTGGCGAGTGCTGATTGGTTCTGCTATGCGTGCAGGGCGGGAGGGGGTAGCTCTGCAGAATGAAGGTGCGACAATTACGGGAGTGGGTGGTGGAGTGAGGAAAGGAGGTAAAGGAGGAGGAAGGGATGGTGGTGGGGTTGCAAGAGGGGATGACACACCTGCTTCGAGCGCTGTTGCTGCAGCAACGGCCGCAGCAGCGGCGGCGGCGGCGGCGGCAAAAGTAAGGGGCGGAGAAAGAAGGGGAGGGCCGCCTTCCTTTGACTGGCAGTCAGCATTGGGACCAACAACAGCAACAGTAGGAGTAGGAGTAGCCACACAAGACCCTGAAGCCCTTGCATATGCCAAACGGCCGCCCACAGGGTTCCTCCCGCTGTTATCCAGCAAGAAGAAAAGCTCTGGGTCAGAGTCAGCAGCGGCAGCAGCAGCAGCAGGGGCCGCAGGAGAGTTGAGAGGGCGAGTGCGATCGGTGTTGCGAGAGATGCAGGCAGAGAGGGAGAGAAAGGGAGAGAGCGCGCGAGAGGGGGAGGGAATGGGAGAGTGGGAGCGTGAAAGAGACAACACGGGAGAGGGGGAGCGAGTGGAGAAAAGGGCGAGGCTGAACGCGAGTCAAGCGGCGGCAATAGAAGCGGCGATGGGGAGGAGGGTGACTCTGTGGCAGGGGCCTCCTGGGACGGGTAAAACCGCCACCCTTCTCCACCTCATGGCCCTTGCTAGACGCGTGCTGGGGCAGGGAGAGTTTGGTGATGCACAAGGGAGGGGTACGGAGAAAGGAGCTGGTGGTGGTGGGCGGAAGGGGGGGTTGGGAGTGAGGCGTGCGGGGAGGAAAGGCGGGGAGAGGGGAGGAGGGGGAGGAGAAGCGGGGGGGGGGATTGTGGGGAAGGTGTTGGCTGCGGCAGATAGGTGAGATGAGATGGGATGGAAGATGGGGGATGGGTGAGATGGGTATGGGTCACATGGGAGGGGGTGAGATGGGTATAAGTCACATGGGAGGGGGTGAGATGGGTATAAGTCACATGGGAGGGGGTGAGATGGGTATGGGTCACATGGGAGGGGGTGAGATGGGTATGGGTGAAGAGTGGTGAGGGAAGAGGGGGAACTAGCCACATGGAGGGGGTAGTTGTTGGTCTTTCTCAGCCAATCCTTCCCCGTGCGCATGCCAATCACACCTACAGTGACACACTCTATTGCCTTGCCTGTGCTCTCGAGACTCGACTCTCCCTTTGTCCCACACCGCCATGATCCATATCCTCCCCGTTGTTTGAGACGTCTCAAAACACCGCCATGATCCATATCCTCCTCGCATTGCCCTTCTGGCGGTCGCACAAGCAATCTGGCGGTCTCCCCCCTTAAATGCCCCCCTCGCTTCCCCTCCTGCCCTTCATTCTTCCCCCCACCAGCAACGTGGCGGTGAATAACATGGTGGAGGGGCTGCTGGGCATGGGCTTGCGCGTGGTGCGCCTGGGTCAGCCAGTCAAGGTCAGTCAACGCTGGTCATGCACCATGCACCATGCACCATGCACCATGCACCATGCACCATGCACCACACCACACACCAAGTACAAGTACCATGCCCATCTTTCCATGCGCACAGTCCAAGGAGTCTCTGCGACAGTGCACGCTACACGCGCTCGTGGAGGCCCACCCTCTCACGCACCATGCACCTTGCTCGTTACAACCTAATACGCCACCCTTACTCCTTCCCACACGCACAGGCCAAGGAGTCCCTACGGCAATGCACACTACACGCACTGGTGGAGGCCCATCCTCGCACCATGCAGCATTCGCTAGATGCGTTCGTGGAAGCTCACGCACCATGGGGCATATATACCCCATGCACCACACACTACACACCAAGATCACACGCCATACCCGTCTTCCATCTTTCCACACACACAGGCAAAGGAGTCCCTACGGCAGTGCACGCTAGACGCGCTCGTGGAGGCCCACCCTCTCACGCAGAGTGCAGTGCAACTGCGACAGCAGGCCATGGCAGCACGGGAGCACACCCCTCCCCGCACATCAAGCAGTGATTCTGAGTGGAAAACATTGTATTCGGCACCCTGCTCCACCCTCATCCGCACAGGCCAAGGAGTCTCTCCGCCAATGCACGCTAGACGCGCTCGTGGAGGCACACCCTCTCACACACCGTGGGGCATAAATACCCCATGCATGCACCATGCACACCACACACCACACCCCAAGATCACACACCATACCCATTTTCCCTCATCCCACACGCACAGGCCAAGGAGTCTCTCCGCCAATGCACGCTAGACACGCTCGTGGAGGCCCACCCTCTCACGCAGCGAGCGGTGCAGCTGCGACAGCAGGCCATGGCAGCGCGGGAGCACACCTCATGTATCAACCCCTGTTCCACCCCCATGCACAGGCCAAGGAGTCCCTGCGGCTGTGCACGCTAGATGCACTCGTGGAGGCCCACCCTCTCACGCAGCGAGCGGTGCAGCTGCGACAGCAGGCCATGGCAGTGCGGGAGCAGGGCCGGGCGGAGAGGAACGAGGGCCGGCGCAGAAGTGCAGCACAGGAGGCCACACGCGTGTGGGAGGCTGCAGATGCGGCTCAAGACGCCGCTGCTCTTGATGTCATGGAAAGGTGGGTGCATGGGTGGGTGGTTGGGTTGGTAGGTGGGTGGGGGAAGGTGCGGCTAAGGGAGTGTGGGGAAGAGAGGATGGAGAGGATGGGAGAGCAGCACAGGGGGCCACTCGTATGTGGGAGGCTGCAGATGCGGCTCAAGACGCCGCTGCTTTTGATGTGCTGGAGAGGTGGGTGCGTGGGTGAAGCACGAGCGAGGGAGAGCCAAGCGAGGGTGAGATGGACAGGGATCGGGAGCGTGGGTGTTTGCGTTAAAGGGGAAAGCTGGGACGATCCTTGGGGGGGGATTGTGTGTGTGTACTGTACTGCAGGCAGGGTGGTGGTAGCGTGCAGTTTGGAATGGACCAGCAATTTGATGTTTTGCCAGGCTCTCTGCATGTGCATGCACATATACGCATGTGCTGTTCTTGCCCATGCTTCCTTCCACCTCGTCCCTGCCTCCCTGCCTCCCTCCCACGCGCAGAGCGGATGTGATAGCAGCAACGTGCGTGGGGGTGGCTTTTGAGGCGCCTCAATACAAGCGTGCGCTGTTCCTGCCCGTGTGTCCACCACATCACACCACGTCGCCCCCTCTAACCCTCCGTGCGCAGAGCGGATGTGATAGCAGCAACGTGCGTGGGGGCGGGGGATCCCGTGCTCAGCATTCTCCTTTTGAGGCGCCTCAAAACTCCGCCTCCCTGCCTTTCTCCCTGCCGTGCACAGAGCGGATGTGATAGCAGCAACGTGCGTGGGGGCAGGGGATCCCGTGCTCAGCATTCTCCTGAGCCGCCACCCGTCGGCCTTTGCTCTCTGTATCATAGATGAAGCCACTCAGGTGAGCTCATGCTTTCTCAGCAACTTATTGTGAGCCATCACTCACTCAGGTGAGCTCATGCTTTCTCAGCAACTTATTGTGAGCCATCACTCACTCAGGTGAGCTCATGCTTTCTCAGCAACTTATTGTGAGCCATCACTCACTCAGGTGAGCTCATGCTTTCTCAGCAACTTATTGTGAGCCATCACTCACTCAGGTGAGCTCATGCTTTCTCAGCAACTTATTATGAGCCATCACTCACTCAGGTGAGCTCTCACACACTAAGCTCTCGTCCCTCTACCCACCACTTCCATTCCTAGGCCACATAGCCAGCACCGCTCATTCTCAACGCGGCCACCAGAGCAGCTCTCTTTCACTCCACCCAAAAACTTCCTCGGATCTCCTCCGTCCTGATTCATATCGGGAGTAGCAGCAAACCTGTAAACACGCTTAAGCAAAAGGATCATAACTGTAAAACTTGCTCCTAGAAATTTTTAAAAAATCTCAAAGCCTCCAAGCAGCTCTCTTTCACTCCACCCAAAAACTTCCTCGGATCTCCTCCGTCGGGCTCCCCCTCGCATTTCCCCCCCTCTCTCCTCCCTCCCTCTTCCCTTCAAGTCCACAGAGCCAGCGACACTGATCCCCATCTTAGCCAGCAGAGCGAGCAGTGTGGTGCTTGTGGGCGACCCCATGCAGCTCCCACCCACTGTCGTTTCACAACGGGCCCTGCAGGTGGGTGGGTGAAACAATGGGCCTCCCACTGCCTGTTTGCGGGTGGGTGGGGTGGGGGTGGTGTGGTGGCGGGTGTGGTGGGTGGGTGTTGGGTGGGTGGTGAGAGGAGCGAGCGCAATAGTGAGAGGAAATAGTCTATCAGAATCGTGTCGAAGCCATCGTTCGTACCCCATGCATCCGTCAGCAGAGTTTTGAGACGTCTCAAAACTCCATTTGCATCCATCAGAGGGCCCTCTCAAACATGCAGGTATGCGTATGCTTGCCTGTTGCTGTGGCTCTGTACATGTGTGTGCGCTGCGCACGGCATTGGCCAACATTACTGTCCTTATATGGAATGTGTGCTACAGTGTAACTTTCGAACAATCTCCAAAAGTGATGCTAATTTACCAGGCTCACATGCCATGTGTGTGTGCGTGCGTGCGTGCGTGCGTGCGTGCGTGTGTGTGAGCACTTCACACAGTACTGGTGTGTCCTACTCCCACCTGACCAAACCTTTTCCTCCCTCCCTCCCCTCCACCTGACCTCCCCAGCTAGGGCTGGACGTACCTCTGTTCTCGCGCCTGCAGAGCCACGGCTTGCAGCCACTGCTGCTCGACACACAGTACCGGTACGTGCTTAGACGGGTGCTGGGATGTGCGGTGGGTGGGGCGGTGGGACGGGCAGTGGGTCTGTCCCACATTCCTCTCACCGCTGCTGCTGCTGCTGCTGCTGCTACCGCTGCTGCTACCGCTGCTGCTACCGCTGCTGCTACCGCTGCTGCTACCGCTGCTGCTCGTGGGTGATTCCTGAGACGTCTGTACAATACTCACCGCTGTTGCTGCCACAGCTGCTGCTCATGGGCGATCCCATGCTGCTAGACACACAACACCGTACGTACTTGTATAGCTTCTTCTATTCTTATCCATCTAAAAAAACAGCATGTGCAGGGAGAAAGGATAGCAGGAGAAAGAGAGGACGGAGGACGTGCGTGGACTGACTGGACACACCTCCAGCTCGCCTCGGCTCTCCCTTCTCTTGTTTTCCTTCCTACCCACCCACCTTTCAGTTCTCTCCTGTTTCTCTCTTTGCGTCCTCTCTTCTCCACCCCACTCCTGCCAGCATGCACCCGTCCATAGCAGCCTTCCCCTCGGCTGTCTTCTACTCCCACCGCCTCCTCTCCTTCCCCACTCCGCAAGACCGACCCGCCCCGGCAGGGTGAGTGATTCTCTCTGCCTGCCTGCTTCTCGCTCTGCCTGCTCCTCGCTCTGCCTGCTTCTCGCTCTGCCTGCTTCTCGCTCTGCCTGCTTCTCGCTCTGCCTGCTTCTCGCTTTGCCTGCTTCTCTCTCTGCCTGCTTCTCTCTCTGCCTGCTTTTCTCCCTTCTCGCTCTCCCTTCCCGCTCCTCTTTCTTCTCTTCAGAAATATCAGCACTCTAGTGTCAGCTTTGCCTGCTCATCTGCTTCATCTGCTACACCCTGTCATCCTTCCATTCCCTTCCCTTCCCTTCCCTTCCCTTCCCTCTACTTTCCCCCCCTTCCCTCGCCTTCCCCTTACCCTCCATCCCCCGACTCAGCTTCCTCTGGTCCAGCACCGCCCACCCCATCGCCTTCATAGACTGCAATGGCGTTGCAACGCCAAGCAGCAACCCCACCCCCACCACCAATATGGCGGCACGCGAGTCGCTGGAGGAGAGTCCGGGAGACTCCACTTCCTGGATGAATGCCGCAGAGGCGGAGCAGGTGAGAGGACCACACGTTTATACACGTTTACATGCTACTGTCAACTTCATGCTCAAGGTTTTTCCAACCTGCAACTCGCCAGTCCACATGGGTGGAGGAGAGTCCGGGAGACTCCGCTTCCTGGATGAATGCTGCAGAGGCGGAGCATTGCCCATTGCTACGCCTCTTGCTCCGCACTCCGTACTCCAACTGGTGGTATGGTCTGTGAAGCGGCGGAGGAGGTCCAACAGGTGGTAGGGGCTGTGTGCAATGAGTGCGTGGCGTGGGGCACTGCGTGGGAAGAATGGGGGTGTAGGGATTGGGGGAATGGAGGGAAGCGGGAAGGATGAAAGGAAAAGCCAGTGGATTCACGTCTCAACCCTCGTTTCTCTTCCATGCCGTGTGTGTGTGGCTGTATTCGTTGATCATTGACTGCTATGTTGGATTGGATTCATTTGTTAGAAATCTCAAAAAAGACCACACCGCTGTGTTTCGCTTCCGTGTGTGTGTGTGTGTGTCGTTGTTTTCATTCAACATTGACTGCTCTCTTCTCTGCTCAGGTGGTTGCACTGGTGAAGAGTCTGCTGTCTGCTGGTGGCATGGCCAAGGGGTGTGAAGACATAGGGATCATCACACCATACAGAGCACAGGTGTGTGTGTGTGTCTGTCTGTCTGTCTGTCTGTGTGCCACTTGGGCGCGCTTCTCTTCGTGCTTGCGCTTGTGCTTGTGCTTGCGCTTGCGCTTGTGCTTGTGCTTGTGCTTGTGCTTGTGCTTGTGCTTGTGCTTGTGCTTGTGCTTGTGCTTGCTCGTGACACATCGTTTTCCAGAACCTCACCCATGCACAACAGATCCCCGCTCAGAAGAATATTCCCAGTCCTGTACAGCATAGGCTCCCTCCCAGCCAGCCCTCTAGCACGACCCTCCCCTTCCATCCTTTCCCCCGCCCTTCCTTCCTTCCTTCCTTCCTTCCTTCCTTCCTTCCTTCCTTCCTTCCTTCCTTCCTTCCTTCCTTCCTTCCTTCCTTCCCTCCTTCCCTCCCTCCCTCCCTCCCTCCCTCCCTCCCTCCCTCCCTCCCTCCCTCCCTCCCTCCCTCCCTCCCTCCCTCCCTCCCTCCCTCCCTCCCTCCCTCCCTCCCTCCCTCCCTCCCTCCCTCCCTCCATCCCTCCCTCCCTCCCTCCCTCCCTCCCTCCCTCCCTCCCTCCCTCCCTCCCTCCCTCCCTCCCTCCCTCCCTCCCTCCCTCCCT